>OZ036001.1:14067421-14437421 GCA_964035015.1 Corallium rubrum
CTGCAACCTTCAAATGACCGGTTAGACGCTTTAACCATTGAGCTACTGAGGCTCAGATGGAGAGCTAAGGTTGCAAAATCATAGCCATACGTGCTCCAAAGTGTTAGCGTTTGCATACGAGATGTTGTTGCTAAAGTGACATAAGTTGTACGTATACATGTAGAGCATGTGGTGTTTGCGAGCTTGGTGTAAATGGTTTAATGTAACAGACGTTCGGTGGACGTTCGTCAAATGTACCACATGCACTACATGGATACGTACAACATCATGTCAAAAGAATATTATATTAAAGACTTATTAACCGAGTGTGAGGTCTGTATACGGGAAAGTATTTGCCTGAGGTTTTCGTACAGACCGAGCGACGAAGGAGCGAGGTTTGTGCGATAAAATCGAGGGCAAATACTTTCCAGTACAGACCGAGCAAACGAGGTTAATAAGGAATTTATTATATGGCTATTGGTTCATTTCATTCTTAAGCTTCGAGCGTTGTTTTCGTCTTCGGAGTATGCTGTTTACCTTACCTGTTGACTTTTTCGTGTCGCTTCTTGGCCTTCTTATTTACACCAGTTCGGCTTTTATTTGTCGTGTTTTTAGATAAACAGCTTTAAAGAAAACCAGCAGTAATGTTCCAACACATTTTATTGTTCAGAATATTTGAATAAAGATACGTATTTCTCTTTTATTTGTATTCAAATCAACTCAGAAATGTTCCCGCCAAAACTTACAGGGACGAGAAAAAAGCGTATTGACCGGTCGGTCAATATCGTAAAATCCCGACCTCTCAGGAACCAATCAGCGTGCGTGGTTTTGCGTATGGACCGGAAATCAAACCCAGCCATATGATAACAGATGCTATTGTACCTACCAACAAACATGGCCGCTGTGGCTTTGTCCTCTAAATCTCAGGGGATTGATTGCAACCCACCAATCAATCAATCAATCAATCAATATTTTATTAAGCACCTGGAAATTTTACATATCAGCTTCTTTTCATTAAATGTTACATAATATGAAGGTGCAAACTAACTGTAATAACCTTATAGGGTTAGACGAGACAGTTAGTTTGTAATTTATTTATATCAAGTGGTGAGAGAATACTTTTAGATAATGTGTATTGTCCACTTATCACCAATCTCTCTCATACACCAATAAATGGCCTGTCCTCCCAACCTGGACGATATGACAAATACACTTGCGAGTATTTATTTTGATTCTTAAGGACTGGCCAAACGCTTTCAACCTTTCATTCAACATCGTTCAACATTGTTGAATTCAACATGTTGAAAGCGTTTGGCCACCACTGTTGAATGATGTTGAACGTTGTCGAATGGTGTTGAATGGTGTTGAATGATGTTGAACGAAATTTGAAAATGCTCAAATTTTCGTTCAACACGCGTTCAACATTTCTATTGTTCTCAAAATGTTGAAAGGTGTTGAACGCATTTGGCCACATTTCATTCAACTTTGTTGAACAGAGACATGCGCCATGCGGGATATTGTCGATTCCAGTTTTTGTGGTAGCCCGCGTTCAATATTATCATTCATGAATGTTGAACGATGCTGAATTCATTTGGCCACTCGTGCTTTCAACATTATTCAACATCGTTCACCAATGTTGAATGATGTTGAATGCGACCTAAAAACCGGTTTGACGGAAGAAAACGAGATTGAGTAGTCCAGAAGTTTGGACTGCGGCGACTTAAAATATTCGACTTGATTTCGACAGAGCCTTATTTTACGGTGAGTATTTATAAGGTTCTGCTCGCAGGTGCTTCTGTCGCGACTAAATAAAAATAATGCAAAGTTGGCTCTCGCAGGGTGGCGGGGGGGTGGGGGGGGGGGGGGGGGGGGGGGGGGGGGGGGGGGGGGGGGTGGGGGGGGGGGGGGGGGGGGGGGGGGGGGGGTAGTGGACAACTCTCGTCCATGTAAACGGGACCTAATACTACTTACCACAGGCGGCAAAATAAGATTTTCATCTGCATCATCATGTGATGATGGAGGATGAATAACTGGTGGATTATCAGAAATATTTTGGGTACTTTGACGATCAACCTTGACAAAAAGAAAGAAAACGTTTAAAGGACATTGGCAATAAAAATTAAGTTTGTCAAATTTGAAAGAACTCGTAAAATTGTAATGGAAGATCTTTTACAACTTTTTGGTATCTTTCTTCGTTTTCAAAATATTTCAGTTTGTCTGATATGTAAATTAGATGGTCTCTAGGGTACAGTTGTCTGTATTTTCACACCTAGCAAAATCACTTACACCTTTATGATTGCTTAACTTAAAATGGTTAGTGTTACAAGGCGTTTTTATGGCATAGTTTCAAGTTATTTCGTTAAACAAACTTGGAGATATAACTGATTTTGCTAGGTGTGAAAGTACTGTACCCTGCTCCTGACGTCAGAGACCATCTAATTAATTTACATATCAAACAAACTGGAATATCTTGAAAATGAAGAAAGATTCAAAAAGATCTTCTATTACAATTTTACAAGTTCTTTCAAATTAGACAAAAAACAGTTGCTGTTTACCCTGCGCATAAAAAATGTCCAGCATAGCAAAAATGGAAAGAAACAATTCCGTTGAAAAATTACATCAAGAACATTTCATTTAAAGTGCTTATATCACTTGTGGGGTTTTAACGTATTTAAGTAGGGGAGAAAAAATCAGTTAATAAGTTATTTTGCCGTTTTGTTGAGCTATCAACCTTGAACTGAAAAATAAAGTGTTTTCCAAAGACGTAAATATTAAATGAACATATGTACGAATATCAGAATTTTCTATATTTTGATATCATGAAATAATATAAAAAGCAAAAATTTAATTTCATAAGCACTTACTCTGTCTTATTTGAAAGAACAGTTTAAAATGACAAAGAAACATCTTTTGAACATCTCGGGGAATTCGATGAAATATTACCCCTCGGGATGATATATTCCTCGGGCCATACCTCGGGGTAATCTTTCATCGAATTCCCCTCGCTCCAGGTCTATAAATGCTAAATATACAAATTCTTGCGGATACAACCGCAAAAAAAAATTATAATAAAATAAAAAATAACAAATAAATAAATTAAATATTTATAAAATAACAAATAAAAATATACATAATTTTACATGGTTGTATCCGCAAGAATTATTATAGTAATAGCATAAAAACAACAACATTGTATAGACATGCGCATTGATTTAGTATTAGTCCCACATTTTATGTTCTAGGCAAACTGTAATAAATTCTTGAGAAAACAAACCAGTTACACAATGAAAGTTTGCCTTTCGTTTAGGGCGCTGCCGCTACAAGCGGGTTCAGCGAACCTACTTCGAGGTAGGAAAACACTTGTCTCTATTTCTCGATTGGGGGCGCTACCAGTGTACTCTGCTCGAGATGGTTTAGGCAAGGTCCCGTTGCAATGGGCAGTGATATTGCTTACCTCGGGTATGGTAACTAACCTATAGTTAATATATTGTATTTATTTAACTGCGTTTGAAGCAACATACCTCGTTGTTTTTATCAATACCATGATACTTCTTCTGCAATACTTGAAGTCGAGCGCGGTAATGTAATGCATCACCTGAAACAACGACAAAACGTTAATAAGATGTTGACCAGAGTCGGACTGGCTTCGTATTAGGGGCGGTCTGAAATAGCATTTCCTGCATTTTGAAGGGGATTTGAAAGAGTTTTGAAGGATATAAAATACCAAACAAAATATTCAAATATACTCATTTTATATAGGAATACACCATAACATGCAAGGCATACATCATGAGGACATGTCGTCATACATGGACAAATCAACTCACATTGTGTGTACCATTAATTAGGTGACTACTTCATGTCAGGCTGTCAGCTGCGTGAAGCGTACTAAAATATTATTTAATCGTAATATACTACTAGAAATACATAAATGCAATAACCCCTCATCTGCTTTTATATACTTTTTGAAATGCACCCCACCCACCTCACCTTCCAATTAAAATAAGCACTCCTGATATAACTCCTCAGGATAATTACAGAATTTATGATTAGGATGACTGAAATGAAAGCTAGTTGAACATATCAAAGGAAAACTTACAGACTTCATATTAAACTCTGGTTGTAAAAATATATTGTTTTTAGCCATTTAGAAAGTTTCCAAAGGAATTACTTTTATGTTTTGCCAAGGCAAGATTAAAAGTTAACAGCTCAAAAACTACATTTATAATAGGAGATAAAAACAACAGACAACCTATAAATTTCAGTCTGTATAATGCAGGACAAAAGAAAATGGACAAAGCCTATGAGTATTTATGATAAGTGCTTGCAATTAATCAATGAAAAACATCACGTCCACAGTAGCAAAGGGAAAGCATCAAAGCACGAAAACGTGAAGCTGTATACTGCTTAATGGGAAAGCAAAAACTCGAAAAACAACATATTAATTTATTAAAGTAACTGACAAGTGCCTAAAAGGGTTCTATTTAAAAGTCCTGCCATTCTTGGTGTTTACAGAATATATTTAATGAAAAATTGCTGATTACAATCAGCAAAATAAATAAATACAAATGCCCTACAGTCATCAAATGCCTTACCATACGGCATTTGGTTTCTTCAGGTTTTCTGGATTCTCTTCAAGATATATTAAACCAGCTGTTTGTATCCTTTTATTCATTGTTCTGCTTCTTTCCGTTTAAAATGAAACCATTTGAAACCATTTTGTTTTGCAAAATATGGAAATAACTATAAGTTTTCTTCAAAGCTAGTCACCAGTGCCCAATTATTTTACCGCGTGACACCCTACGACATATATACTGTATATAAACCATTTCCAGATTTTGTCTCCCTTGCTTTTTCTACACGCGTGTAAAGTGGACTCCACGCATGTCGAGATTAGCACCCTCACCCGGGCTCCGGGCCTTCGGCCCTACGCCCGGGCTCGGGGATTAGCTGTACCATACTGATTAAAACGTAAAACGACTATAAATCCAAAATCGAGTTTTTAAATAGGAATTGCACTACATATCAAATATAATATTATACAACGGGAAAGGGGCGCAGTAACGGCATCCTAAGGGGGCGCATGTGCCATTGGCACAATGGCACATAGGGCTAATCCGACTCTGATGTTGACAACCGAGTTTGCCGCCATTGCTGACAACCGAGTTTAGATAGATTATTACCGCGTTTAGAAAGTGCCTATATGGAACGAAATTTCACTTCAGTTTTTTTAAGATTGTATTTGGAAGAACACCTAAGAAAATGAAAAATGGCTTTTACATGCCTTTCAAATCTTATCTCATTCTTGAGTTATTGGCTATGCAATCTGAGCAATGACGTCACACGTTGTACGTGGGAGAAAACGGAAAATCAGTTATATCTTTGGATTGGTTTGCCTAAACTGAATCAACATTGGGAAGTCTGATTACATCTGCAGCGTGGTTTTGTGTAGTTAAACCAATCCAAAGATACGACTTATTTTCCGTTTTCTCCCACATACAACGTGACGTCATTGCTTAAATTGCATAGCCAATAACTCAAGAATGGGAATAAGTTTTGAAAGGCATGTAAAAGCCATTTTTCATTATCTTAGGTGTTCTTCCAAAGACAATCTTAAAAAACTGAAGTGAAATTTCGTTTCATAGCACTTTAAGAAATGGTTCACGGTTTGGTGAGCTCCATCGAGTTATGGATGCACGCGGGAAGTTCGGAGAGCACGAAAAAAGCGTAAGTTGGTCGAGGCGTAGCCGAGATTTTCGAGTGCTCTCCAACTTCCCAAGTGCATCCATACACTTTGAAATAAAACAATATTGTTTCGATGTTGCATTTGACCATTCGATTACATTTAAATTAATAAACATTTACCAGAAGATTTTGATGGATTTAGTGCCGTGTTGGACGAAAAATCATTGCTTTCTTGAGTTGATTGCAGATCTATGTTTTCTATTATGTTAATAAAAGAATGAAAAAAGAACGAATGAATGAATAGAGGAGAAGAAAGGACGGACAAAGGAAAGGAGGGAGAAAGGAATAAAGGAGGGACGGAAAGAAGGAAGGAAGAAAAGAAAGGAGGGAGAGAAGGAGCAATGAAGGGAGAATAGAAGGAAGGAAGGAAAGAAAGAAGGAAGGATGGAAGGAAGAAAAGAAGGAAGGGAGGACGGAAAAAAGGAAGGATGGAAGGGAGGGAGGGAGGAAAGAATGAAGGAAGGACGGGAAAAAGGACGGAAGGAAGATAGGAGGAAAGAAAAAAAGAAAAAAAGAAAGAAAGAAAGAAAGAAAGAAAGAAAGAAAGAAAGAAAGAAAGAAAGAAAGAAAGAAAGAAAGAAAGAAAGAAAGAAAGAAAGAAAGAAAGAAAGAAAGAAAGAAAGAAAGAAAGAAAGAAAGAAAGAAAGAAAGAAAGAAAGAAAGAAAGAAAGAAAGAAAGAAAGAAAGAAAGAAAGAAAGGAAAGAAAGAAAGAAAGAAAGAAAGAAAGAAAGGAAAGGAAGGAAAGGAAGGAAAGGAAGGAAGGAAAGGAAGGAAAGGAAGGAAAGAAGGAAGAAATGAAGGAAGGAAGGAAGGAAGGAAGGAAGGAAGGAAGGAAGGAAGGAAGGAAGGAAGGAAGGAAGGAAGGAAGGACGTAAAAGAAAAGAAAAAAAAAAAAAGAAGAGAAGAGAAGAGAAGAGAAGAGAAGAGAGAAGAGAAGAGAAGAGAAGAGAAGAGAAGAGAAGAGAAGAGAAGAGAAGAGAAGAGAAGAGAAGAGAAGAGAAGAGAAGAGAAGAGAAGAGAAGAGAAGAGAAGAGAAGAGAAGAGAAGAGAAGAGAAGAGAAGAGAAGAGAAGAGAAGAGAAGAGAAGAGAAGAAAAGAAAAGAAAAGAAAAGAAAGAAAGAAAGAAAGAAAGAAAGAAAGAAAGAAAGAAAGAAAGAAAAAAGAAAAAAGAAAGAACGGAAGGAAGGTCGGACGGTCGGAAAGAAGCTTTAGTTTAGAAAATAATAATGGCAGATTGGTGAGTACCTGAATTGGACGATTTTCTTTCTTCTTGTATCGTTCTCAGACCTCTAGCAATATATTTTTGAAAGAACTCTGATGTTCGTTTTAAGAAAGGATCGATATCCACTTGTTTGTGCTGTTGTTGAAACTCGTAAAGATCATTTAAACCCTAAGACAAGAAGATATTAACCATAATAATCTTAACATACAGTAGAATCCCGCAATCTCTAACCTTTTATGGAAACAGAAAATTGATTTGGAGTTACAGACCTCTAGTTAGCCAATCAAAATACGTAATTTAGAGCTAATAAGGACCTCTGTGAGATTTAGACGTAGAAACCCCTTGTTAGCCAATCAGAATACGAGATTTAGAGTTACGGATCTCTTGTTAGCCAATCAAAAAGCGTGATTTGGAGTTACGGACCTCTTGTACCTTTTGTTAGGCAATCAGAATGCGCGATTTGAAGTTACGTATCTCCAGTTAACCAATTAGAATGTGTGATTTAGTGTTACAAACCTCTAATTAGCCAATCAAAATGTGTGATTTGGAGTTTCTGACCTCTTATTAGCCAAGCACAATGCGTTATTTGGAGTCTCGGACCTCTTGTTAGCCAATCAAAATGCGTGATTTGAAGATACGGACTCGAGTTACGGATACAGAAAACCTGTTTCATTCATTGTCTTTATAATTCAATACCACTTTACCTCTTTCGTATTTTCTTTCGAACCAATTTTTCGAAAGATATCTCCCAAAGTATCGTGCAATTCTTGTGTAAGCTTCGTAGTTTTGCGCTTTGGCTAAAATTCAAACAAGAACAATTATGAGATCACATTCATTTTCAGATTTGTTTCCTCTGCTTACCATACGCAATGTCTGCCCCGTGTCATTCTCTCAAATGTACAAAACAAAGAACACGCCACAAGATATTCCTAGGGTATTGGTTATTTAATTTGATTTTTATTAATTTGCTGTTTTACGGTGAAAAGCGTTGCCTTAGGACGAAATAGCGCATTTGCGCTGCTTGTTCAAAAAGTGCAGGAAACGAATGAATGAATGAATGAATGAATGAATGAATGAATGAATGAATGAATGAATGAATGAATGAATGAATGAATGAATGAATGAATGAATCCTCTTTATTCATCGTAGGAAAAAGATACAATTCCATACATGGCCTAAAAAGGCGTTTTTGGTAGTTTTGAGATCCAAATTCATTTAACACTTTGAAGCCTGAAGATGAGTCTTTAGTATTTTGTTCTGGCTAACGCCAGACGATTTTATTCAGCACAGGGAGAGGTCCAGGCCACAAAGCGTTAAAACCTATCTCTTTAACACTTTGAAGCCTGACGACGAGTCTTTAGTATTTTATTCTGGCTAACGCCAGACGATTTTATTCAGCACAGGGAGTGGTCCAGGCCTCAAAGTGTGAAAACATATCTCTTTAACACTTTGAAGCCTGACGACGAGTCTTTAGTATTTTATCTGGCTAACGCCAGACGATTTTATTCAGCACGGGGAGAAGTCCAGGACTCAAAGTGTTAAAACCTATCTCTTTAACACTTTGAAGCCTGACGACGAGTCTTTAAAGGTTTATTATTCTGGCTAACGCCAGACGATTTTATTCAGCATGGGGAGAGGTCCAGGCCTCAAAGTGTTAAAATGTGAAACTTGCTAGACCCGTCTAAAAAGTGTTAATTTGCTGTTTTACGGTCAAAAACATTGTTTTAGCGGCGAAATAGCGCATTTGGACTGCTTGTTCAAAAAGTGCTGGACATAACACCGCCGCCAAACGTTTGCGCATGCGTGAATTCGCTGAGTAAACAATCCAAGAGAAGTGGGAACTAGCCGTGGCGACAACAACCAGACAGCGAAGGCTAAGTAAGACTCGACTATTCATTTGTGTTTTAAAAAAAAGGGTAAAGAAAATTTCGAAGGGGTAAATTCAGAATATGTTACAATATTGACAAGGAAGTCATGCACAAATTACCTACCTTATCTTTTTGGTAGTATGCTTATAATTGTAACTTTTGTGTCGGACTCTCAGACCAGTCCAAATATTTCAGTGTTTTCCCGCTCTTTTTTTGAGGACGAGCTCGGACGTCGCACATGCGCAAAACGTTTGGCAGCGGTGTTGCTGGAAATGGCCTAAAAACGCGAGGTCCAAATATTTGAAGTCCAAACCAAATACAGGTCAAATGTGAAACTCGCTAGAACCGTCTAAACAGTGTTAAGGTTAGTCACTTCGTTAAAGTTATTCTTTGGAGTCAGTCTGTTGGGAGAACTGACCTATGTATAACTGGACTGCAAGGTGAAGGTCATGCGCAAAAAGTGACCGAAAAAAGACTCGTCGTCAGGCTTCAAAGTGTTAAAGAGATAGGTTTTAACACTTTGAGGCCTGGACCTCTCCCTGTGCTGAATAAAATCGTCTGATGTTAACCAGAATAAACCTTAGAGACTCGCCGTCAGGCCTCAAAGTGTTAATCATTGATCGCAGTCCAGTTATATATAGCTCAGTGATGAGCAACCCGTCTGACGACATGAATAAAGCTTTTTGTAGTTGCATAGACCTTATTCAAAAATGGCTGCCGAATTAAAATTCTTTTATATACATATAAATTAGCCCTTATGAACTCGTTTTCATGTGGGAAATTCTAAACAATTTTTACTTTAAAACGAGGTCATAAGGGCTAATTTTTATGCACGTAAAAGAATTATAATTCGGCGGCCATTTTGGAATAAGGTCTATTGTTTGTCCAAAGTAAACTTATAGTAAACTTATAGTGCTGCTAAAAATGATATTTATATAGATACAAACCGATTTAGGAGAGACTTCTCGAAACGATTTCTCATCTTGAACGGACGTTTTCGACTCAGTGCGAGGTGATTTATTAACGTTGCTGGTCTTTAAGACGGCGTGAATATAAGAAACAACTTCACTTTGACGAGGATTGTTGATTAATTCCAGATTGTCTAGAATCTAATAAAAAAAATAGGAATCATTAGAGTTGGTTCATTGTTTCCTGTCAATGATATATGAGAAAGCACACATGTTGCAAAATAGTCAAGATCAAGTCAGGTCAGGTCGGGTCAGGTAAAATCAACCAAGTTATGTCATGTCAAGTCATGTCAGATCAAGTCAAGTGAAGTCAAGTCAGGTAAGGTCAAGTTACGTCAAGTTATGTCAGCTGAAGTCAAGTCAAGTCAAGTCAAGTCAAGTCAAGTCAAGTCAAGTCAAGTCAAGTCAAGTCAAGTCAAGTCAAGTCAAGTCAAGTCAAGTCAAGTCAAGTCAAGTCAAGTCAAGTCAAGTCAAGTCAAGTCAAGTCAAGTCAAGTCAAGTCAAGTCAAGTCAAGTCAAGTCAAGTTATGTCAGGTCAAGTCAGCTCAAGTCAAGTCAGATCAGGACAGGTCAGCTCAAGTTATGTCAGGAAAAGTCAAGCCAAGTCAGGTTAGGTCAAGTCAAGTCAGATCAGGACAAGTCAGGTCAGGTCAGGTCAGCTCAAGTCGGGTCAGGTCAGGACAAGTTATGTCAAGTCACGTCTGGTCAGATCGGGTCAAGT
The DNA here is from genome assembly GCA_964035015.1 of Corallium rubrum. Taxonomy (NCBI): domain Eukaryota; kingdom Metazoa; phylum Cnidaria; class Anthozoa; order Scleralcyonacea; family Coralliidae; genus Corallium; species Corallium rubrum. The sequence goes on from OZ036001.1 coordinate 14,077,926, forward strand.
TAGGCCAAGTCAGATCAGGTCAAGTCAGCTGAAGTCAGATCAGGTCAAGTCACGTCAAAGAATGAATGATAAAGGGAATGAACACAGTTGATCAAAACACATGCATACCTGATGTCCTTTGATTTTGACCAAGCAGTGTAAAACAGTTTTAATGGTTCGTAAAGGTTTATCATCAGGCCTGTCCTTCCATGTCGATGTGGGATGAGCATTTAGAAATAAGTTAATATCCAACAAAGCTTGGCTAGTGTTCACGTCTTGTATAATGGCAGGCAGCATTCTTGTTACTCGCCATAAACACTAGAGAAATGTATGGAAATGCCGTAATAAATTCAGTTTGATGTTAGTTCATTCCTATGTTTAAAAAGTAAACGGGTTTAGAACTAGTTCCCAATCCCGAAGTTGACTGGCAAAAGCAAATAAGCAATCTTGACGTCACCACAGTCAGATTAACTGGGGGTGGCACAACGTCGTACCCAGGGCATTCCAACGTGGAGGCAAAATGCCCTGGATACAAGGTTGGGGGTAGCATAAGTAATTCTCTGCCGGGGAAGTCGGAGAAGCCGTAAAGCAAACAAGAGATGGATGAAGGTTTAGTTTTCACTATACATGAAAACATGGCTACTTAGATGCGTCCATCTGATAAGTACGATAAAGCATTCGCAGCCGATCTGTATCTGATTTACTACGGCTCACTTGCAGCTATTTACTATTTACAACAATTAGAAAAAGAAAACATAAATCACATAAAAGATCAAAATATAGGTATAAGTGTAATTAGGATGTTAATTACACTATAATTACTAAAGTGCAAAAGGGGGGGGGGGGGGGGGGGGGGGCAAGGTCAACTTTTGTAGAATTACGCATGCGTACATTAACGTAGTTCTATTGTTACCCGAGATAACTGAATGAGTAAAGCGTTCACACCAAGCTAGAATTATCTCGGGAGACGTATACCCCACCCACCTCCGAGATAACTCCGTCTGATGTGAACAGGCCATAAGAAGCACTTACAGTCAAACCGCATGTTCTTTACTGCGCGAGTTTGCAATATTGACAGTAGTGACTCCTTGGCAAGTTGCTAAAAATTCGCATTTTAAATATGGAACTTCACATAACATGAAGTTTACTTAGAGTTAGTTGTTCTAACTTTCAAAAGAAACTATTATGTGAAGTTCGATATTTAAAGGGTATTGGCAATAAAAATTATGTTTATCTCATTTGAAAGAACTCGTCAAATGCTACAAGAAGACCTTTTACAATTTCTCCGTATCTGTTTTGGTTTTGGAAATATTTTGACTAAAGCCAGCGTGCTGTGCGCCATCTTGGAATTATTTTCGATACGCAAAATTATGCATGTGACGACATAACCAGGGTAAAGTGAAATTTTTATCTTGCCGACATTATGAACTAGAAACTCGATTTTTTGTTGCGCTATTTCCATTTGAAATTGACCCACAACATTTAAAAAGCCTTCCGTCAAGTTTACCCTGGTTGTGACGTCACCAATTTCCTAGTTAATTAGACTCAATATTACAACAAGATGGCGGACAGCACGCTGTCTTTGGTCGAAATATTTCCAAAACCAAAACAAATACGAAAAAATTGTAAGTGGTCTTCTTATACTATTTGACGAGTTATTTCAAATGAGACAAACTTATTTTTTATTGCCAATACCCTTTAAAATGCGAATTTTTAGCAACTTGCAAGTGCAATGTTGCCATCACTATTGCAAGGTCGTGCGAGAAAGAACATCCGGTTTGACTGTAATATATTTCAAATTAACAATACAAACCTTCATGACCAGCTCGGTGAACTTAAGCGAGGTTGAATAATGACTAACACCATCTTGAAGTAATCTTATCAACGAACTAAAAATAAAATAAAATCATTTGCACTTTGCCGCAGCCAAAGCTGAATACCCACCAAGCGTAATATTGCACAAGTTAGACGTTTCTACTTTGCATTGAATAGTTTTTAAAAAAAGTACAAGTATTGAGTGCTACGTAGGCAGTGTTTTAGATAGAGCAAAGTGAAAAGGTAGTAAACTTCAGGTTATGCACTTATCAATGTTAAGCCCCAGGGTGGGCGGGCAACCCCTGAGTGGGGAAATTTGGTTGTAAGTTCATGTCCAAAATAACCTGGGTACTTCATGAAAGCCTGACCCCAACACACCCCCTCAACCTAACCAATAAATTCGTGCATACTGGACATGGACTTATTACCAGAAATTTGGCTCTTCAAAATGAAACTTTACCGCCATCTTGAGAAATGAGAGGGACTGGGAACGAGTCACATCGCGCTCATGCGAGTCAAGTCGTCTTATTCTGTGCTCACGTTTGTTTCTGGACTGGATTATGGATGCGCCATTTTACTCAGTTTGAGTAGTGATTAACATTGTTCATATCCTTATTACAGTCAAACTGTTTGCAACAATGTAAAAATTTCACACAATATATTAAGTAATGATGTGTTTCTTGACCATTAAATTACAATGCAGTTTACATTGAAAGAGTCATTGGTTTAGGTTTACGAAGTCCCTCAGGCCCAGGTATGGGGAAATTGACACAAGCACCCCCCAAAATGTCAAATACCCCACGTTGCGTCTTCAGCAGTCAATTCCCCTGGGGTTGCCACCCCCCACCCCCCACCCCCACCCCACCACGGGGCTCAGCCTGGTTCCCAGGCCTCTCTTTTTAACGTCGAGCGCCAGACCGAATTGTGAGAGGCCTGGAATAAAATGTTTTGCTTGGCCCCAAATCTGGCCCCAAATTATACAGGCACCAAACGGTCGTTTGGCGGAAAACCAAGGCAGATAACACTCACGTCGGTCTGCACAATTCTTTATAACATCATATAGCAGGTTGTTCTACTGCCGAAACGTGAAAATAGCATATTTCGATTTGTATAAATGTGTTTCAACACAATCACTTCCTACGCCGAACACTACTTTATAAAGCCTCGTATGTAACAATCTTTTAACGTAATGTAAAACAAAGAAACCTACTCGTTTGCTGTCTGTTCTCAAGACGAAGTTTGTTTGAGTGCCCTCGTTCATAAAGATTAAAGAATCCGAGCTCCAGCAGGATTCATGATAGATAAAGATGAACATTTTCCGCTAGTCCTCTCGTTCGATCCCTATTCTGTGACGTCACCGAAATAAGTTCGAGAGAAAAGAGGACTAGGAACTAGTCTGGGCGGGGCTTAACATTGGTAGGTGCGTTAGTTTTGATAACGATATGACGTTTCCAGCGGCGCCCTTCATGAGTAAAATGCATTCTCGTCCCCAGAGCCTCTCCCGTGCTGGCGCGCGGAAAAGGCTCTGGGAGAATCCAAAACCGGAACACCAAGATTCTTTGGTGTTCTTTCTAAAGCGCATGCGTTTAAGTTCGCGGTTTGGGAGTTGGACACGAGATCATCGACAGTTGTTTGGAATATAACTTTCCTTTCGTTTTCGATTCTGTCCCGTATTGACTCGTTTGATTTTGGAACAATTCTGATTGTGGTAGATTCCGTTCGAAGAAGGTCCTTGTCGAGTGTGGATCATCGCCGCGTTTACTCGATGGGGCAAAATTCATTAAAATTTACGAGTTCGCTTCAGAGCTTGGCAATAGAGCCCTGTCGGAATTTCTTCGTATTTACGGCCTCTTTTAGTGAAGGTAGTTCTCTTTAATTTGTTGCACCGTTCGTTTATATTTGACTTGTATATTTACTTCTAACAGCTTGCAGTGTGCTGTCGTCTATCGCCTATCGGTTTCAAATTGCTGTCTGTCTTCTGTGTTTGATTTAATTATATAAGGGAAAACGGGTTGATTGCTTTGAAAAACGTTCGATTAAATTGTTCGGATTAGAACTATATTAGAATTGCGCTTCGTTGTCAGATTTCGTGTCTCAAATACTGTTTATTTATAAACATTCACTAAGCTCCGTTATAGATAGGCCTTTGAATTTGAACAACCAATCAGATCGCGATGATTATGGATTCCCCCAGAGCCTTTTCCGCGCGCCAGCATGGGAGAGGCTCTGGGGACGAGAATGGAGTAAAATGTGGAGTACTTTTTACCTAACAAAATAAAATTATTTTTCCACCTGCCGACCAAAAATTTTCTCAGTTTGTTATACCGGAAGCACATTTTTTCGTTTGGCCTAAAGTGCTCAAACGTATTCTATTGACGAGTAAAATCATCTGGCGTTAGCTAGAGTAAAATGCTTGGTTACTGAAATAGTTCAAACTTACCCAAGAACATGATTCCTGTCAGGTTTTTCCAGTACGCTAAGCATCAACTTATTAACACATCGAATGACTTGAGGGCCTTCGTAAAGTCTGATCAAGTTCTCGTCCAAAAGAGTTGTGATTAACACGTGCATAACATCCTTCAAAACCTCTCGGGAGACGGCCCGGGCTAACGTCGTCTCGGTGAAGAGCGAAAGTAGAGCATTGAGAAGGCATTTGTACAAGTTGATAATGTTCTCTTCTTCACAGGATTCTGAGAGTAAGTGAGTTGATAAGATCATTCTCAGTTGAAGAACAGATGCAATCAGACACTGCAAAAAAGTGGTAAAATAAGACAAACAACTGTGGGGTGTTAGCTGCTGGCGTGCGTTACACTTACCTGCCTCCATCCGCCCCCCCCCCCCACCCCGCCCCCCCCCAAAAAAAAAAAACCCAAACAAAAACAATAAACAAAACAAAACAAAACAAAACAAAACAAAACAAAACACATGACATACCGCAACGTCACATCACCAAGCCCAACCCAACCCAATTCAACTTAAGCAAACTCAACTCAACCCAACTCAACTTAAGCAAACACAACTCAACCCAACCCAACCCAGCACAGCCCAACCCAGCTAAACCCAACCCAACCCAACTCAACCCAGCACAACCCAACCCAGCACAACCCAACCCAACCCAACCCAGCACAGCCCAACCCAGCACAACTCAACCCAGCCCAACCCAAACCAACTCAACACAACCCAGCACAACCCAACCCAACCCGACCCAACCCAGCACAACCCAACCCAGCACAACCCAACCCAACCCAGAACAACCCAACCCAGCACAACCCAACTCAGCACAATTACCCAACCCAGCACAACCCAACCCAGCACAACCCAACCCAGCACAACCCGACCCAACCCAACCCAGCCCAACCCAACCCAACCCAACCCAACCCAACCCAGCCCAGCCCAACCCAACCCAGCACAACCCAACCCAACTCAGCACAACCCATCCCAACTCAGCACAACCCAACCCAATCCAACCCAGCACAACACACCGAAACGAGGCCCTTCGTCCGAGAGAAACCTTACTATATTTCGACTTTTATTTCACTGTTTTATTTCATATAATAACACGTTGCGGTAACATCGTGTAGGATTTTTACGTGTGTATTCAAAATCTCTATCAAAAAATGTCTACCTGATTGAGATGTTTGAGCCAAACGACCGAGCCCTTGTTCTTAAAATGCTCGTCGAGTTCTTTGAGAGCGGTGATTGCTAATTTAATATCACTGTTAGCAATCTGAGACACGCAATAATCAACCGCGGCGGATGAACTGTTCGGAGAAAACACTTTACGACCAAGATTGCTGAGTGATGCACTAGAAAAGATAATAATCAATAAGGACAGGAAAAAAGAAGATAGTATCAAAGCCGGTATCGAGCGGAATAAGTGACAGGAGAGATTTTCCGTGCGCAGAAGGAACTTTTTGTCTTTTAAATTCTAAGTAGTGTTAGCATTCATACTTCATAAACGGTGCATTCGTTCGTTCGTTTATGTGTTCGTTTGTTCATTCGTTTGTTCGTGCGTTTGTGCATGTGTTCGTTCGTGCCTTCGTGCATGTGTTCGTTCGTTCGTTCGTTCGTTCGTTCGTTCGTTCGTTCGTTCGTTCGTTCGTTCGTTCGTTCGTTCGTTCGTTCGTTCGTTCGTTCGTTCGTTCGTTCGTTCGTTCGTTCGTTCATGTGTTTGTTTGTTCGTTCCTGCAGGTGTTTGTTTGTTTGTTTGTTTGTTTGTTTGTTTGTTTGTTTGTTTGTTTGTTTGTTTGTTTGTTTGTTTGTTTGTTTGTTTGTTTGTTTGTTTGTTTGTTTGTTTGTTTGTTCGTTCGTGCATGTATTTGTTTGTTTGTTTGTTTGTTTGTTTGTTTGTTTGTTTGTTTGTTTGTTTGTTTGTTTGTTTGTTTGTTTGTTTGTTTGTTTGTTTGTTTGTTCGTTCGTTCGTTTGTGCATGTGTTCGTTCGTTTGTGCATGTGTTCGTTCGTTCGTTCGTTCGTTCGTTCGTTCGTTCGTTCGTTCGTTCGTTCGTTCGTTCGTTCGTTCGTTCGTTCGTTCGTTCGTTCGTTCGTTCGTTCGTTCGTTCGTTCGTTCGTGCATGTGTTTGTTCGTTCGTTAATTCGTGCACTTGTTGGTTCGTTCGTTTCTTCAAACTATAAAAGCAAGCACAGCGTCCTACCTGCCAGGTGTTCGAGGTAAGACAGGCACGGGTTCATTCATTACATCCTCCACACTATCATTGGCAACCAATGAAGACAATGGACTAGATGGACCACTGCACTCTTGGTCAATATTATCGAGGTCCAGAGAAAAATGACGTTGCACTGCCGGAGATGGATTAACAGCAGCATTTGGAACAGACCTACGCACATAAAAATACTATTTAATAAATAATATTAATGATTACCCAAACAACTGACTATTCTTATTGTTGTGAATCTTGCTTAGCTACACCAACACCATCACCTGCAGCAGACCCGCACCACCACCTGCACGACCACCCGCAACACCCGCAGCAGCACCACCATTCAACACCAGACTAGTTCCTAGTCCTCTTCTCTCACTTTTCGAATTTGGTGACGTCACAGACTAAGGCGTTCGGGGGAGGACAAGCGGAAAATGTCAACAGTTCAATAACTTGGTGTTTTGTTGAATAAATCGCTTTTATATTTCTCCCAGGAAATACCTCTTACCTATTCTACTGTTCTTGATCGGATTTATATGAGTTTAACCCAATAAATGTTAATTTACCGCTAGTTCAGTCGGCAGGTTTACGTTAAGCTCAGACGAGAACTATATTTGTTACAACTACATGTTGACGTCGATCTGATAGTCGTTAAATATGATCAAAATAACGTTTGACAAGTATATAAGATCGATACATTCGCTAAGAACTTCGGTAAACCTAGAAGAAATAGCAAAATAATGTGTTATTGTCCGACTCTCCCCACTTACGATTAAAGAATACAAGATCATTCTTCAAACAAACAAACAAACAAACAAACAAACAAACAAACAAACAAACAAACAAACAAACAAACAAACAAACAAACAAACAAACAAACAAACAAACAAACAAACAAACAAACAAACAAACAAACAAACAAACAAACAAACGACCATGATATAATTTCGATCTTGAACAGTAGAATATAGTGCTGTGCAAACTCCGGTTTTTCAGCTCCGGCTGCTTTACAGCTCAAATATCCGGCTCCGGCCTCCGGCTTCTTTGATAAATTGGTTCACAACTGGGGATAAAGTCCAACCGGATATAATTCGGCTCAACTTTCTCCCCAGGGTCTTTTCCCGGTGAAAGCTGCGAAACTCTCAAGCGACTCAAGCAAACGCAATGCGACAACTAGCAATGTCAGGAATGATGAAAACTTTATAGAACAAGTATAAATTGTCAAGGGTTTTTAAAAAAGTATAATTAACTTTAATGAACGCTAAGCGACCAATGTTGCCTGGAAGGAGTGCACAACGCTTCTTTGAGACGATGTTCCCCGTCAACGAAAAAACTCGTTCAGAAGTAACAGAGGACGGTGGACAAGAAGATATGAGAGAGCAAGACGCGTCAAAGCAGGTCATTCGTTTTTGTGGCGATACCAATAATCCAATAAATCCTGAACATCAACTTGGGATCTGACTGGTATCACTGGTTCAGACAGGTAGGCAGTGAGTTCTTGCCCTGGTGTTAAGGTGCCTGGTTGCCGTTCAACAGCTCCACTTGCATTCACTCACAATATCTGTCATTGTTGTCAGCAGTGTCCCTTTATGTGGTTTATGAGCTGCATTTCTTGTCATTCTGAATTTCCAGCCGGAGCTGGGAGAACTCCGGCTCCGGCTGACCAAAAAACGCCGGACTCCGGCGCACAGCACTAGTAGAATAGATAAGAAACAATACCAGTGAGAATTTTCAAGGCTCCTAATGCAGAATAAATGTACAAATAAAGCGATCGTCGGTTGCCTTGACTGGCTCATGAATAATTAAGTGGGGCCAAAAATGGGGCCAGATTTGGGAACACGAAACATTTTATTCCAGGCCCAGACTAATTCCTAGTCCTCTTTTCTCTCGAATTTAGTTTGGTGACGTCACAGGATAGGGACCGAGCGAGAGGACTAGCGGAAAATGTTCATCTTTATCTATCATGAATCCTGCTGGAGCTTGGATTCTTTAATCTTTATGAACGAGGGCACTTAAACAAACTTCTTCTTGAGAGCAGACAGCAAACGAGTAGGTTTCTTTGTTTTACATTACGTTAAAAGATTGTTACATAGGAGGCTTTATAAAGTAGTGTTCGGCGTAGGAAGTGATCGTGTTGAAATTTATACAATTCGAAATATGCTATTTTAACGTTTCGGCAGTAGACCAACCTTGCTATATGATGTTTTAAAGAATTGTGCAGACCGACGTGAGTGTTATCTGCCTTGGTTTTCCGCCAAACGGCCGTTTGGTGCCTGTATAATTTGGGGCCAGATTTGGGGCCAAGCAAAACATTTTATTCCAGGCCTCTCACAATTTCGGTCTGCCGCTCGACGTCAAAAAGAGAGGCCTGGGAACCAGGCTGTTCCAGGCCTCTTACGAATCCAGCCCGCGCGGATATCAACGAAAAGAGGCCTGGGAAGCAGGCTGCATCAACACTAGTACCCGCAGAAGCACCCATAGGAACACCCGCATCAACAGCCACAGCACCACCACCACCACCACCACCAGCACAACCAACCAACCAACACCAGCAGCGGCATCCGCACTAAGACCGCAGTAGTACCAGTACCCGATCAAAACCTGTTTCAGCATCTTCACCAACACATGCACCAACACCCGCACTACATACACCAGCAGCACAACCACCACCTACACCAAAAACACCCACACCAACACCACCACCACCAACACCACCCGCGCCACCACGTACATGTACATGTACACGAACGCCAACACCCGCACCACCACCACACGAACGCCACGCCAACACCCGCACCACCACCTACACGAACGCCAACACCACCACCCGCACCACCACCAACACGAACGCCAACACCACCACCCGCACCACCATCAACACGAACGCCAACACCAACACCCGCACCACCATCAACACGAACGCCAAAACCAAAACCCGCATCACCACCTACACGAACGCCAACACCAACACCCGCATCACCACCTACACGAACGCCAACACCAACACCCGCATCACCACCTACACGAACGCCAACACCAACACCCGCACTACCATCTACACGAACGCCAACACCAACACCCGCATCACCACCTACACGAACGCCAACACCACCACCCGCACCACCATCTACACGAACGCCAACACCAACACCCGCATCACCACCTACACGAACGCCAACACCACCACCCGCACCACCATCTACACGAACGCCAACACCAACACCCGCACCACAACCTACACGAACGCCAACACCACCACCCGCACCACCATCTACACGAACGCCAACACCAACACCCGCACCACCACCTACACGAACGCCAACACCAACACCAACACCCGCACCACCATCTACACGAACGCCAACACCAACACCCGCACCACCATCTACACGAACGCCAACACCAACACCCGCACCACCACCTACACGAACGCCAACACCACCACCCGCACCACCACCTACACGAACGCCAACACCACCACCCGCACCACCACCTACACGAACGCCAACACCACCACCCGCACCACCACCTACACGAACGCCAACACCACCACCCGCACCACCACCTACACGAACGCCAAAACCAACACCCGTACCACCATCTACACGAACGCCAACACCAACACCAACACCCGCACCACCATCTACACGAACGCCAAAACCAACAGCCGCACCACCATCTACACGAACGCTAACACCAACACCCGCACCACCACCAACATGAACGCCAACACCAACACCCGCACCATCACCACCAACACGAACGCCAACACCAACACCCGCACCACAACCTACACGAACGCCAACACCAACACCAACACCCGCACAGCCACTTACACCAAGGCCGGAACGACATAGCTCTAGCAACATACTTGTTTTGCGGTATTGTTGGTTTCGTCGATTTCTCCTCACCTACACGAACGCCAACACCAACACCAACACCCGCACCACAACGTACACGAACGCCAACACCAATACCCCCACAACCACTTACACCAAGGCCGGAACGATATAGCTCTAGCAACATACTTGTTTTGCGGTATTGTTGGTTTCGTCGATTTCTTCTCAGTGGGAACAGCAGTATCACTGGGTTTCTTCACAACTTGGGCAGTAGGTTTCACTTCCTCAGTAGTTGGTTTGGCTTTGCCAGCACGGCGAATACGTTCATCCAGTAGACTCTGATCTTTATCTGAAATCTAATTCAACAACTCACTCACTTAGTATCAATCACAAACTCATTAAAGTGCCTATGACCAAAGTCCCTAGAAATAAATCGTCTGGAAACGCGGCCAAAATCTTAGCCTGCGTCAGACGCTCGCGGGTGGAAAAGGAGGCGCCAAGTAGCGTCTGTGCACCAGCGCCAAATAGCGTGTTCTATAATTTATTCCGATTTTCTGCAATTCAGCAATACTCGTGGCAACTATAAATGATATCTTGACCATAATCGCTAACTACTTAAGAATTCGTATAAAGAGAAAAACACTGGTCATTAAGAAGATATTCGAAGCCTCGCAAAAAGATAACGAACACCAGCAAACAAAGAGCCGATATCACTATGATGTTTGATTCGATTTAAAACTTCGTTCAGTTCCCACAGTTTTTCTAACTGTTTGATAATTTTCAAACAGCAATATGCTGGCTATAAAGCCCGTGAAAATCTTGAGGAACTCACTTTAATCCTTGCTTAATGCATTCTAGCAGTGAGACAAAGGTCCGTTGGCTTTATAATTTGCTAGCGTGTACACAACAAAACATTTAAAACGGAAACCGTCGCAATTAACCAATTAAATGTCGTGTAGTAGACTTGATTTCAGAGATGACTACTTAAATTTCTGAGAGTAGCCACGTCAGAGAACACGAAAAGCGGCGCTGGTTCATAGTCTGTGTTTTTCCAAAATATGTAGACACAGGCTATGACGTAGGTATAATGTTTTTATATTCCTTTATTAAAATCTCCGTCTTGTTCACTCCGTCTCTCGTAATCACTCTCCCACCCTGTCACTGTACTTCCGGTTTACACACTTCACAACACCACAGTAGGCTACCAAAATCTTTGTTCTAAGTTTTTTGTTCATGTTTGTGTACTTTCACGCTTGCTAAATACATGGTATTCTTGGTATAATGAAGACATCAGCCAATAGCACCGTTGCTGTATAAATGACAAAGTAACATCTTTTGCAGTTTTTCGTTTCCTTGCTTGAAATATCACATATTGTGACGTACATGTGCATCTCAAACTCATTAATAATTCATGAGGAAAACACAAAGAAAATCAGTACCGTGTCGGTGGTTTGGATATCGGAGGAAGAAATTACAGAAATTAAGCAAACTTTACCCCAATTTTCTCTTAAAATACTGATTTGTTTGAGATGCTATATCATACACTCGGAGGAGTGTTTCATCAGGAAATCCAAACACTTCGAAGTTTGTTCAAAAACCTCGGTTTTCAACAAACGTCTTGGTGTTTGGATATCCTGTGAAACACTCCTCGTGTACGACATATTACATAAAACCAACTAAAATATCTCAAAAACAAAGCAAGGGGGAAACCCAGCAAAAAATGTTAGTTTGTCATTTTAAGTTTTCTTACAAATAAGACAGACTTAACTTTTCGATTCATAGGCACTTTAACAATTTTCACAGACCTAAATTATCGGTTACAGAACAGGAGGAAAATTCAACATTGGAATTCAATGATATAATTCCTATAACACGTTACTCACCCTTCCAAGATATTTATAAACAGTCTCTCCAACAAGATTATAAACTTCAACGATAGCATTCAACGCAGCGTTCCTCACGCCATTATCACGATCAGCGATCTGTGCTGCCACAGCGGGTAAGGCCTTACCAGGACTAGGTTGACAAACGTTTAGTCCATAGACACTGATCAGAAAACCGAGCTCTTCGAGACACTCGACCCGAGTCTTGGAGTTCTTGGATTTTAATCCCTCGGTGATATAAGTAAATAATTTACTGGCAGGGTAAACCTTGATGAGCCATTTCAATAAACCACGAATCATCTTACGTACGACATCCTTTGGATCTCCAACCTATTTTGTTTTAAAAAAACAGTAACTAATAGACAATTACTCAGGCCAACGCCATTATTATTTCCACCAGGTTATGTTTTCATCTCTATCTATCTATCTATCTATCTATCTATCTATCTATCTATCTATCTATCTATCTATCTATCTATCTATCTATCTATCTATCTATCTATCTATCTGTCTGTCTGTCTGTCTGTCTGTCTGTCTGTCTGTCTGTCTGTCTGTCTGTCTGTCTGTCTGTCTGTCTGCCTGCCTGCCTGCCTGCCTGCCTGCCTGCCTGCCTGCCTGCCTGCCTGCCTGCCTGCCTGCCTGTCTGTCTGTCTGTCTGTCTGTCTGTCTGTCTGTCTGTCTGTCTGTCTGTTTGTCTGTTTGTCTGTCCGTTTGCCTGCCTGCCTGCCCGTTTGCCTGCCTGCCTGTCTGTCTGTCTGTCTGTCTGCCTGCCTGCCTGCCTGCCTGCCTGCCTGCCTGCCTGCCTGCCTGCCTGCCTGCCTGTCTGTCTGTCTGTCTGTCTGTCTGTCTGTCTGTCTGTCTGTCTGTCTGTCTGTCTGTCTGTCTGTCTGTCTGTCTGTCTGTCGGTCTGTCTGTCGCCAGAATATCTCACAAAGTACTGTACATCGGGTTTTCGCGAAAGTTTGTGGAAAGATTCATCATCGACCAAGGACCAAGCCATTCAATTGTGGTTGAAATTGGGATGAGAAATTAACAAAAATCTGACAAGATTCTCCGTGTAGCAGAAACGAATGAAAACAATTGCTTGATTGCGCTCATTATCCTTATTTTATGCAAACATTTTTGAATAATTCTGGTAGTGCAATCATGGTTTTTATTCATTCGTACATGTGCAGGTCTCGTCACTCTCGTGAGCTAGCCTGGTTAGTTCTCGGGATGGCTCGTTTTCTTTTTAAACATCTCATACTGATAATGAGTGCAATCAAACATTTTATCATTCATTTCTGCTACATGGAAAAGCTTCCAAACAGATTTTTATCACCTTATTATCACATATTCAACGAAATTCTACCAAAATTTAATAGCTCGATCTTTGGTCTATGGCCAAACCTTCCACAAACGTACATGAACTTCATGAGATATCCTGGCAACAGACAGACAGACAGATAGATAGACAGACAGACAGACAGACAGACAGACAGACAGACAGACAGACAGACAGACAGACGGACAGACGGACAGACGGACAGACGGACAGACGGACAGACGGACAGACGGACAGACGGACAGACGGACGGACAGACGGACAGACGGACAGACGGACAGACGGACAGACAGACAGACAGACAGACAGGGCAGGGACAGACGGACAGACAGACAGACAGACAGACAGACAGACAGACAGACAGACAGACAGACAGACAGACAGGGCAGGGCAGGGCAGGGCAGGGCAGGGCAGGGCAGGGCAGGGCAGGGCAGGGCAGGGCAGGGCAGGGCAGGGCAGGGCAAGGCAAGGCAAGGCAAGGCAAGGCAAGCAGTCGGTCGGTCGGTCGGTCGGTCAGCAAGCAAGCAAGCAAGCAAGCAAGCAAGCAAGCAAGCAAGCAAGCAAGCAAGCAAGCAAGCAAGCAAGCAAGCAAGCAAGCAAGCAAGCAAGCAAGCAAGCAAGCAAGCAAGCAAGCAAGCAAGCAAGCAAGCAAGCAAGCAAGCAAGCAAGCAAGCAAGCAAGCAAGCAAGCAAGCAAGCAAGCAAGCAAGCAAGCAAGCAAGCAAGCAAGCAAGCAAGCAAGCAAGCAAGCGGTCGGTCGGTCGGTCAGTCAGTCAGTCAGTCAGTTAGTCAGTCAGACAACAGACAGATATAAAAACATAACCTCTTGGCGGAAGTAATAAATTATTATTTCCATTGCAAAAACAATTAGCATGGTAGTTAATGAAACCCGGCTCCTGTCCCTTTGCCCTCCCCCCCCCCCCCCCCCCCCCCTACGCCGATGCATTTTGATTCAAATAATTTCATCAATGACGGGAGTAACTTCTTACCTTTTGGACCAAATACGGTATAAAACTAGACGCTTCGTATTCCGAAAGTTTGACGTCTTCATTCGAAAGAAGAGTGAAGAAAGCTTCAAGAAACTCCAAGCATTTTATCAAGACTGTTGTATTAGTATCAAAGAATCGCAGAGTACACCATTTCAGTAAGAGATCCGTACAATGAATTGCCTCGAGTTTGAATGGAGGATTACTGACTGGTGTTACAGCCTAAAATACAGAAGAAAGAAAGAAAATTTTAATAACCAATACTACCACAATATACCAATACCAGTACCAGTACCAATTTAACAAATAGATTGCCGTTGTCTGTTCAGTTATAGATGCACAGATGACGTCGGTGACAACGTGGTAAGAACAAAAAAGTGGCCCACGAGACGCAGTCGAGTTTATATTACCAGGGTTAAGTCACGTTGGCCTGAAAAACAGAGAAAAATCTTCTCGACGTTTCGAGCGAAGGCCCTGCGTCAGGAGAAATTTATAGAAATTTATAGATGCAGTCGAGTTTATAGATGTTCTTACCACGTTGTGACGTCATTTGTGCATCTATAACTGACAGACAGCAAAAAAATGGAATCTATTTGTTCAAAACAACAAAAAAAAAGAAATCTATTTGTTTAAATTATTATTTATTTATTAAAATATTATTTTGCTTTAAATTTAGTGTTGATATACTCCATAGACATAAGCGAATTCATTTTCTTATTCGAAAATGTCAAACTGAACAATTTTCCATTACTTTCGGGCCAATATGTTTTCATGATTTCTTCACTCGTATATAAAGTTTAGCGGACGCCATGTTTGGCCTAGTTACCAGGTTTTGCTCGCAGCGTGAATATGTCGCGGCTTCTGATTGGTCAAGATAGGGATATTCCAGTTATAAGAAGGTTTGTTATTGGATAATCTACTAGTGGTCTATCACCAATAGACCACCAGTCTATCACTAATAGACCACCAGTAGCTCAGCCAATCAGAAAGCCGAATTTGTAATAGATCACTAGTTGGTTGATACTAAATACGAATATTCCACATTACCTATACCAATCGATCATAACAAAAAGTAACAGCACTTACCTTTGTCAATGCGGTCAGTGCCATAACATGGTATTTGAAATCCTTGTGAAAGAGATTCACTATCAGATTCTTACTAACACAACCGTTCATCTGCTCCTTAAGTTGTTCAATGTGTTCACCGAGGGGTGTAGAAAAGTTCCATTTTAAAACCTAGAACGAACCATTAAAATGACAGAAGAGATACGTTGATAAAGAACTGGGGGCCAATCATCCTTACTTGCAGCCAGTGACTGAATTGCGAAGGCCACAGATCAATGTGGCCGTGTCGAAGGCATGCCGAGGCATACCAAAGGCGCTCCAGGCAGCCGCCATACCACGGGCTTTAGGAAAGGCTCAGTATGGCTCGAGTGAAAAGTTGTTTCAGCATACGATTATAAACAAAAAATTGTGAATTTGTCTTACATAAGAAAGTTCATTGAACATTAAGGTATGATACAAAGTCTAAGGTATCTTGAAATACGTTACAATCGCTTCGCAGTCTTCCTATATTCACTGAATATCCTTCGATTTGAATGGCCATGTTTACTAGGCCCAATCCTTCAAACTGTCACGCGGCTCACGAGTGTTCTTGAAACCCAAAAAACAAGAGGGTAGGATCTTTGGATTTTTTCATCGTCAAGAGCGAGATGAAAGGACACTACCATATATGGCACCGAACGTGTCCCCAACTTCCATATATGGCACAAACGTGTCCCTGTTAATTTTTAAAACAAGCCGTTACTCTGACGTCAGAACGTTCATCCCGCTCTTGACGATTCAAACAGATCACATGGTATGCAATCCAAATAGCTGATTGGTTTAGAAGAGTACCACACCCACTTTGATCCTACCCTCTTGTTTTTTTGGTTTCAAGAACACTCGTGAGCCGCGTGACAGTTTGAAGGATTGGGCCTAGTAAACATGGCCGTTCAAATCGAAGGATATCAGTGAATATAGGAAGACTGCGAAGCGATTGTAACGTATTTCAAGATACCGTAGACTTTGTATCATACATAAGAAAGTTCATTGAACATTAAGGTAAGACAAATTCACAATTTTTTGTTTATAATCGTATGCTATTTTTTGTTTATCACTCGAGCCATACTGAGCCTTTCCTAAAGCCCGTGGCCATACGACACAGTTCAGACCACGGATCACAGCTAAGACGGTGTTGATCTTACAGAGGGAGGAAAACCAGAGAACCCGGCGAAAAACCCTTGAAACATAAGAGAGATCAACTACAACTCTACTCACACGAGTTCCAACCTCGACAACGGGGTCATTCCAAAAGCGATCATCCTTCCAAGTACTAAGCCCGTCTAACCAGGATTAACGTTTGGGGAGAGGCAGCGCGCTAACAGGACGTGCCACCCGTTCATATTTTAAAAATTCGAGCGCCCGGCACAGGAATTTTTAGACTTGATAAAGCACGTGATATGAGTGTTTTGAACAGCTTAAAGTGCCTATCTCACGTTTGGGGATTTTACATATTCGTAATATTTGGGTCTTCCTGAGCAAAATCATAATATATCTTGTCAGCAGAAAATTTCATCTTCATGGACTTTTTCGTTGTCAAAGTTACCGGATGTGATGTCACAAGAGGCATTTTTGTGACAAGTAACAAAAGAAAACTGGTTTGGAATGTCTCTTCTGACAATCCCGCCGAGTAAACGCGGCGATGAGCCACACTTGACAAATACCTTCTTCGAACGGAATGTACCACAATCACAACTGTTCTAAAGTCAAACGCGTTAATACGAGGCAGTCAAACCGCCAAAATCGAAAACGAAAGGAAAATTTATATTCCAAACAACTGTCGATGATCTCGTGTCCAAGTCCCAAACCGGCGAACTTAGACGCATGCACTTTTGAAAGAACACCAAAGAATCTTGGTGTTCCGGTTTGGATTCCCCCCCGAGCCTTTCCCGCGCGCCAGCACGGGAGAGGCTCTGGGGACGAGAATGGGTCCTGCCCAGAATCGTCAGTCTGGCCTTCGAGTGTTCCTGGGATCTAGCGCACATCGACCGTAAACAACACTGAGCGACAGTATATTATATAAAAAGCATAAGGATGTCTGCCAAGATTTTACCAAAGATCTTGGCGATTGAAAGAAGGAAATTACGGAATATATTCCAATTGGAGTTGGAAATGAAAATTTAACTATTTAACTTTCAATTTTTGGCGGTTGCAGAAGGAAAGCTAGTGATAAGAAATCTAGGCTTGTGAAACTTCGTCGATCCGAGGTGAGCAGGTTTGTAATTTTTTATGCAGATGGAAATAGTAAATGTCGGAAAACACTTAGGACATCATAACATCACAATTCTTCCTCAATAAACAACCAAGCTGTAAAGTGAAAGTGTTTACGAATTTTTCTAGGCCTTCTCCAGCGAGTCCGTTCGGATCACTTCCGAAACACGTTAACCGAGGAATGCCTAGAGACTAGGCTAGGCTAAGTCAATGATAGAAACATCCATGCCGCTGACATGCGCTGCACGGTTGCATAATGCCGGTTTTCCACTAGGCGATTTTTTTTCGCGCGAAGCGACTTTCTTTTGTTTGAATTCAATAGATTTCTGATTAGTTCCAGCTCAAGCCGGTTTTCCACTAGGCGATTTTTTTCGTGCGAAGCGACTTTCTTTTGTTCGAATTCAATAGATTTCTGATTAGTTCCAGCTCAGAGCTCATGAGACAAAAGAAAAAGTCGCTTCGCGCGAAAAAAGTCGCCTAGTGGAAAATCGGCTTAAAGACAACCTGGAGATACAAAAAAAACACACACACACAACAATCTGACCCACCTTTAACTCCTTTTCAGCTTTCATTCGGCTGTCTCTTCCATTGGGATTGGCCAACAACAACGGACCTTCCTCCTCAGCGTCGTTTGTCTTTTTTGAAGTAGCCTAATGATAAAATAACATAAAAGTACTATAAAGGGCTGCATATAACCAGTGTGGATAGCAAAAACACTGAGGAAGAAACAAATAGTCACGTAGGGTGCTAATCTTTTTATCCCATACCCGGGGTAAAAGCGGCTTTCCTATGGTTCCGAAGAGGTGCGCTTTTTCCGAGCTCACCTCCAACTCCGTCCGAGCGCACCACCTTTTATTGAGGTCATATTTATTGTGCGATTCATATTGATGTGATCTTTATTACAATATTTAATAAAATTTACTAAATATTTAACATTGTTTTAATATTAAGATAGCATTTCCTTCAGCAGTTATGTGCATTCGGAGAGTTGTGAAGTTAATATCAAAGAAGCATTATTTTCATCAAAATGCGGCTTGTAGGTTAACTTGTAGGTAGTATGGGACAAAAACCAAACGTACTTGTAGGTTCGGTGCATCCGGGATTGACGCACCTCGGACACACCAACCATTGTGGCATAGTGCCAACCATTGTATTTCGGACATGCAAGTTTGTGCCATCTCACCCATTTCTGGCGGCAATGTCAGCCGCAAAAAACTAGAAAAGCGTCTCATTTTCAAAATTGGTACTATTCATCCTCACGGACTCAACGAACGTTTGTCTTTTATTTAACACCTCTGAAGACATTGTTTCTGTTTAGCAAGGACGGACACAAACAGCGTTTTCACTTTACATATTTATTTATTTTTACTCTCGCTCATTCATTTTACACCCCTCCTTCTTGCTCATCGACGGTATGAATAGCAAATGCCTTTCGCATCTCATTATCGATTTGTTATTTTGATTTGATTGGCTAATTTTTCGCATCTCATTATCAGTTTGTTATTGTCATTTTTATCTGATTGGCTTATTTTTGGTCACATGATTACCTTTCGTATATAAGCTCGTTGTTTGTTTACACTCTTTACGTTTCTCTCTGACGAAGGGCCTTCGCTCGAAACGTTAGACTCCTACGTTCTCTGTTTCGGCAGTATATCTAACCTTACTATATTTCGATCCCTGCAAGTACGTTTGTTATAAAGTCCTTAGGGCCTGTTTATATGGAGGCGAGTTACTCGGTCAGCCGAGTTTCCCGGTTTTCCGGGGTTATACGTTTTCCGGGGTTATGCGGTTATACGTTCTGTTTATATGAAAGCGAGTTACCTGGCGGGTTGTAATATTTGAGATGATTAGTATCAACGTGACACAAACAACGAATATAGAAAATTTATCCCGCTACCCGGGTAAAAGTGTTCATATGGGGAAATGTTTATCCCGCTTTGCGGAGATCCCGGCTGCCAGCGCCGAGTTCTCGCCAGGGCGAGTTACCCGCCTGTCTTATATTAAACACTGCGGTGGGAAAAACAGTGTTTGTTCTATCGACCGGGAACTCACCATGTGCCAAGTAACTCGACTGACTGGGGATAGTCGACGACGCTGCCAAACGTTTTGCGCCTGCACGAACTCCCGCCCAAAAAGGGACGGGAAACTAGTGTTATTCTCTGTAATTCGACGAGAATGCCCCACGTTTCTTGTAAAAATTTTTTAAGAAAACTACTGAAAATTTAAAGTGCATATAACCCCAAATTTTTTATCATCTAAATACGTTCTACCTTTGGCAAATAGTTGAACAACGAAATATTTTTAGATTGGAGCAACCTTTATTGCTTTAATAGAGATTTTTGTTTTCAAAATGGTAATGAGATGACGCCAAAGTAGTCATCATTATCTATACAATATTTATTTGCAGGAGTGACATGACCCAATTCTTCTATTAATGGTGTGTTTGAACAACATGTTCCATATTGTATGAGTTTTTCCACAAAAATTCTCAGGTAATTTATTTTGCCAAAAAGAGAAAGAAAGCCAAATGCCTACATAGACGTCAACTCATTACCATACTAGAAATGCGAATCGCCAAAAAACATTGAAGAATAGCTCCAATCAAAAAAATATTTCACTGAACAACTGTTTGCTCTACAGGGTGTCCCCCAAAAAATGCCCCCCATCCATTTATGAGGTGCACCTTCTTTAATTATGGTACAAGAAGTAAATTTTTATATCACGCCGAAAGCCCATCCCTCCTTCTTTGTTGTCTGAAATTTTCAGAGCTAAGAAGTTATCTACTCGCTTCCTGTAGTCATTTAAAGAGGCAACATCAAAATTTGAACTTGTCCAAATTATGTATGCTACGTCAAGATTTGGAAATGCTTCCCTTGTCCTTGTTGGGCTTCTTATTTCATGATAGGAAAGTACCATGAATGCTCTTTCCTCGGGAGTGAATTGTTGTCCAACCATCTTAAGACCGATGAAGTAAAGTGCACTTCTGCCTACATGGCAAACATGTGCATGGAATTCTCATGAGCACTGTTATTAGCCCAAGGAACCCCACATGATTTGATGTCGTATTGCTTCATTTGGTATCAAAGTTTATTCCCCTGTGGTCAGTTTTCACATGCATATGTATTCAAACTTGTATTCCGCACTCAAACAAAGCTGTGGTCAAAAACGGGACCCTGTATTTTCCCAAATCTATAGGTAGCATAGATAATCTACATAATTTGGACAAGTTCAAATTTTGATGTTGCCTCTTTAAATGACTCCAGGAAGCGAGTAGATAACTACTTAACTCTGAAAATTTCAGACAACAAAGAAGGAATGATGGGCTTTCAGCGTGATATAAAAATTTACTTCTTGTACCCAAATTAAAGAAGATGCAGTACAAAAACGGATGGGGGGCATTTTTTTAGGACACCCTGTATGTAGAACGTATTCAGATGATAAAAAAAATTTGGGTATATATGCACTTCTAGGTTCGTACTTGCGGTATAGCTGGATTATTAATATCTTATAAATATTCTGGGTCAGTTTAACATAATCCTAAACCTGATCCCAACCACTGACCTATAATATAACTGGGCTGCGGATCCCGTTCAAAAACTGACCGAACAGATGGCGGAAATATGGGTCCTTCCCACCACTGATCTCTATACAACTCGATTGCTCATCCTTTATGGTCAGCAGTAAACATTTTGAAGCCACTGGCGGCCATATTGGTACTCCAGGTCCAGTGTACCTTGCGGGCAGTAGTAAAAGTTTACCGGGGGAGTCGGAAAAGCCGTAAAACAATTGTCAAATGGCAATTTACTGTTAGTACCGAAAAACAGAAGGGAAATACAAGCAAAACCCGAAATTGTCAACTACATACTTCACAGCCTCGTACCCAGGGACTTTATGCGAGGGCCGAGTGAAGACCCTGGGTACGAGGTTGCATACTTCAAGGCTTTGTAAAGACTTATGCTTTAATACCAAAGGTATATAGATAGTTTTATATAAATGAAGTTATTGATTGATTTCGTTGGTTTTTACGAGTTTTGTAATATAGGCAAGTTTATCGATTAACTGGCAGAGTTAAAATGCAAAAAACTAAGCTTCTAAACCTTTTACAGTGTTCTTTGTTTGATACCAATGGCATAAATATTCTTAATGTGGCTTTTTTCGTCTCTTTTCGTGCTACGAAAACATACAATTTTCCGTGGCGGCCATCTTGGTGCTCCAAATTCGACATCTCCGCTGGCGTCATTTTCGGAGCCGGATGAGCAATCCAGTTATATAGAGATCAGTGGTCCTTCCTCTCATGATAGCCACCGCTGACCGTATTCCTCCCAGTATGTTTACTAGCCTGATAACCATTAAAGATTTCTGCTTTCCTACTGATTGAAACTTGACCAGGCGACGGGCATGCGCAGACGTACAAATGGACTTAGCCCTGAATAACGCGAGATTGTAATTATAGTGGTTACCTACCGTGGGTTCTGCCGCGCCCGCAAGCCGATCAATCTAGTTATAAATTAATTTATGAGAAAAAGGTCAGCGGTTGCTACTATGGGAGAAAAGACCCGCAAACCGCCATTTTGGATTGATCACCCTCTGTCAGTCATTGATATAGACCGATACAGAAAAACGAAGCAAATGACACGGACACCCTCAACGCCGTATTGTAAAAAGTTAAATAATTGACAAAAGTTAAATAACTGTCTTTCTCAAGACTACTCTAACCTAAACGAACAACTTTCTCAAACATGTTAAATAACTGACCTTGGCTCCAGATATCTTTGCAGCAGAAATGGTTTTGACTTTCTTACTGCTCTCTTCAGACTTCCCTGCAGTGCTCGGCTTTTCCTGTGCAGTACCGCTGTCACCGCTACTGGCCTTCTCCGCGGGCTTAGTTTGCGATAACTTTTTCCCAGCGGATACGTCACTGGCGCTCTTGGGAGGCGGGGCTTGACCACGGTGTTTCTCTAAGAGGGCCAACACAGTTGACTTGGAAGCAGGCTGAGAAGCAAAATAAAAAGATAGAATACAGCAGCTACGAATTAAAGCCTGGTTTCCATATAATTCCTAGGATCACCACGATCGCTCAAAACATAGTCAATCGAGATATGGTCTGGAAACACGGCAAACTTCAAAGCGCCTATAATGAGCTGTGATTTTATGTTGAACCGTACCTTACACCATGCACATCCTTTGTTTTAGGTTTATTAATATTTAACTAGCACGGTTGAGTGATTGAACTAAAACGTTGCTATTGGACAATTCGTTCATTGTACTAAAATACAATGTGTTCAGTGACCGTGCACCGTGCACAAAAATGCATAAAGGCGAACAAAAAGATAGACCAAAACTTTAGCTGAGTTTCCAGACCATATCTCGATTGACTATGCTCAAAAATTAACTCAGCGATCGCAGCGATCATATGGAAACCACTGACGCCACGATCGCTGCGATGGATCACGATCGCCACTATCGCCGAGATATCTCGTTGCGTTTTATATGGAAACGATGTTTTTGCAATCTCAGTGATCTTGGCGATCAGTATGCATCCCAGCGGACCATTAAAACAATGGCCACTATCAGCCATGGATCCCAGCGGACCATTAAAACAATGGCCGCGACCAGTCATGGCCGCCTTAGCGATCATATGGAAACAGCGACACGATTGTTGATCGTTGCGATCACCGAGTTAATTTTTGAGCGATCGCGGCGATCGTAGCGATTATATGGAAACCAGGCTTAAGATAATTATGATGATGACGATGATCATACTGACAGCGATGATGAAGATGATGATAATGATGATGATGACGATGATGATGATGATGATAACGACGAAAATGGTGATGATGATGACGATGATGATGCTGATGACGATGATGATGATGACGACAATGACGATGATGACGACGATGACGATGATGACGACAATGATGATGATGATGATGATGATGATGATGATGATGATGATGCTGCTGCTGACGATGATGATAATGATGATGATGATGACAATGAAGAAAATAGGTACGCAATGCGTACATGCGTCTACTTTTAGGGCTACATTGTACATCGCTTGCGATCACGTGATATTGGACGCCATCTTGCTAAAACAAACATCATGATGACTGGTGTGTCAACAGTGTATGCCAAGCAAAAAATCAACCAATATGATGGTGACGTCATGTGCAACAATCTATTCACATAATCTGATTTTTCTCATGATACATATCATTTAATAACAACAACTACATGTATAGTAATTGTGATAACACATAACTGACTACTACCTAAAACAACGATGATAATGAAGACAAGAGTGATAACAATAATGATGACGATGACGATAATGACGATGGTAACAATGACGACGACGATGACTATGATGATGACGACACCACACATAAAAGCACTGAACCAAACAATGACGTCATACCTTTAACTTATTGGCTTGCTTCACCATAACGTCCCAACCGACAACATTGATAAACGCCGGCAATGCACCTTGGGCTTTCTTTCGTACATCAGCATTCCGGCCTTCCACACAAGAATATAATATTGGAATAATTAAATTGATCTCTGACGGAAGTTTCTTCTCGTTCGGCAGTTTTTCCTCCAGCCAACCAAACATCTAAAAACACACAACAATAGTATCTCGTTAATTTAAGTGCATATTAAACGAAAATTAAGTCCATCTGATTCATAAGAACAGTTAAAATGGCAAAGTAACATCGGTTGCAGTTTTGCGTTTCCTTGCTTCATTTCAGTTTGTTTGATATGCAAATTAAACATCTTGACGTCACATGTGCATAATGACTTATAGGGGGTGTTTATATGAGAGGCGAGCCAGCCCGGTAAGCGGGATAGCCCGGTAAGCGGGATAGCCCGGTAAGCGAGATCTCACTGTGTAGTTATTTTCCTGTTAAAAACTCTTCTGCGTTTATATGGCCAAGCGGGCTAGCCCGTTTAGCGAGATCTCACTTGAAAAGGCGAGATCTCGGCAAGCGGGATGAAAATTTCCCATGTAAACAGTCGCTAACCGGGCTAGCCCGCTTACCGGGATGATTTTTCAAAGGCATGCCGACGCCATCTATTGTCGTTGTTGTAAAATCATCCCGGTAGGCGGGATGAAATTCGTTCATATAAACGCGAGCCAGAAATCATCCCGCTTACCGAGCTATCCCGGTAAGCGGGCTGGCTCGCCTCCATATAAACAGCTCCATAGAAGGTTATATATCTTTGCTGTTATCAAACACTATACACTTACAGTAATGTCTGCTCCCGAGGGAAACAGTTTTGTTTTCCCGAGAGTCTTGATATTTCCCGAGACGAAGTCGAGGGAAACATCGAGACCCGAGGGAAAACAAAACTAACTGTTTCCCGAGGAGCAGACATTAAGTGTTTTGTTATATAGCTTGAGTTTCGCTGAATAATTTCGACGTTTATCAAGGGAAAGTACACAAAAGACAAACTAAAAGACTTACCAAAACATTTCGCCTGGCTCCGTAATTTTACTTCAACCAAACAAATACGAGTCTCAGAACAAAAGAACAGCAATACATTTCTCCAGTTAATCTTCACACATGCTTTGAAGACCTATAAATATTCTTTTTTTCGTACCAAACAAGCTTTTGCTTATAGGATGCCGTGAAGAGTTCAAAGTTCTAGCGGGCAACAATTGAAAACTTATTGACCGAGCAGGCAATAAGTTCTCAACTGTTTCCCGCTCGGTAGACATTGAAATTTAGCTAAGGTCATGTGAGTAATGACTAATGATTTATTTAACGTCGTTAAACACAGGATGTGGTTGCCCAATCATCCGAGCCAGAGGCTCATGATTAAAGCTCACGACATAAGCTAAGACCTAAGTGTTGATTTTTACGGAGGGAGGAAAACCGCAGAACCCTGCGAAAAACCCTCGAAGCACAGGAGAGACCAACTAAACTCTACTCACGTGAAATTCAAGTTCGAGAACGGGGTTATTCCCAGACGGTCACCCATCCAAGTACTAACCCCGTCTAACTGGGCTTAACTACAGCGGTGAGAGACAGCGCCCTAACAGCACACGCCACCCGTGCTTCCCAATGACAGTCATCGTTGCATCCAGTGAAACTCTAGCTATATAACAAAATCACTTGAAAATCTACATCTTTGGTGTTGTGGGAGAAACACACCCACACGCTCTCTTCGAATTCATTTGGTTTGATAATAGCAAAGATATACAACATTCTCCGATAAGTCATCTTGTTATATAGCTAGAGTTTCACTGGATGCAACGATGACTGTCATTGGTTGGTTTGTGGTCACATGACCTTAGCTAAATTTCAATGTCCACCAAGCGGGCAATACTTGAGGACTTATTGCCTGCTCGGTCAATAAGTTTTCAATTGTTGCCCGCTAGAACTTTGAACTCTTCACGGCATCCTATAAACAAAAGCTTGTTTGGTACGGAAAAAAGAATATTTATAGGTCTTCAAAGCATGTGTGAAGATTAACTGGAGAAATGTATTGCTGTTCTTTTGTTCTGAGACTCATATTTGTTTGGTTGAAGTGAAATTACGGAGCCAGGCGAAATGTTTTGGTAAGTCTTAGCGTTTGTCTTTCGTGTGCTTTCCCTTGATAAACGTCGAAATTATTCAGCGAAACTCAAGCTATGTAACAAAACACTTAATGTCTGATCCCTCGGGAAACAGTTTTGTTATCCCTCGAGTCCTCGATGTTTCCCTCGACTTCGTCTCGGGAAATATCAAGACTCTCGGGAAAACAAAACTAACTGTTTCCCTCGGGAGCAGACATTAAGTGTATAATATACGCCCCTCCTGGAAATCAACTTTAATTATAAGTTGTGGGAGGCCCAGCGTATTAAAATAAAGATGATGTATGTATGTTTGATAATAGCAAAGATATACAACTTTCAGTTCTCCGGTAAGTCATCATGCACATATGACGTCAAAATGTTTAATTTACATATCAAACAATCTATCTCCGTGAACATGTGCAATGAAGCTAGGAAACGAAAAACTGAAAAATATGTTACTCTGTCGTTGTAAATGTTCTTTCAAATAAGACAGACTAATTCTTTGAAAGTTTTCATGGCGATAATGTAATATAAATAAGTTTTGTGGAAACACCACGTAAAATATTTATTTGCTAAGCTTTCTGCCTGTTGACTCAAGCCTTCATCAGAGCAATAACAAGCTGTTGGCTTGTATTCTTACGTGATTTAATTGATCAGTTGCTTAGTTTATAAATGACGTGAGCCAACAGCTTGTTGTTATTGCTCTGATGAAGGCCTGAGTCAACAGGCTGAAAGCTTAGCAAAGAAATATTTTACGTGGTGTTTCCACAAAACTTATTTATAAACAGACTACGTTTTCGTTCCGTAGGCACTAAATATTATACGAATAGATCGGCGTACTATATTTGAAATTATGAAGAAAGTTATATATCTTTGCTATATATTGTGAAATACAAGCACTTTAAAATCTGCATGTTTAGTGTTGTGGGAGAAAACACCCACACGCTTCCTCCGAATTAATTTGGTTTAACAATAGCACGGATATATATATATATATATATATATATATATATATACCATAGAATCCCGAAAGTAGCGCCCCCCCCCCCCCGAAAGTACGGCCCCCCGAAAGTAGCGACAAATTTGAGATGTCTACAAAATTTCCGAAAGTAGCGGCCCCCCGTATGTAGCGGCCCCCAACAGGGGATAAAATCGAAACTAAGGGGGGCCGCTACTTTCGGGATTCTACGGTAACCTTCTCTGATAGGTCATTAGGGACCTTAAGCATACAGGCGTTTTAGAGCCACGGACGGCGATTGAATTCAATAGCATTTTTCATTCAAAACAATGATAATGAGCAATTTAAAATTCCAAGAGCAAAGTGAACGCCGTCGTCGTTCTACACAAGACGTCATTGAGAGCATTTTCACGTTCTTGAGACGACGGGAACTTCTACAATGTAGAGACCTGTCATCGTTGTTTAACTACAATAACATGCTTTTAAAGTAGAAAGCTTGTATTTTAAAAGGCGGATAATTTCATTACATTACAATATAAAATAAAGGATCTGTATTCTTATATAAAGACGAAATTTAAGCTTATGAGCTAACAGTTTAGATATGTGATTATTCATAGCGTTTGTTTTGGGTAAAAAAGTCTTTTCAAAGAATACGCGGTTCAGTAGTTCTGTATTGTATTCCTGTTCTTCCAGTCACCGTCCGTGTCTCAAAAACGCCTAATACGCTTAAGTTCTCTAGTATGTACATGTGACGTCAAAATGTTTACAATTGGCATATCGATGTGAAATATCCATAGATATAGGAGGTATCGACTGCCGACTCGGTTCTGAGGGGATCCAAGATGGCGGCTCAACCAGGCAAAAGCTCAAGTGACCCTAACGGGACAAGTCGCTTTGAGTGTCTCTCAAGAAAAACTAACTGTAAAGAATTGTTTCAAGCCTGTCGAGAACCTCAAAAACATCAGTATGTTCGGGGGAAATATTAGTTTCAATTCGTGATGTCCAAATTTTGCATGGTTAAATCGATATATTTTCAGCGATGGAACTTCTTGCTTTTATTTCACTCGTTTTTTAGTGGAAACCACAAACGTTTTTAATGGGAACCACAAAGGATTTCTAGTCATGTAATGTTGAAGAATGAGGAAGAGATTTATAGAAGAGAATTTGAATAAAAAGCGCAATTAGCCTCCGGCTATGTTGCGTATGGAAAGGCGATACGGACCACGCTGTTGGACATGCAGTGTAGATATATTGCTTAAAGAACCATGTAAAAACAACAGAAGAAGAATAAAAGATATGTAACGTATAGTATAGGGTAATCATTGCTAAATTCAGCAAAACACTGCCCCACGACTGATCATTAACTCTGGTGAATGGCTTTAATTGCCAACCAAAACTATCAAAAACACTTGTTTTGAATGTATTCTTCTTTTCTGTTAATACAAAGCAGTAATTTTCTGAAAAAAGCTCCCTCTTGGCTTTCGCCAACTTGGTCACTTCAGCCGCCATCTTGGTTTTGCCTGGTTGAGCCGCCATTTTGGAGCTCCACAGTGGGGACATTATCGAAACAGTGATCCTATTGTAAGTCCGCAATCTACTGTATACTGTACCTCCTATATCAATGTGAAATATCTCAACAACTATCCAAGGTTCGTTTTCTTACCTCTGCTCTCATATTAGGATTGTCAGTTGCCATTGCTCCACTGATAACTTCTGATTCAATCAAAGGAGCTAAACCAATACCCTCGTGCCAAGCATTTAAACAGGAGAGGGCAGTTGCTCTAACTTGTGGCTACAGATTTAAGAAAACATAATTCGACTTGGTTAACTATGAAATGAGATACATGCATAAAACTGCACAACTTTTTCAACAATGTGAAAATTGTGCTGCCAATCCAAAAACTGTTAAATATGATTATTATACATTTATTACAAATCCTTGATTAAAATTGGTCAGAAAGTTAATGAGAATTCTCGACATCGGCACTTTTAGTCGTATTTGCCTCTGTGCATGGTTGTCAGATTCTAAGCCTACAATGATATTACTGTATCTGAAGGTTCTGCATTTGCTGACGTGAACCAATCCAGCATTCCAGCTAGCCAAACCGAAGAAAAGCGCGGGGAAAAAGCAACTGGCGTTCCTTTGCGTTTTTCGAAAGATTTTTTTATTCTGAGAGACTTATTTTCTTTAAAATGTATAATAAAACAATTATTGAATTCAACTCTTTTATATCAAGAATTACCTAGATTCTAGGACATTGAGTCATGGAATACATCACATCGCCCTGGGTGCGAGCATGGACATAATATAGGCTAACGAAACAAACGAGATGCACTCCGTCATTTGCAGAAAAGTTGCTTTATTATGACGTCCGAAAGGTTTGGTGTTTACTGTTCTTCCCGCTGGACAAAATAGCACAATTTCGCTTACCGAAATGCTCTTCAAAGGTAGGTTGTTTACGAACATAATTTGGCGTCGCCGACCGAACGATTCACCGAGTCATGTCTAAAAGCGTTCGATTTTGAGAGATAAATAATGAAACGTATCGCAGTTCCGACTCGGTTCAGGAATCCTACTTTGTTGGCCTTATTCGTAGACTTTTTCGGTGTTATCTGAGCGATAACCTTCACTCTATTCACAGCGTTGTTTGACAGTTGAATATATATTTGCCCACTTTCTGTTTTAGACAATAGCCTTCGTCCAGCCAATCACATGCTTCAGTCGTTTTCATCTGATCAGGGCCTCCGATTTTCCAGTGTACCGAGGCGGCCCTGGGAACGAGGATGCAGCCTTTAGCCTTGGCAGATAACAGACTTTGACCGCGGGCTCTAGGACAGGCTCGATATGGCTCGAGTGAAACGTTGTCTCAGCATACAATTAATAACAAAAATTTGTGTGTGTCGTGCCTTAATGTTCAATGAACTTGCGTATCTATAATACAAAGTGTATGGTACCTTGGATTGCTTGAAATACGCTACAGTCCTCCTCGTAAATCCTCATGAATATTCTTCCATTTGAACGGCCATGTTTACCCGACCCAATCTTTCAAACTATTACGCGGCTTACGCGTACTAAATTGCAAGCTAAATTAAATTTACATTTAAAAAGTGAGAAGGTAGGATCAAAGTAGGCGTTGTACCACACTAAGCCAATCAGTTATCTGGGTTGTATACCATGTGATCTGTTCAAATCGTCATAAGCGCGCGCGATGAACCTTCTGACGTCAGGGTAACGTCTTTTTTTTAATTAATTGGGACAGGTTGTTTCCACATATGGAAGTTGGGGACATGTTTGTGCCATATATGGTAGTGTCCACTACTTTCATCTCGCTCTTGACGCTGGAAAAATCCAAAGATCCTACCCTCTTGCTTTTTTTGACTTTCTAGCAGGACGTGTGACGTCATTATTTAGCACGCGTAAGCCGCGTGA
This sequence comes from Corallium rubrum, assembly GCA_964035015.1. Taxonomy (NCBI): domain Eukaryota; kingdom Metazoa; phylum Cnidaria; class Anthozoa; order Scleralcyonacea; family Coralliidae; genus Corallium; species Corallium rubrum. The sequence goes on from OZ036001.1 coordinate 14,108,677, forward strand.
TAGTTTGAAAGATTGGGTCGGGTAAACATAGCCGTTCAAATCGAAGAATATTCATGAGGATTTACGAGGAGGATTGTAGCGTATTTCAAGCAATCCAAGGCACCGTACACTTTGTATTATAGCTAAGCAAGTTCATTGAACATTAAGGCACGACAAACACACAAATTTTTGTTAAGAATTGTATGCTGAGACAACTTTTCACTCGCGCCTGTCCTAAAGCCCGTGCTTTGACATCGATAATTCTTGATATCAAAAAGTCTCATCCAATAATTGTTTATTTCAATAAATAAAAAATTTACTTACTTTACTGTCACCAAGCGTTGCTATAATAGCTGGCACTAATGTTTTCAAATGTTTCATTGAGCCAGGTCCCATTGCTTTCACAAGGTTCGAACAAATATTCAGAGTAGTCATAACCTAACATTAAACACACAAGAAAAAAGATATAAAAACAAATAAACAAAATATCGATGCCCACTCTGGGCATTGGCTAGAACATGATAAAATACTAAAAAAAAACCAAAACTTCCAACAGCAAAAAATGACAGCTTTGGCTTTAATTTCTGCAAATTTTGGCTTGGAAAAAGTGGGAAATAATAAAAAAAATTTTGATAGTCACAAGATCGTACGAATATGTTATAACTAAGGAGGCGATTACATGGACCGGGCTGGCCCAGTTAACCGGGATGAGTTTACGAAACGATTACATGGAGCGGGCTAGCCCAGTAAGCCGGGATGATTTCAGACCGAAATTCGCAATTATCAAGTAAATAAGGGACAAAGTTACGTTAGTTTTACTTCAGTTTTACACTAATTGGTCTATTAATTATTTTGTAAGCCCATCGTTAATAAAAAGATTGTTAAAGTCTTAGCTAACCCAAGAAAGCATCTTCACGAAGACTAATTAATTTATTAAATCTTCGCTTTGATCACGAAACACACAAACAGCGTTGATGTTCTATTTCAGTTCCTTTCAGCACTATTTATTCACACAGTCAAGCAAACGAACGCGTATCGAAGCGAGTTCAACAGTTTTTCAGCCCGGTTTGCCGAACGATTACATGGACATTTTCATCCCCGTTAACCGGGCTAGCCCGGTTGCGACAACCGGGATCCCGGCAAACCGGGCTAGCCCGCTTGCCACGTAATCGAAATGTTAAAACAACATGCATCAAAGTCTATGTATATTAAATTAAATCAAATCAAATCAATATAAGGCGGGCTAGCACGGTTAACCGAGCTAGCCCAGTTAACCGGTCCAGCCCGGTCCATGTAATCGCCCCCTAAATAACACTGAAAGTCGGTTATAAAATAAAGGAAACGCGAATTGGCTGATGTGTGTTGATACACCAATTTGAGAGAAACATGCTGACACAATAGACTTTCATAATAGCGACTAATTACAATATTCATTTATGTGCATTTTAATAAGCCTTTCTGGCCTAGTTTGTGTGTCTGTAATTACTCCGGCTACCTGTGGTAGGCCGAGACTAGCTTTCGGCTCGGATTTTGTTTTTTCCCCTCACGATTTTGCATTTTACTTCCGCTACTACTCATACTTGCGGTGAGTTGTTAGCCGCCGTGACTGAGTGGACTGAGTGAGGCCGTGAGGCATGTTGTAAGTTCTTTGCTCCTTTCGCTTTAGGAGTTGGACAAAAAGTTGAACAGCCTTGCCTTTGATCAAGGTGTTCTTGCACGTTGTTGGTAGATTTTGAAAGTGACTGGCTGACTTTGTAGTTTAACAGTGATAAGATGTGGTTGACAACTGTCTTGATCGTAAATATGTTCACCAGTGTGAAGTATGCACCACATTTAACCTTCGATTCAGGCTTCGCGTACTTGCCTGTTGCCAGTAGCCCGAGTGAACGCCCAGGCGTCTTGTTCAAAAGAATCTTCGCTTCATAACGAGGCCAGAAAGGTTCATTTAGAGGGTGTTTATATGGTGACGAGTCAGCCCAGGTACCTGGGCTAGCTCGCTTTGCCGAGATCGTGCTTGTGCTATTATTTCTTGTTAATTTTCATCTTGTGTTTATATGAGAGCCAAGCCAGCCCATCTAGCTGAGATGTCGCTTTGTGAGACCGAGATCTCGGTTATAACCAGGCTGTTTTTTTCCCATGTAAACACGATTGACCGGGCTAGCTCGCCTACCCGGGCTGGCATTAAAAGCTTCGTACACGTGACAAAATTTATTTTTATCAGCTTTTTTCGATATATTAACAATTCACAAGTTCTGCTTGTTCATGTGCAGTTCATATATAAAACAATGAAAGTTCGTGTCTTATCAGAACTGATAAATTACACAATTAGCACAACAAGCAAGCCAGCCCAAACACCCCCTTAGATGGACATAAAAAAATATTTGTGGTGGCCATTATGAAAGTGGGGCTATACACTCAGTTGATTCTACGCATTAAAGTGTTTGTACAACGAAATTTCACCCCAGCTTTTTATGATTGCATTTAAATAACAAAGTGACCTCTTTTGTAGAATTTCGTTTCCTTGCTTCATTCTTGAGATATTCAGGTTTGTTTGATAAGCAAATGAGCTACTTGTAACATCAGACTGCATAATGACTTTTTGAAAGAGCATCAATTTTAGGATGGTCCAAATATTTTACACACTACTACGCACGTTTAGTGACCCGTTATGTATGGCTACATACATGTAAGTGGACAATTTTTAAGTACTTTCGATAAGTACTCTTGAAGAAAATCACACTTTTCTAAAAAGTCATTATCCAGTATGATGTCATTGTCACAAGTAGTACATTTGAATAAGAATGAAGCAAGGAAACAAAATTCTACAAAAGATGTTACTTTGTCATTTTAAGTGTTCTTTCAAATGCAATCATAAAAAACTGGGGTGAAATTTCATTGAATAAACACTTTAATTAAGATTTAATTTCATTGTTTGAGCCCGCAATCAAGTTGGGGTTGGTCAGTTTAACTCAGTTATAATACTTCTGTAGTAATCATCGATGTCAGATTTTACAAACCAGATTTTTGTTCGAGTCGCCCAGTCGTGCCTTCAATGCTCCAGGAAGATCACCAATATTTGGAGTAATATATTTGGCTTCATCTAGTATAGCGGAAACCTGAAACGTTGAAAAGTTGTACACGTTATACACATGTAAAACTAAAAAAATATGTTTCAACTCGTCCTTACACTTGTTATCTCCAACCAGCACGCACGGTATGTTATAAAAGGAGTTGGAATAAAGTCGTGTTACCTTCTGTAGTGCTTCGCCTCTCAATTGCCATTTCTTGTCACTGAATTCATTGATAAGCTCTGGTTTAATCTGAGAACTGAAATCAAGAACAGCTCTATAATTACTGCGCGGCGTTGAAAACCATTCCAACGTTGTATACGTCAGGATCCTGGAATAAGGGGGTCGCTGGTGACACGTGGTTAGCGCACGTGCCTTTTACAGGCAGAGTCTGAGCATTCAAATGTAATAGACTCAAGGATGTAGCCACGCTGGGCGGCGCCAGGCGGGACCACCCAGGGTCTTAATCGCTATGTAATATTTCAAATCCGAGTTAGTGTTCTAGACGTGGTTTCTAAATCCTATGTGCCGTTAACAATAGCGAGGCGCAGCCGAGCTATTGTTAACGGCACATGGGATTCGGCAACCAAGTCTAGAACACTAACGAGGATTTGAAATAGCTTCTTACACATCATTAGATATTCATTGCAATGAGGGCAATCACAACAGACTGGTCGTCAAGCGCTTGCAGAGACAGGGGGAAAAGTTTGTTTTAAAACAGCCAGGAGTTTTGGTTCGCAAGACGTTGGATTTATTGGATAACATACATTAGATTATGTTGAATAGCAGGATCAATTTAGCCAGGACTGATATTACGCAGAGAAAATATAGATGTCAATTGGAATAATGTAGAACTTTACAAACTAAAGAAGACAGAAGATGTTAATGGTTGATACCGGAGAAAATAAAGCGTGAGGTGACTGTCTTATATACTTTTATATGTACTTCATAATATTATGATAGGTAGATATGGATGTTTAAACTTCATTACTTCAATCAGTCTGCAAGCAACATCACTGTTTTAGTGCTTTTCGTAGGTTTCTGTCTGTCGTCGAATAACTTAAATTGCACCAACGTAAGTTTGGTTTCTTGTTAGTCTATTTTACTTGTAATATATGTATGGCATGTAGTCGCTTATATTGTGAAGCGCTGTTAGGTAAAAAAATCTGTTGTACAGTATTTGGAACTGCTTTCTATAGCGACAGAAAACTGTATTGGGAAATAATTTCTAAATACAGCGTACTGTATTTAGAAATGTTTTCTAAATACAGTTTAGTGTATTTAGAAAACATTTCTAAATACAGTATTGAAATTTTAAATTAACATATGTATTGTTCTCGCACTTGAATTAATTCGTCTCTGGTTTAGACTGGGTTTCTAGGTAAGTATACATGTGACGTAAATCAAGCAACCGGATTGGCCGAAATGCTATGAATATCTAATGATGTGTGAGAAGAAGAATATCAATTTGTCCGACGATTCATGCAGAAATAGTATCGTTTAACGCTATTAAAGTGCCTCTAAACTCAAATAAGATATTACTGATATCGATTCTATGTAACGTGAATAGTTGAATGCCAAAATTCCAAGTTTTCCTGAGAAGATGATTCAAGCTTCTATGACACCTTCGGTACATCCGGAGCTGAATACTCAGTCCCAACAAGTGCTGGTATGAAGGTATTTCACAGTAGTCAACACAAATTGTTCAAGGTACTTTTCACACATAAAGATGAGGTGGATAGCTTATCTAAGCCTGGAGTGTATCGCAGTCCGTGTGAGTGTGGCTTGGTTTACATCGGGGAAACGGGAAGAAATCTCTCAACTCGCCTGAAGGAGCACAAGACATGTTGCATTAAAGCCCAACAGGATAAATCTGCTGTTGCCAAACACGTTTGGAAGTATGACCATCATGTTAAGTGGAAAGAGTCGTCACTCTTAGCCAGCGACAAGCAATACTTCACGCGAAGAACAAGGGAGTCTATTGAGATTGCAAAACATCGAACTATTTCTCAGGAAAGACAGCCATTAAACAGCACGTGGTGTACCCTATTCGGAAAACATTCTTGATTTTGTTTTCTAATTAATAAAATTAACGTGATACGCCATTGTATTCTTACGTGATTTAATTGATCAGTTGCTTAGTTTATAAATGACGTGAGCCAACAACTTGTTGTCATTGCTCTAATGAAGGCCTGAGTCAACAGGCCGAAAGCTTAGCAAAGAAATAGTTTTCGTGGTGTTTCCACAAAACTTATATTTATATTACTTTATCGCCATGAAAACTTTCAAAGAATTAATTAAGTTTATCTTATTGAAAATAACATCTTTTTCAGTTTTTGGTTTCCTTGCTTCGTTTTTGAGATATTCCAGTTTGTTTGATATGCAAACGACACAACTTTTTACGTCACACGTGCATAATGAGTATTATGAGTTACCGAGAGAAGGTTACATATCTTTGCTATTGTGAAACAAAATCACTTGGAATTCTACATGTTTGGTGTTGTGGGTAGAAACACGCACATGCTTCCTTTGAGTCAAGCCCATGTTTTCATAATAGCAAAGATATGTAACCTTTTCTGATAACTCATTATGCGCACGTGACGTAAAGAGTTGTGTCATTTGCATGTCAAACAAAATGGAATATCTCAAATACGAAGCAAGGAAACCATGGCCAAAAACTGCAAAAGATGTTACTTTATCATTTTAAATGTTCTTTTCAATAAGACAAACTTAATTTTCGAGTCATATGCCCTTTAACATTCAGATTTAAAACACGAGGCGACAGCCAAGCAGAATTAAATTAGGAAAAAACTGAAAGATATCCTTTGTCCATCTTGACTTTTTATGTGCCGACGGGGGTGTTTAGTTAACATACCTTATATCAGTCCTTGGAATAAGATCTGCTAGATTAGTTACAGATGATCCCCCATCGTCCCCGGCGTCATCTGCTGCTGTCCCATCATCACCTTCACCGTCCTGCGTACTCTGAGGAGCGAGACCTCTAGTAGGCGCAGGAGGCTTTTCACCTTTCACCTAAAATGTTGATATGGTAGAAGCGATCAGTAGACATTTTGTATTGTTATATAGCTAGAGTTTTTTTGGTTTTTTACAAATTTATTTGGATCATATAACAATAGAACATTAATGGTATTACATAGCAAGATGACGAACGACATGCAGTATAAAAATATAATAATAAGATCCAAAGGGGAAAGGTGCGAACGGGACTCTAAGGCCCATGCAAGGCACCCACCAAAAAAAAAAATCTAGAAAAAATTAGATATGGAAGGAAGAAGTGAATGACAAAGTAAATCAACGAGTGAACAATGAGTGAACGAGCGAGTGAGTGGGTGAGTGAATGATATAGTGAGAGTGAGTGAATGCGAGTGAGTGAGTAATTTAATGAGGGTGAGTGATTTAGTGAGTGAGAAAGCGATCGATCGAACGAATGAACGAACATTATGTTCTGTGACAAGGGCAATCACGGGTCAAGGGCCATGTACAAGTCAGTACAGTACAGTACAGTACAGTACAGTACAGTACAGTACAGTACAGTACAGTACAGTACAGTACAGTACAGTACAATACAGTACAGTACAGTACACTACATTACACTACACTACACTACACTACACTACACTACAGTACAGTACAGTACATGTACAGTACAGTTTCGCTGGATACAACGATGACTGTCATTGGTTGGTTTGTGGTCACATGACCTTAGCTAAATTTCAATGTATACCGAGCGGGCAACAATTGAGAACTTATATTGCCCACTCGTTCAATATTATTATTGCAATTGTCGCCGGCCAGAATTTTGAACTCTTCACGGCATCCTATAAACAAAAGCTTGTTTGGTACGAAAAAAAGAATATTTATATGTCTTCAAAGCAATGCGTGAAGATTAACTGGAGAAATGTATTGCTGTTCTTTTGTTCTGAGACTTATATTTGTTTGGTTGAAGTGAAATTACGGAGCCAGGCGAAATGTTTTGGTAAGTCTTTCAGTTTTGTGTATCAGTGAAACTCGAGTTATATAACAAAGCACCTAATGTCTGATTACTCTGATACCTCGGGAAACATCCGAGGTATCAAACATTAAGTGTCAAATATAATGTCAATATCAAACATAATGTCTGATACATCGGGAAACTAACCACTTTCCTCGAGAGAAGACATTAAGTGTAGACTATTCTACACATATAGGGTATAAAAGAGTACTCAGCGACTGCATACCTTTGCCAGCGTGTTATTATTAGAGATGTTTAAAGGGAAAACAGACAGACAGACAGACAGACAGACAGACAGACAGACAGACAGACAGACAGACAGACAGACAGACAGACAGACAGACAGACAGACAGACAGACAGACAGACAGACAGACACGCAGACACGCAGACACGCAGACACGCAGACACGCAGACACGCAGACACGCAGACACGCAGACACGCAGACACGCAGACACGCAGACACGCAGACACGCAGACACGCAGACACGCAGACACGCAGACACGCAGACACGCAGACACGCAGACACGCAGACACGCAGACACGCAGACACGCAGACACGCAGACACGCAGACACGCAGACACGCAGACACGCAGACACGCAGACACGCAGACACGCAGACAGACAGACAGACAGACAGACAGACAGACAGACAGACAGACAGACAGACAGACAGACAGACAGACAGACAGACAGACAGACAGACAGACAGACAGACAGACAGACAGACAGACAGACAGACAGACAGACAGACAGACAGACAGACAGACAGACAGACAGACAGACAGACAGACAGACAGACAGTTTATCTGACAGGTTTGCTGAACATCTTCGTTCTGTGAGGAACAATGATGTTGACAAGCCTGTTGCCCGACATTTTAATAGTGCCAACCATTGTATTTCGGACATGCAAGTTTGTGCCATCTCACCCATTTATAGCGGTAATGTCAGCCGCAAAAGACTAGAAAAGCGTCTCATTTTCAAAATTGGTACCATTCATCCTCACGGACTCAACGAACGTTTTTCTTTTATTTAACACCTCTGAAGACATTGTTTCTGTTTAGCAAGGATGGACACAAACGGCGTTTTCACTTTATATATTTATTTATTTTTACTCTCGCTCATTCTTTTCACACCCCTCCTTCTTGCTCATCGACGGTATGAATAGCAAATGTCTTTCGCATCTCATTATCGATTTGTTATTGTTATTTTGATTTGATTGGCTAATTTTTCGCATCTCATCATCAGTTTGTTATTGTCATTTTTATCTGATTGGCTTATTTTTTGTCACATGATTACCTTCCGTATATAAGCTCGTTGTTTGTTTACACTCTTTACGTTTCTCTCTGACGAAACGTTAAACTTAAACTCGAAACGTTAGACTCCTACGTTCTCTGTTTCGGCAGTATATCTAACCTTACTATATTTAGACAGACAGACAGACAGACAGACAGACAGACAGACAGACAGACAGACAGACAGACAGACAGACAGACAGACAGACAGACAGACAGACAGACAGACAGACAGGACAGGACAGGACAGGACAGGACAGGACAGGACAGGACAGGACAGGACAGGACAGGACAGGACAGGACAGGACAGGACAGGACAGGACAGGACAGGACAGGACAGGACAGGACAGGACAGGACAGAACAGGACAGGACACGACAGGACACGACAGGAGAGGACACGACAGGATAGGACAGGCCAGGACAGGGAAAAAAGGTAAAAACGTAACGTCCTGGCGGAGGTAATAACGATAAATTATCACCAGGAGTTTAAAGAAAAATAAATTAATCAGCTCCTCACCTTTTCAAACTGGCCATCAATTTGCTGTAGAAGAGCTGGTTTCTCACTTTCAAAGAACATTCTTAAACTCTCTCCTGTGTACAGATACATGACACCAAGTAGTGTAATGGCTGACGTACGAACGACCTGCGATAGAATACCAAAAATCTAGTTTTAGGGCCAATTACATAGGGACTCAGCCCGGGATGAACTTTTAGCCCGGTTAACCGGGCTGAAAAATGGCTGAAAATTTTCAACCCGGTCTTCTTATTAAATCTTTGTAATACAAACGTAGCGATTACATGGGAAAATTTCAACCCGGGCTGAAAGTTTAGCCCGGGTTGAAAGTTCAGCACGGTTCGCGTTACCCAGGATGGAATTTTCAGACCGGTCGACTGGGCTGAAATTAAATTTTTCATTAAATTAAATTTTCGGGCCGGGCTGAACTAAGCGTGTGAACGGTGTCGATCGTTCATTACGCAGCCGCAAAACAAAGATTCTTCGAATTCCTACGAGTTAGTACTCGGGCTACCTGTGGTAGACCGAGTCTAAATTTCGGCTCCGTTTTCATTTTGTCGATGTCGCGAATTGGCAATTATTGCATCATCCCGTCAGGCTTTGCGAAACTGATGCATGATAAATGCATGCTTTTCTTTTCGACAGCTTTGCCTTTGATCGAGTTGGGTTGAGGTGATTTCCGCGGTATTAGTGAATTCATCAGTAGTTGATCAGTAATGTTGCTGACAAGGTTTGTCCATGAAGAGAGAATAGACGAGTATATTACAGACGGGAGAAAATGTTCAAAATGTCGTGTTGACATCAGTACCTAGGAAGCCTTGACTTGAGGACTAGAAGTACAAAGAACATATACGTACTGTTTACCTAGTATTAAACGCCTTGCTGCTTGGTCCAACAACTACGAAACACATGTGGTAGGCACCGAATAATGCAAAAAATACGTTTACTGGTCGTCTCGCTATCATGAAGGTGTCGTATTACATTCGGAAATGTGTTTCAAAAATGCATGTTTAAATATTTTCTGTTGGTACGATTCACATGAATTCTATATCGGAACCATCGCTTGAATATGCCGAATTCAGCACTATAGGTTTTGTGGTTTTGTCTAGTCTACTGAAAGTATTAAGATCGTTTAATTATTCGGCTAAACAGCAAGCCTTGTTTACGCCAAATCGCTTCATCGAACCCGGTACTTCATGTAAGACCATATATATAGAATTTGTGTCGAGCTGAGAGTTTTGTACTTTTTAACAAACACTGAATATGCACACGCTGTTCCTCAGGTTTTCTAGATGTGCGAAGACTGCGCCAATATTTGCAGAAATCAGTAGCCCGAGTGAACGCCTAAGCAGGCGTCTTGTTGATTACAATTTTGGTTTCAGCCCAGGTTGAAACCGCTCATGTAATCGCAATAAATACTCAGCCCTCCTAACCGGGCTGACATTTCAGCCCGGGATGAAAGTCTCCAGGTAATCACCCCCTTGGGAGAGGTAAGAAAATGACTGTGGCTGAATTGCGAAGGACGCAGATCAACGTGACCGAGTCGAAGGTATATCAAAGGCGCTCCAGGCAGCCGCCATACGACACATGTCAGACCATGGATCACAGCTAAGATCTAGGTGTTGATTTTACGGAAGGGGGGAGGGGCTGAGAACCCGGTGAAAAACCCTCGAAGCACAGGAGAAACCAACGACAACTCCACTCACATGAGTCCCAAGCTCATCAAAGACTATCCCTGTCTAACGTCCTCTAATCTATTCTCCCTGTTAACTTTAATTAATTATATATAATCACATGAAAAATAACTTGGAGGCCATTGGATAGAATACTGTGATCATTGCGTATAGTAATACAGCAAATAGTAGATACCGTAAAAAATAAAGAAGGGGGAAGACGACAATGGCGATCTTTATTATGTCCAGTACTTTTACAAAATGTCTTACCGGATTCGTGTGTGTCAACGTTTGCTTAACATAATTCACGTGAGGTTTGATATCGATCCTACAAAACAAACAATGTGCATTAATTACACAATAAATTAAGATTAAACTGAGATGCTGTCAATATACTTGCATAAATGATTGAATGTCATGGTTTCAAAAATATGCAGAAAATTTGGTTTAGTACTGTGGTTAAAATCTTTTGCAACTAAACGTAAATATATTTAAAATTTCTGAATGGCCTGGTAAGAAAAATGCCACCTAGTTTTATTTTTAATTTCTAGTTTTGATTAAAGTGGCACTACGATGAAAAAATCGTCAGTCATTTTTATCTTTCTATTTTTAAACAATGAGGCAAAAATGATAATTCCCTTTTTTAGATTTAGAGTAGCCTGAGAGCATGCGCTTACCATGGCAATCACAAAGGCCCCACAGAGAAGTTTACTTTATTGGATACTATAGGCATACAAAGTTTAAGCGCGTTCTATTGTTTATTTCCAGAGATATTCCTTATTTCACGATTTTCATTTCGCTCGTTTGGAGTAAATGACGTCATCAGCCATATAATTTGCATATTTCCAAAACGTGAATATCTCTTGAACGAAATGACATATTGATAAACTAACAAACGCCGTTCATCCTCATTTTAAATGTACTTTATGATAAGATCAAAAAAAGATTGACTTTTTTTTCATCGTAGTGCCACTTTAAGAAAATAAAAAGGACAAATTCGGAAAGAAAAACGTTGGCCTGCGTCGCAGCCGAACGTGTTTTGAAATTGAAACCTGATAAAATACGTCTGTGAACCAGCGACCAAATTCGTGTTTTAACCCCCTGCAGAGAATAAAGAACAACCAGAACTTCCAGAAGTCCGAATCGCGTAAAAAATTCCTTTTTACTCGGGCTACCTGTGGTAGCCGAGTCTAGGTTTCGCGATTATTATTTTTTTTTTTTTTTTTTATTTTTTGCGACGTGTTATTAGTCCTCCGCGCGGCCGCTGGCGATATTGACCAATAAGCTTTGCGAAACTGAGGCATGTGACTAACTGACCATATGCATGTGACCAGTGCCTTCTTTCTTTTCGAGTGAGTGAGTGAGTGAGTGAGTGAGTGAGTGAGTGAGTGAGTGAGTGAGTGAGTGAGTGAGTGAGTGAGTGAGTGAGTGAGTGAGTGAGTGAGTGAGTGAGTGAGTGAGTGAGTGAGTGAGTGAGTGAGTGAGTGAGTGAGTAAGTGAGTGAGTGAGTGAGCTTTCTCGTCTCGGATGTGTTTTGTTTGTTCACAGACATAGTTATTGGGCAGTAATGTCGCTGGCAAGTATCTTGATATTATTATATACACTTACAATCGCATACGCCGTTCATTAAGTGAACTTGCAGTTGACACTTTCTAGGTAAACATGAAGCTGTGTAATTAAAGGCGAAGAGACTTGACATTTTGACCGCTGTTTCTTTCTTTGCTTTCCTGATGTCTGATCACTCGTCTCGGATGTGTTCTGTATGTTCACAGACATAGCTATTGGTCAGTAATGTCGCTGGCAAGTATCTTGATATTATATATACACTTACAAACGCACACGCCGTTGATAGAGAACTGAAGAGACTCGACATATGAACGCTGTGTACATGTGTGGAAATACGTTAATAAATACAGGCAATCGTGTTTTGTTATTGCAAATTGTGTTTTCTATCGGCGAATTGGATTGTGTTTTGACTTTTGTCTGTGACCAATGTGTTTAATAGACTTTAGACCTTAGCACTGCATAACACTGTGATTTTTCAGTAGCCCGAGTGAACGCCTGACCAGGCGTCTTGTTTCTCAAAGAGCATTACTGGTAAGTTACACCGGCACTTTTGACGGTAAAATCTGCCGGTGGAACTTACCAGGAGGCGTAAGATGACGACTGATGGCGACACAATGAGACGATTGAGAAACCGGGAGGGAAAAAAGTGCCGGTGGAACTTACCAGGATGGCGTGGAATGGCGACGTTTGACGGAGCAACATGCGCGAGGACATCAAAGGTGGCGACATGGAGTTGAACTTCTGGTTGTTCTTCATTCTGTGACCCCTACGTGACCTTTATTCTGTGACCCCTGCAAGGTTTTTTATAACCACTTGAAATTGGTGCTTGCCGTTCTTATACGCTACGTGATTGGTCAAGCGACATGTATTGTCGAGAGGTTGTTAGTAGAAGGACGTAGACAATTCGATGTTCTTTCGGAGCCGAAATGTCCAAATTTTTTAAGAAACGTTTTTGAAAAACCCAAATTTTTTATCATCTGAATACGTTCTACACAGAGCAAACAGTTGTTCAGTGAAATATTTTTTTGATTGGAGCTATTCTTCAATGTTTTTTGGCGATTCGCATTTCTAGTATGGTAATGACATGACGTCTATGTAGGCATTTGGCTTTCTTTATCGTTCTGGCAAGATAAACTACCTGAGAATTTTTGTGGGAAAACTCATACAATATGGAACATGTTGTTCAAACACACCATTAATGGAAGAACTGGGTCATGTCACTCCTGCACATAAATATTGTATAGATAATGACTATACGGCCACATATACATAAGGCCACACTCACACTCCACATGTGGAGTGTGGCCTTATGTGGGGCATTTGAGACGTGGATATGGAGAAAGATGGAGAAAATAAGTTGGAAAGACAGGATGTCGAATGAGCAAGTACTAGGAGTGGTGAAAGAGAAGAAGACGATAATGAACATGATTATGGAAAGAAAAAGGAGGTGGATTGGTCATATTTTGAGAGGAGATGGATTGTTGAGAGAGATGATGGAAGGACGCATCGTTGGAAAGCGACCAAGAGGGAGGAAACGTGCGATGATGTTGGACAACCTACGTGGAGGAATTAACTACGCCGAACTTACGAGAAAGGCTTAGACTAGAGAAGTTTGGAAAAATTACATGCCTAAAACCTGCCAACTGGCAGATAACCAATGATGATGAATCTAAAAAATAGTTCGTTGTTCAACTATTTTCCAAAGGTAGAACGTATTTAGATAATAAAAAATGTGGGGTTGTATGCACTTCATCAAGGCGTACGAGTCGTTTCGCTCATTCAGAAGCGGAAGAAACGAAAAACATTGCTAACCCAAACATGCAGGGGGTCAAAACACGAACTCGTCGTTGGTTCGCAGACGGACCTCTCAGGCTTCAATTTCAAAACTAGAAAGAGTTAGAAAGTTGGTTTTAAACGTCAGATAGTTTTGAACTTATTCCTGTGCGAAGGTTTGCCCCAGAGGTGAATAAAATCGTCTGGCATTAACCAGAATAAAATACTAAAGACCACTTCGGAACGAAAAGAGTTGAACTCACCCAAGCGCGCAAATCATTGTAGATAAATGTATAGCCGCCATCTTTTTTAGCACCGTCAGTCACCAAAAATCAAAGGGACTTTTCAGTTACAAGTATTTCAGTTTTGACTACAGTTGCTCTTTACGGCATATGTGAATTATTTAACTTACTTCAGTCCAAATGCTTTAATGGCGTCGCCTAACCAATTCAGACTTTCGGCAAGAACTTTCGGATTTTTTTGTTCAGATGCACATCCAGACACCTGAAAGATGAGAACTATGTCATAACCATCGAAATATAGTAAGGTTAGATATACTGCCGAAACAGAGAACGTAGTAGTCTAACGTTTCGAGCGAAGGCCCTTCGTCAGAGAGAAAAGAGAACGTAGTAGTCTAACGTTTCGAGCGAAGGCCCTTCGTCCTACGCAGCACGCTATTTTTATTACACTATTTGGATTATGTCATAAGCAACCTAGACCTAGGCCTTCTATTCCCTATTTGGGGGCCGGGATGACCGAGAGGACTGGGAGAGACAACGGGAAATAAAAGGCCAAGTAGATTTCCCACTCAAAACTGCCCCAATCTAGATTCTCAAAGTTGGTGGCGCCAAATCTCAAGTTATTGATATTTTTGTCGAGTTAATGGAAGTTCAAGGTATTGTTGAAGCATTTACGATATAAATCGAGAATTCCTGGCATTCTGTGAAAGTTATTTGATTTCGAGAACGAATCCATGGAACGAGTCGAATGCATTTTAATGTCAAATGAAGGTGAATTCGTGAGTGTAGCTAGTATAAACGTTTGCCACATGCATGGCCAATGCGTCATGATTTTCTGTTGATGTTTCTCTGAAGATGATTCTGAAAGGGTAATACATTTGCCAGGAGTATTTTACGTTTGATATTTTCATGTGTCTAATAGTCGAATCCAGAGCGTGAAGTTGATAGGAATCGATCAGAGGACAATTGCTAAAAATAATTTTAACTTAATATTACGGTTGTAAAATATAGATTTGATATTTAAGTGGTTGCTCGATGCCGTTGGTTGTAACTGTGAGAAAAATGAATATATACAATGGTCTGGGATTTGGCAAATCTACTAGGCTTTTCAGGAGCATCAACTCTGCTTACGTCATGAAGCGAATTTAGTTCCCAGTACCATAGGCCACAGCTCAGCCACGGAAAAGCCTATATCTAGGCTGTGTCATAACAACGCTACCTCGTTCTCGGTGCGGCAGAGAATTCTCCTCAACCGTACTGACAGTTACAACTATACGAAAAAGTATAGAATAAAACATATTCCATAGAATAATGTCATCCTGAAAACGCAAGATATGAGTTAAACCATGACTTGTAAAATGACTGGATAGGAAACTAATAGTCATGTGGTGTAATAAAAGTAGTGTGCTGCGTAGGCAGTGTTGAAACAACAATCGAAATATAGTATAGTAGGTTAATACTGCCGAAACAGAGAACGTGAGTGGTCTAACGTTTCGAGCGAAGGCCCTTCGTCAGAGAGAAACGAAGGGCCTTCGCTCGAAACGTTAGACCACTCACGTTCTCTGTTTCGGCAGTATTAACCTACTATACTATATTTCGATAATAGTCATGTGGGGTGTCTTGAGTCTTTTGATTGGTTAAATCACAATCACTCAGTTTGCAAAATCGTTGAAACCTAGTTGCAAATTGTGCTGTCACGAATGGCGTGAGTACGCTTGTCTTACTGAGGTTTTTAATTAAACTTCTCTTCAAATTCTTCATATTCTCACATTCAGATGACTATGTTGACGTTTCAAATGATGGCAAGATTAGACTAGAGGCAAATTTTGTCTCTCAAAATAGGTCATTTCGCATGTATATTTTATATTACAAATAAGCTCACGAGCCTATTTTCAGGAAGAGGTTATAACCGAAAGGATTTTTTACGAAATTATAGTTGATCCTGGTTTCGCCTTATCAACTATACGATAACATATAAGATATAGCATAACCCGTGAGCTTAACTAAAACACACCTTTAAACTAACGTAGTTCAATGAAATATTCTCAGCAAAAACCATTAGGGTCTCCTTACACTGGTCTTTCACCTAGAAAAAACACAAGTAATGAGAAGAAGAAAAATCTAAACCAAGGAAATACATATATATATACAGTAACATAGGAGGATCATTGGACTTCACACCAGTCTAGAAACTTGGCAAACTTCAAAGCGCCTATAATGAGGCGTGATTTTATGTTTTGAGACGGTCCTCGCCGTGCACAAATCTTGAAAGATCTAATTTGAAAGATCTAATAGAAGATCTTTTACAGTGTTTTCGTATCTTTCTTCGTTTTCAAGATATTTCAATTTGTTTAATATGTATACAGTATGTTCACACGTAGCAAAATCAGTTATACCTATAAATTTGTTCAACGAAATCAGTGAAACTGTGTACATAAAAACGCCTTGTGACACTGAATGTTGCTTTGTGTAAAAAAATCCTGTATCCTGCTCCTGACGTCAGAGCCCATCTCATTTACATATTAAACAAATTGAAATATTAGTTAGTTTCAGAAATTGCAGCTTGATGTTAGTAATAATTGTCAGTTGTTTGCTGTACAAGCTGTGTTAGTTAGTAATACTCAGAGTATTACTAACTAACACAGCTTGTACAGCAAACAACTGACAATTAAATTGAAATATCTTGCAAACGAAGAAAGACACGAAAAAAGTTGTAAAAGATCTTCAATTACAATTTCACGAGTTCTTTCAAATTAAACAAACTTAATTTTTATTGTCAATACCCTTTAAGCACCTAAGCCGAAGTTTATTAGCGATATTCGCCCTCAGAATTTATATCGCTAATAAACTAAGGTTTATACGAGGTTGGGAGGTTTATAATCTGTATATGGGCCCGCAGTAATTGGCATATATGCTGTTGCGGTTACCCTGCTACTCTTAGACACTCATTTTATGTACTTTAAAATGTAATTATCTAATATATATGGGTATGTAAAAGGTAGTGGCAAAGCCTAATAAATAAATAAATAAATAAATATAAACCGCGGTACATCAAAGAAAACCGACTTGATCATATTTTCTCAAACTCATTAATAATTCATGAACCAAAAACAAAAGAAATTAATGTTTAATCAGTGCTTTGAAATCGGAGGAAAAGTACTAGTACTTTGAAATAAGGCAAATTAAGCCCTGTTTACACGGTCAAAATTTAAGCTGGATCTGAGCCACATCTGACGTTAAGCGGGCTTAAAATGTCCGTGTAAACAGATCGGCGTAAATTAATCGCGATTAGTTTGCACCACCTCAAGGAGGTGGATTAAACTGAGCACGATCAGTTAATCGCGCTTAACTTGGCCGTGTAAACGCAACGGGATTGAAACACGCTTGCTATTAATACGGTGTTATTAATACGATAAAATGCATTTTTTGCCCTGCTGTAGGAGCTTCCATCTCGCTATTCTTTGTTCCTTTGTTTCTTTCTTTCTTTTAGCTATTACTCTTTCTCGTGTACCGATGTCTTTCGTTGTTCTTTGACGCACGCTATCCATACGAAGCTTCCAAAACCAAAAATATAGCTCGTCCGCCATGTTGAATAATGGTGTACGTGTTTTAGTAAGGGATTATTAAATGACCGTGTAAACGCACCAAGGTGGCGCATTTTAAGCACGCGTAACTTAAGCGTGCTTAAATTTTGGCCGTGTAAACACGGCTTTATATTACGTTTCAGAGGTATCTTCGGAGTTTTGAGTTTGAGAAGTCAGTTCAAATACTCGACGTCGGACTTTTCCAAGATTACATTAAAAAGGCTCGCCTTTTCAAAAAGCACTTGGGCTTTGAAATCCCGGTAAAGTCCTCCGTCTCGTATTTGAACTATTACAAAAGAATGTACATATTATCGGTACAATCCAGTTTTGAACGCATTTTTACGCGACATACAATTCTCCTCTTATCTCTTCTTATAACAAACTACCACACAAAGCAAAGAGCCAACCAAACACTTTCTACCTTAATATCACCAATTTTGTCGACGAGACCAGATATAGCATAAAAAGCACTTCTCTTTGAAAAGGATGACGACAGTGTAGCTATGACAGCACACAGGGAAAACTTATTCTTTAAAACCTAAATAACAGAGCAAGCAAATATCATCATCATCATCATCATCATACTTTATTTATCCACGTAACACTTAGGAGTACAAGACTCGTTAAAACATGCACGTGCCATTAAATAAGTAAGGTTAGCCTAATATAATACAAAAGTTAAAATATGTGTATAAATAATATGTAAGTATATAATCAGTTATATATTAAAATGTTAAATGAATATAAGAACTAAAATTTATGTCCTTGCAATCACGCAACATAAACATCAATATTAAGGTCAATGTTGTTTAAAATCTTCTTAAAATGCGCGACATTATATGCGTTGCGAGCTGTATCTGGGAGATTATTCCATAGGCGACTAATTATGCAGCTAAAAGAATTCTTGGACCATGAAGAGTTAAATATTGGTTGTTCGAGCTTTGTGCCGGATCCGCGTAGATTGTACGGTACTACTCTGGTCTTAAAGAATTCTTGAATGTACATTGGTCCTTGCTCTTTAATACACTTATAAAGTAACACCAACGAATGGAACCGTCTTCGGTGAGTTAAAGTCTTCATGTTAACATGTCGGAGAACCTGTTCATACGTGTTGCTCTTTGCTAAATTCAACAGTGTTCTAAGCATATAATAGTTTGCTTCTTCAAGCTTGTTACTTTGCATTTTTCCAATACCAATTAGAACTGGGCTGCAGTATTCCAGATGTGGTAGGATATATGCTTTATACAGTCTTATCATTATTTCAGGACTAACCATTTTCTTAATTCTGCGTAGAGCTGAACACTTCGCATAAGCCTTTTTTAGTTGATCTTTCAAATGTTCTTTAAACGTAAGCTTCTTATCAATGGTGACTCCTAGAATCTTAAGGGTATTTTCAACTTCAAGTATAGTATTATTCAGTTGAAGAATGTAGTTGTAATTCGATGGACCAAGGGTCAGAGCTTGAGTCTTGCATGGATTTACAGTTAGAAAGTTCAAGTGAAACCATTCTGTTACAGTGTTTAGCTCCGTATTGATCATGAATTCCAACACCATGGGTGAATTATGTGCAAAATATTCTGTAGTATCATCAGCATATAACCTCAATGACACTCTGGATATAAAATTGTTCAAATCATTCATAAAAATATTAAATAAAAGTGGTCCCAGCAGTGTACCTTGTGGTAAGCCAGTAGTTACAGTTTTCCAGTTAGAATATACCCCATCGACTTTCACTCTTTGCCGTCTGTTCATTAAGTAGTCTTTCATTAAATTGAGAGCATCTGTGCTGAATCCGTATGCTTTGAGTTTTGCTATCAGAAGATTATGACATACAGAGTCGAAGGCTTTGCTTAAATCTACTGCAACGATTGCAACAGACTTGTGATTATCTAAATTAACCCGCCAGTCTTCAGTCATTTTCAACAATGCAGTAATACAGGAACGTCCCTTCAAAAATCCAGAAAGATTAGTTGATAGCTGTGGACCAACTATACCATAAATTTGATCGTACATCACTTTCTCGTAAACTTTTGACAATGCTGATAAGACTGAAACGGGCCGATAATTACTCTTGTCTGTTTCATCCGCTTTCTTGTACACTGGGGTGACATTCCATTCAGTGCTGCTTTTCCATTCAGTAGGCCAGCATTGCCTAGTAATAAAGTAATTTATAAGTCTAGTAACTTCCTCTGTAATGACTGGCGCAGATAGTTTAATTAGTTTAGAAGATATACCATCAACACCTACGCTTTTCCTTGAATCAAGGTTCATAAGTATATTGTGAATGTAATCAGAGCTAACTGTACTGAAAGTAAAGCCATTAATTGGAGTAGTTCCATCAATTGATTTGATGCTAGGGTGATTGGAAAAGTCGTCCACTGTTGAACCGTTGCCTCTGTCATGTACTGCCTCGACAAAATAATTATTGAATGTTTCTGCTACTTGTCTGGTTTCTGTAATAATGGTTTTATTTTCAATAAGGATAGTACCATTTGTATTACGATTACCAGATCTGGAGGTTGGTAGAAGTGGTGCCATTTTCTTCCAAAATTCTCCGTGATGTCGTGCATTAGTAGATGCCTTTTGGCAAAATTCCGCCATTTCTTTACGCTTAATAGTTGTTACCTTATTTCTCTGTGTCCTATATTTATCCCATGAAGTCGCAGTGGGGTGCTGTTTGTGCTTTTTATACAATCGGTTTCTTCGGGATATCTCTCGTAGAATATTCGGGGTAATCCAAGGCAACTGAGCGCTTCGAATTTGTTTTTTCTTGATTGGTGCATGTTAGTCTAATACCTCTTTGTAAAGCGTTGACCAGTGCTCCCAAATGTCATCAGCGTTTTCATAGGTATAAGCAGAGTGCCAGGGGATGTTCTTCAAATCCGATAGGAGTTTTTCTTCATTGATATTCTTCAAGCGTCTATATTCAATTATTCTGGGCTTTGGTCTTGGCAGCTTGTTTCTCCTAACAGCATAAATAAGGTCGTGATCGCTGATCCCTAACTGTAGGGTCCCACTGGTCGCATAACGAGCCGAGTGACTTGCCAAAATAACGTCAATTAAACTGCTGGACTTATCTGTCACGCGAGTAGGTAGGAAAATTTGGTTTTGCAAACACACTTTATCACAGAAATCAGTTAGATTCTTATTTGGTATCCGGTTAGGTTCGTTTTGAGACATATTCATGTTAAAATCTCCAAGCAGTAATAATTCGTTTCTTGTTCGGTACATCATCTCGGTCGCGTTAGTTAATGAAGCAATGAAGTCGGTCTCTTTACATTTACCTGGAGATCTATAACAGGCGCATACCAAGAAGTGACAGTTATTAGAATCTTTAACATCTAGGCAAATAGATTCGACATTTTCTGGTTCAAGTTTACGTTTTCTATACACTGGAATATCGTTGCGGATGTAAACTAGAAGACCACCAGCACCTCTTTTGCGATCCTGTCTTATCATACGATATCCAGGATGTTTTAGCAAAACATCTGACACTGTGGTGTCGATCTTTGTCTCGGCTAGGAAAAAAATGTCCAGCATGTTCTTATTTAATATATCCTTCACTTCATCGAGCTTGTTATAAATGCTGTTGATGTTTAAATGTCCAATTTTAAGATTCGATTTATAGTAGCCCCCGATGTGTGTTTGAAACCAGCTTATTGAGCGAACATCTCCCACTTCGCTAGGACATGATGTAGATGTTGTTGTTGTTTCGTCTAACGAATGCTCTTGATCGCAGGGAAAAGCATTTTCGTCGAAGAATGAATCGTTGAATTTCGGGAGTGAACAAAGATCACAGATCCAGTCGATGTTTGGATTCAAAAGATAGTACTTAAAACAGTCTTTTGACATACCGAGACATTTAGCATGACTCCAAGTGTCACATGCTGCACATAAGATGGCGTCTTGGTTCGATCTTACGTTCATTTCACATTCTTTACAAGGGTACTTTGACTTGTTTGCTGGACCAGGGTTTACTTCAATATCACCACTTATGAGCATTAGGCGCTCCATCTGAAAAGAACTTGTAGTATTAACGGTGTACTGAATCCTGCTTGTTAAATATCGTTCCGGCCAGGATGTGTCTTCTTCGATCGCACATGTATAACTCGAACTGATGTCGGTAAAATTTCATTCTCTTTCAATTCATCTTTGTCCTGCACTCCCCTTGCGCCAGCAGTTAGTTGATGTGGTTTTATTGCTGGAGATGGTGGTTCAATAACAAGTAAAATAAAAAATAAAATAATAGTTATCGAAGAGCCGACTCTGACCCGACTACTGGCCGCCATTACTAACCACCAGGGTAAGTTAGTATTCTTTGAACGTTTTCATGGCGATAAAGTAATTGCTGCTGAACGTTTTCATGGCGATAAAGTAAAGTAAATAACCAGTGTTACGGCATTGGTGACAGCGAAAACACTTTTAAATTGGTTAGTTCGGCTTTCATTTGTCGTGTTTTTACCAGCAGTAATGTTCCAGCATGGTTACAAATGTGATAAAGGATTTATCATCGCGACCGAAGTGTTTTTAGTCAATCTCTGAGATAACTAACTCAGTATCTCAGTTTTCTTAGGCAACCTCGGTGATCTTGAACTAATAGTTAGGTAACTAACCTATACTTAATAGAGGGAAAGGGCTGAATAGAGAAGGGAATTTATTTAAGAGGGAGCTTATTAGAGAGGGGGCATATTATATAGAGGGGGCTTATTAGAAAGAGTTGAATGAAGAAGGGGGCCTACTTGAGAGGGGGCTTATTAGAGAGGGAGCTTATTAGAAAGAGGGGGCTTACTTAAGGTCTGCAGGGTCACTTCTGTAAAGCCCTCTCAATTCGTCAAAATTTATGCCACAAAAATAAAATAGATATCGTTAGAAAGCTATGAATTTGTAGCTATGAAATATTGAAAGCTATGAAATGGTGTCTTTGGTTTCGCGATAAGCACAAACCGTTAATATTTGTGAATTCTTTAATTAAAACCAGAGGGCTTCACTCGGGGCGACTTAAGAACAAAGCATTGTGTTTATCGCGAAACCAAAGACACCATTGTATTCTACAAATTCATAGCTTTCTAACGATATCTATTTTATTTTTGTGGCATAAATTCTAACGAATTGAGAGCGCTTTACAGAAATGACCTTGCAAACCTATACGAAGACCTTAATACAGAGAGTGGGCTTATTATAAACGGAGCTTGTTAAAAGGAGAGGGCTTAGTAGAGGGAGGGGGTTTAATTAATAGAGGGAGAAGACTTATTAAAGGAGCTTAATAGAGGGAAAGGGCTGAATAGAGAAGGGGGTTTATTTAAGAGGGAGCTTATTAGAGAGGGGGCACATTAGCGAGGGGGCTTATTAGAGAGCTGAATTAAGAAGGGGGTCTATTAGAAAGAGAGGGCTTAATAAAAGGCCTATTTAGGAAATGGGGTTTATTAGAGAGGGGGCCTATTTTAAAAGTGGCTTATTATAGAGAGGGCGCTTATTAGAGGGGAGGGACCTAATGAAGAAGGTGGCTTAATAGAACAAAGGTATAAACCGACATTAAAATTATTTTGAAAGCATGCTTGCTGTTAAAGTGTCTATGAAGTGAAAAATACGTTGGCATTTTTGTTGTTTTATTGTACAGAGGAGCATGACAGGAGCACTCCCTGAAAATTTCAAGAGAATCTGATGCGTAGTTTTCGCGCTATCAACTCTCAAAATTTGCCGTGGATAGTTTGTTTTGGGGAAATTTGGACTTCTTGGTAACAATGCCTTATGACGTACGCAGATGGATCATTAATAGTTAACAATTATTCACCGAAGTGGAGGTGAATAGTGCTGGATATTCACCGAGCCGCTTCGGCGAGGTGAATATCCACACTATTCGCCGACACTGAGGTGAATAATTGTTTTAGCATATACCTCATAAATTAAATAACAAGTTTAACATTGTTAACTCATATTTTTCGGTATTTTATACAAGACACGACCGCTAGCAACTTGGACACTTGGCGTACTCGATATTTGTCGACAAAACAGTTTTTTAATACAACTTTTGAATATATTAATGGCTAGAAAATTGTAAAGAAACATACCTGTGGACACTCTTCTACCTAATTTTGTTGACTTTTCTCGTTATTCTACTACATCACCCTTGTTTATCAACAAAATCTCCTGCCTCGGTAAACAAAGCAAAACTGGCCGCCATCTTGTTTTGCCCGCAGGTGAATAGTGCAGGATATCCCGAGCTAGAGGAGCCAATCAGATTGCGCGAAAAGCACTATTCACCTGCGAGGTATATGCTAATGAAATCTATTGTTCTTATGCATAGTTGTCCATTTGCGTATGTCATAAGCATTGTTACCGAAAGCCCAATTTTTCTCCAAGAACGAACTAGCCATGGCAAACTTTGAGAGTTAATAGCGCGAAAACTACGCATCAGATTCTCTTGAAATTTTCAGTGAGTGCTCCTGCCATGCTCCTCTGTACAATAAAACAACAAAATGCCAACGAATTTTTCATTTCATAGACACTTTAATACGCTGAAAAAAAAAGAATTCGCATTTTTTTCTCGCACAAGACCAGAACGTGACCACCTTACCTGGAAATTATTTTCCTTCCATCCAGGCTTCTTTGCTAAAGTTCTGATTAAAACTTGCGAAGGCATTGTATTAGGATCCAAGCCGTTAACAAACTACGAAATAAAAAATATTAAAAATACAAACTTATTAATTGGACTAATTAAAGTAAAAAATTTCAATCCTATATTTTTGTTTCATTCCCCGCAGGAACGAAACTGTTACTGTGTTAGCTTTCCATTGACGTCACAAAAGAAACTGTCATCACAGATGAAAATAGTCCAATCGCAGTGCAGTGTTGTTGGCAGCATAAGCCAAAACCTCGATCTTATCCAATGAAATCAAAATTCCGCATAAACAATTTAGTTGTAGGCGTGGTTAAACGCCAAAACGAAGTGAAATAATATGGCTGATCTAGCATAATTAGCTGAACGACGTAAACAATCCTGTGTAAAGTGAATCATACAATACTATGAACAAGCGAATGCCGAGTACTGTAGGAACTTTCTCCTCTTTGAATTCTCCGAAATTGCATTCTAACTGCTCGTTGCCGCTTTAGATTTAATAATAAAGATTGAGATTGAGGGAATTAAACATTCCGAAAGGTTGGGTCGAGTCAGTGGTCGAGTTGACCCTTGGCCTTGGAAAAGGTACTCAATCACTCCAGTATTTATTCCGATCAAATATAAACTTTGAAAGAATTACACACAGCTTGAAGATTATTTAATAAATTTTAACTTAAATATCAGTAGCATAAATGACCGCTAATGCAGTCGGCTTTCCTAAACAGTGACATTTCATGTATCTACATATAAATAACCGCAAAATTTTCGTCGTACTGACGCCACAATAGGAGGCAAATAAAACGTTGCCAAAATAATTGCGTTCTCTAGAAAATTGTGAGACGCTAACAGGTAAGGCCTTATTTAAACCCCGTTCACACCATACCGGATAGGTTTTCGTGCCGGCACGAAAACCTGACGATACAACCATTCCCACGCTCTATTCTGTTAATTTACTTCCGGAACGATTTCGAACTCCGTTCACACTGGAGCTGGAACGGCACAAACAGCTATCCGATACAAGATGTACCTCTTTCGAGATCGGAGCGGCGCAGCGGCGTGCCGGCACAGAAATCGTGCCGGAGCAGGCGTTTTGTGTGTGAACAGAAGGCCTATCCGATATGGTTTTCGTGCCGGCACAAAAGCTACCCGGTATAGTGCGAAGGGGGCCTAAATTATATATTGCACAATCGTCGCATTTAATTAAGACAAATTTATAATTCAAATTAACTTCGTCGATTAGACGATATCAATGCGACTTCGTTTTATACGACAAAATTAATTCAGACAAATTTAATGTTTTGCACATTAAAACACAAAAAATTAAATTAAGAGCAGGAAATTTATACATTTAATTCGTCGCGCCGTGAAGTCGCATTTCGGTCTGATCACGACGGATGTGACGGATACAACGTCTTAGATGAATTTACTCCCCGTTTAATTGATTAAATTACTGTAAATTTGTCTGAAATGCGACGATTGTCCGACGTATAACTAGGCCTAAAAGAAACAGGAAGTGTGACTGTCCCGCTGTATGTTTTGTTGATGATTATCAAGAAAAAGACTCCATTGAATGACATCAAGTTCAAATTCAATCTATTCAAATTCAGTTCCTCCGTAGGCCAACAACCAATCGTACTTACACGCAGAACGTTACCTCTCCGCGACAGTGTAACCATCAAAAAATTTTGCTTCCAAAATTGTAGGCCTTGTCGCGTCAGACCCTGGCGGGAACTGGTCGAGCTAAAATTCGTCATTGCCCCCCCCCCCCCCCCCCCCCCCCCCAAATCGGCATGAAACAGCTATTTCTTTTTAGAAATAGTTTCTTGTTCATTATTTGGCAGTTTAGCCGCAAAGATTTTAGGCTTGGCTCTTTTTGTTGTTTTACCTGTGTAAAGGCCTCAGTTCCAGCCAAACGTTCTTTCCAGTTTGCGCTAACAAGTTGTTCACGAATATTTGCGGGAATGAGTTCTTCAGCCTTCGCATCCACTTCGTCTTGCTAGAAACAAAACGAAATTGTTTTGAACGTGCTGATATTAACAATTACGTGTTAATCATTAACAATTGTGTGCTAATAATCAACAATTACGTTCTGACATCAACAATTACGTGCTGACATTAACAATTACTTGCTGACATTAACAATTACGTGCTGATGATTAACATATACGTGCTGAAATCAACAATTACGTGCTTACTTTAACAGTAACGTGCTAATAGTTTACAATTACGTGCTGACATGAACAATTGCGTGCTAATGATCAACAATTACGTGCGGACATTAACAATTACGTATTGACATTAACAATTACGTGCTAACGATTTTACGTGCTAACGATTTTACGTGCAATTACGCCCTGATATTAACAATTACGTGCTGACATTAACAATTACGGGTTGACATTAACAATTACGTGCTGACATCAACAATTACGTGCTATTAAAGTTACGTACCGACATTTCAGCCTCTTTGATCACTTCGTCATCTTTGAAAGACGTAGCTGAACCTCCTTTAGCAGGTTTCTTTGCCCCAGTGCCCTTTTTAGGAGCCGGCTGGAATAAAATAAACGGTTAAGAATAACATTGAAACATATAAACAATCAGTCTAACAGATTTAAAGTGCCTATAAACTCAAATAAGATATTACTGATGTGGATTCTAATATAAAGTGAATAGTTGAATGCCAAAATATTTTTTGACTTGAACTTCTATTTGTTGTTATATTAAGGTTTGTATTTCCAAAATGTTAATGATGATGACGTCAATGTAGGCATTTGTGTGTGCTTTTTTTCTTCTCTTATGATAAAGCGCTTGAAGATTTTAATGAAAAAAAAAGGTAAAATACAGAATATACTATTAATATTTCTGCTGTAACGAAACACTGCCTATGCAAATTATGCCTACATAGACGTCATCTCATTACCATTTTGGAAATACAAACTTCAATATAATTATAAGTAATACCATGACAAAAGGGAGATTAGTGATTAAATGTCCCCGAAAGCCGAGGGAGGTTTGTGGAAGTCCCGAGGGCGAAGATGATTTAATTAAGCATTCTTGTTCGACGGGTATGGCGGAAAAGCGGTTTTTATTTGTTACAGAAAGCGATGTTCAGAAAGCTAGAAGAGACAAAAGAACCCCGGCAAATACTACGAAGCACACTTCGGTGACTTTATGGAAAAGGCTATCACGAAACGAAGCGGGAATCGATCGGTTGAAGGTGTGAGAACTCATCAAAGAGAAGATGCGAATGAGAAAACCGCTGTATCAAATGTTCTGTCTGGTGTCACTAAGTCTGTTGCAGCATTCGATGTTGACGATGAAACTCTAGTTAATGCATGTGTTGAGTATGAAAAAGGCGTGAGTTCAAAGGTAGGTTTGAGCGGTATATTACAGGGCACTACTGTGGAAACTGTGAACATAAACATCAATATCAGTAAATAAATTTGTGTTTTGTGTTACTAGTATTGACGAAAATTTGGGTGGGGAAAGAATTGTTTACTACTGAGTAATTTGATTAACTTAATATGCATTTCTCTGTTGTGTAAAAGAGTATTGTTTGGATGTTTGGTCATGCATGCCAATCGGGGAAAATTAGAAATTTGTCCTGTTAGCGGGGAAAATTAGAAATTTCCCCTGTTTGGCGGGAAATTAGAGATTAAATCACCCGGTGAGAACAAAAGAAACCGAGTCGATCATGGTATTACAACAAATAAAAGTTCAAATCAAAAAATATTTTGGCATTCAACTATACACAATAAATAGAATCCATATACAGTAATATCATATTTGGGTTTATATTAAAGCACTTGGTTTCACCGTGCGAATCTCCGTATAGGGCACACCACGTGCTGTTTAAATGGGGTTATGCAATAACCAAGGTTAACAGCTAAGTAACCAGGCTTCGATACGTCAGCACGTCACGTAGCCGAGGGGGGCTAGGTAAGGTGAGCGTGATAGAGCATTGGTATCAGTTATCGTGTTACGCGAAGCAAGACCGACTGGAGAAAAGCAAAATCTTTTTTTTTCTTCCCCTTGATTCGTTGTCTCACTTGGTTCTCCTACTCAATTATGTTCTCTTAAATTTTCCACCAATTGTTAATTGGTGTGAAGGTGTTAGGTGTGAAGGAGAAATAGTGTGATGTTTTGCAATCTCAATAGATTCTCTTGTTCTTCGCGTGTTTGGCAACAACAGATTAGATAACCAATCAATCAATCAATCAATCAATCAATCAATCAATCAATCAATCAATCAATCAATCTTTATTTTTACCCTTTTTCAAATTCCATACATACATTTTAGAAAATATATACAAATATAAATATTAGAAGGGTACTGGCAACCCGAAATAACCATACTGGTTAAAAATGACAGGTTGTCAGTTTTGCATATTTTAAGTTCGACGTTTTTGGCGGTCAATGTACATACACACATAAAACATATAGACAACACATAACAATACCAGTATTCAATCACAGAAAAATTAATTATGTAGAAAAACTATCAAGAAGCATTTAAAACTAAGAGTAAATTATTTCATGACATTGTAAAACAGTGAATACTATTTTGATAGTGATGAGAAGTTGGCTAATAGTTCGTAATAAAAGACAGTTTCAGATGCTTCTTAAAAAGGAACATAGAAGATTGCTTTATATCTTCATTAATATCATTCCAAATCGTAGGACCTTGGAATCGAATATTAAATTTTCCATAATTCGTTCTAGCTTTGGGAAGATAGTAGGACTGTTTTGCAGCATAAAAGCCCAACATGATAAATCTGCTGTTGCCAAACACGCTTGGAAGTATGACCATCGTGTTAAGTGGGAAGAGTCATCACTCTTAGCCAGTGACAAGCAATACTTCACGTGAAGAACAAGAGAATCTATTGAGATTGCAAAACATCACACTATCTCTCAGGAGGGACAGCCATTAAACAGCACGTGGCGTGCCCTATTCGGAGAACATTCTTCATTTTGTTTTCTAATTAATAAAATTAACGTGATTAATTATAGTAGTTCTACTTTAATACATTAATTTACCTTGCTTTTCGTTGTATCTCCTGACGACGATGAAGCCTTGGGTTTTTTAGTAGCAGGTTTTTTAGCAGCTGGCTTTTTAGTGGCCTCAGACGATGACGCAGGTTGTGCCTTGGTATTACTGGTTGTGCCACTAGAACTTGGCTTTGCTTCAACTGTTGTCGTTGTAGATCCCTTGGATCGACCTGGAATTGTTTTAATTTCAGCTTTCTCGGAAAACTCTTTAACCTAGGAAAAAAAGGATGGTGTCTTCGTTTTCACTTAATACTTTGAAGCCTGAACCTCCCTTGTGCTGAATAAAATCGTCTGGATTTAGCCAGAATAAAATACTAAAGACTCGTCGTCAGGCTTCAAAATGTTAAGGGCTTTTTCTAATCTCCAATTTATCTATTAATTTGGACAGTATATCATATTCACTTGTGATTATTTTATAAAAAAAATACCAATTGTTTTCTCCGTGTTTGGAGACTCTTATCCAAACACTTGGGAAATTGCTCGACTTTCGAAAAGCTAAAAACACTCGCCTACGGCTCGTGTTTTGTTACGCTTTTCTCCAGTCTCGCAATTTCCCGCGTGTTTGGATCAGAGTATCCAAATACGGAAAACCATTTGGTATTTCTTGAATAGTGACAGCTTTAACTCCAAGCTGAAAATCGTAAACTAACATTACGAACATGATCACTGATTACACCATTCTTCCTACTGTAAGTGGCTGTTTACCTGGAAGACGGGACAGGACGGGGCATTAGGCGGGATCGTATTGTTACCATATTTTTCCTTATTTATTTCATTTCGTTTATATAGAGAAAGTGTTTCTGGAATCTCGGTTTGCTCAACCGGGGTCCCGGCTAGACGAGACAACTTCCGCCATATAAAGGTTCTGCCTGCCTATAAACCAGAACGTGGTGACGGCAAGCTGTTTATTCTATACAAATGAGTGATAACGGCTATAGTAGGAGGACAGTAGCTCTTCATAATACGTCAAATTCTATTTATTTATCTGTTATTTTGCGGTTTTTAAAACTTTTTAGTTGTTGTGTTGTGTTGTGTTGTGTTGTGTTGTGTTGTGTTGTGTTGTGTTGTGTTGTGTTGTGTAACGTCCCAGCCGATATTGACCCGCCTGAAAACATTCTCACATATACCCGGGATGAAAAACGTCCCGTCCCGCTTATAGTTCCGTCCTGCCCCAAAGTCGTACGACGACGAAATTTTTACACAAACGACAGAACGCACCTTATCAAGTTTAATTTTGTCCAGTTGGTCGATGAACGGTCCCAAGGCACGATCTCCCAAAAGCTTTAATAACGTACCCAATGCTTCTGCAGTAGCATCACGAACTGGCGCAGATGTATCATCCATGCACTAAAATCATTAAAATATACACAACAGTGACAACGCATTTAACTAAAGTAGTTTATCGACCAATTGCACTTCTTCCTTTGGCGTTAATTTACTCGAGTTATACGTCGCAGTTTCGTCGAATAAAATTCAAACAGGGTTCGAATAATCGAATTAGCAGGTCGCAATTCGCAATTTGCGAGCCGATTTTTGGCACTTGCGAATCGAAAATTTTATTTTTTGCGAATCGAAATCTTTTAATAACATGTATTCGTTTTCAGTTTTTGCGTTCAATGTTTTGTTTTTCTAAAAAAAGATATGTGAAACGAAGAAATATAGCAGAAATATAGCAGAAATATTTACGAAATTCGGGACGAAATTCAATGGCCGCCATTTTGTCGTGTCAGGCCCCATCAAGCAAATTGACATTGCGGTTTTCACGCATGCTCACACAAATTTCCCTGCTGTTCACGCCACTTGAAACTTGATGTCGCATCTCGAAATTTACAATCTTTTTTTGTGAGTCGACTTTTTCTCTCTAATTCGAACCCCGTCAAACAATTAAATTCGTCTATTGTGGGGCGTTTTGCGCAGGCCTTGGTATAAGTATGGGCTAACCCACGATAATATGAACTTACCTTAGTTAAACTTGCACAAAGAGGTTTCAACGTTTGTCTGGGAAGATCAGCTGGTTTACTCTTGCAAAACACGCGCGTTAAGAACTTGATGGTTTCTTCTCGTACCGATGGATTCTTGCTGGCAATAGAAGCAATAACATCCTCCTGTATCGCCGCCAAATTAGTCTAAAGAACAAGAAGGATCGATGTTTTATAACATAAAGTAATTTGTCAGTGAATTCCATGTTTTTTTAAAGTGGTTTTCTGCTGAAAATATAGTTGGTAATGTTTTTGCACCATCTTAAATATATTATGGGAGTTGGTACTTGTGCAAAGTTTTGTTTCGAAATTCCCCAAAACAAAGTTGTATTTTACGTGCGAGGTTTGTATTTTGACGAGACGGTAAATGCAGTATTTGCTCCGGGCTCTGATTGGGTGATAATTGATGCGCCCACGGTAACACTGGAGTAGTGATACCCCCCACTCCAGACTACAAAGGGATGCCGCCTCATTAAATATTCAACTTATTATTTATTCATTCTCCTTTGTGACGTTCTAACCCTAATCTCATTACGTCATTATGGCTCATGCTCCTATAGGACACTCTAACCCTATCCACCCCCCTTACCCTGGCTTGTTGCTGAACCCCCGGTTTTTATTACGTCATAACTGACTCGCGCTCTTCCGAAACCCCCTAACCCTAGCTTGTTACTTAACCCCCCTGGTATTCACTACGTCATTCCCGATTGGTCTCCGACTGTTGCGTACGGTACACGTTTGACAAGATGGATATTATTTACGACGAACTACAGAGAAATAACATTGATATCGACAGAGACACTTTGTCGTACTACATTAAAACTCTTCTAGAAGAACACCAAGACCTGTACGATAGTATAAACAATCATATCAGTGGGGATAACTTGCTGAGTAATCTGAGTATAATTTACAAAGAGATGAACCCTAACAATTTCGGTAGAATTATCGCCTATCTAACCCTGGTGTATAGAGTAAACGAATCCTTGGATGAAGAATCAATTCGAAAAGCGAAGAGCAAAGACTTGTCCATATATAACTGAGATACATCATGGTTACTAGGCTTTCTCTTTATAAGTGAGGAAATTGTAGGAAGATAGAATGAAGAATCACTTCGAGAAATCGTGAAAAGAACGATTTTAAGTGTCGATATATAAAGGCAAAGCAGTTTATTACTTTGAAAGCGTTGCTACGCTTTCTGTTACTAAGTGTGATATTTGCATATTTATCCTCAGTGCACGTGCAGGAGACAAAAGAAAAAACTCATTAGGGGTCATTAAGAGGATTAAGCGCTTAGGCAAGTCTAGGCGATGTCATTAGCAGTGTTACCATAGCGTCCTTCATTCGTCTCAGGCTCCTTTGGGACCCTCTACTATTACTCAGACCCCCGTGTAATACGTCATAACCGATAGCTCTCCGATTAATTCCCGAAGTTCCAAATGTTTGACAAACGGTGTCTTTCATGTGTGGGGTCTCTGGAGTATACACCTCCTATTTTAAGTCTTTAGGCATTATGAGAATATTTCGTTTGTATTCTTTCAATGACTTGGTGGCTCTTAAAAGCTTGTAATTTTTAAAATGTGATTTGTTTAAAGAAACATGTTTTTATAATAAGACTAAATAACGAAATAAAGTTTCAAAAATATATAGTTTCATATTTACCATCACACAAACTCCTAATATTTACAAACAACGCAAAAGTTAAAATCCATAAGTATCGGAATTATTTACAATCACTCGCTATCTATTACGATTGTATATCCAATATATGTTAAATATCTCACAGTGTACATAAAAATCCATTACCTGTCAGTAGGACAAAGTGAATAAATCAAAATTGATTACTAATACTTAGATTGAGGAGATGTCTTTGGGAGTCCAAAACCGTTGTGTGAACACGGAACGGTTTGCCGTACTCGTAAGTCAAACGAGAAGTCGCGCGAGTATGAGGAATCGAATCGAGAAACTGTAAGAACGTAAGATACAGACGAAATATTATTTGTCTATGGAATGGTTGAGTGCAATGTTGCCAATATTTGTCTAAGTCCATGTACACTAATGATGTTAATGGCTCATTAGCAATTTAAACAAAAGAACGAGTCTGGGCGAGTCTGAGCGACGTCAGAGCTTAGACAAAGAAATCCTAATTAATATGCTTATTCACGGCGTCGGTTTTCTCGGCGTATCATTTGCTTACTATTTGCTGTTGGAGTAAGACCGCAGAGATGGAGGGTTTATATGAAAAATTGTTTTCAATGTTCGAAGATATTTACAATGAAACTTTGTGGGAAGAATATTCGAAGCTTTGTCGTGAAAAGTGCAATGGTTGTAGGACTAACCATCCTAGTCAGAAGCAACATAGTTGCCTAACAGATGATGAGCAACGGAGGTGGTGCTATGAAGAGACCAGGACAAACGTCGACGAACGAATCTGGATAGAGTTCAACGAAGCGGGAGAGGCGTTGAAATTACGAAATCAAAGAGACTCTCAAAAAACTTCAGAGACAATGGTCGAGTCGAAGGAAATTGACGACTCGCCAAATATTCTTTCTATATCTGTTCTGTTTAGCTGTCCATTAAAGTATCTGTACGAAGTAAAAGACACAGGTGTAAAATTTACGAGTACGATAAATAATCCTCGGGAGGCTTACGAGGAGTATCTTCTTGAAAAGTCTAGAAACTTAACGACGAAAAGCAATCTGAACTAATGCTATATGTGTTGTGAGAACATTATCGAGTTAATCCAAAGCTAAATTATGTTTTAAGTTAAAAAAATTACTTGAACTATATAGTGTGTAAGAAAGATGTGTAGACCTGAAGAAAAATTCATAAAGACATACGAGCAACATTATAGTTCTTTGTAGTTTATTTTCATATTTATAACAAATTACAGTGTGCAAATTGACAGCTAATTATTTACATAAACTGTCCTGCGTTTACGATTTCTTCTAGCGCACCCACTTCTTAGAGATATCGTTTGTTTCTCTGTTGTCAAAGCACTGCTCGCTCCATGTGATGTACTTGGTCAAGATGATTTGCTAGCCTTGCAAGATTAGTGCTTCCGCACCCGAAGACAGGACAGTTTCTACGTGTGCGACCCATGTTTAGTTGTTCACTCGAGCAATAACAGAAAGCATTTGACATTTTTGGCATGTTAGATGCTTTTATTAGGCCCTTTTAGGCCTTATTTGGCCTATTTTGGCCCGTTTAGGCCTTTTTGGCCCGTTCAAAGATACCCCCATCATCCCTGGGGCACCGCCCCCCCAAAGATACTACCAATACCCCTAGGGTGCCCCCAAACATATCCCCATCACCCCTGGTAACTTATACATTTAACCTGTACCAAAGGAATATCAGAAAGACATATACATTATTTGTAAATACTTTATTGAACTTCAGCATAGTACAGAAGATAATGTGTCAACGATTCACCAGTAACTTTAATTCTTATAATTGGTGTCATTCCAATACTATGGCGTTTAGATTGATTGTAGGAGTACACTAGTTTTTTGTAATACTGGTTTCTTTCGTTTGATGAAATCTAAACATATATTCAAAATGCACCGTCCTGTATAGCCTTTAATAAACCATTATCAGTATGTTTCAATGTCGCTTTTCTCAGGTATTCAGCACTTATTTTCATACCCGGGGTTGATATACATAATGTGTATCAGTCGGAAATATCCCTGATCTTACTCGGATTTCATCGGGACATGTCGGCGTGAGATCGACAAACAGGTAAGAATACGGGTCTTTGGTTGCCATCTGGTAGGCTTGCTGGAAAAACTTTGTGTTGTCGGGATACAACTGTTTGGCTAGATGAGTTACTTGACTTGCATCACGAACATTTTTTGTTAGGACAAAGTAACTAGCGTTGAGAGAGATGGTACGATGGTCTTTGCTTTGATGAAATAAGTTTTGCACAATATAAATCACGCTGAGATTACCATGGTGCGATTTCTTCGTGAACAGCTTGGCAATAATCGTATCTTTTTCTCCCATCATGTCATCAATGATAAATAGATTTCTTATTTGGGGATTAATACTATCCAATATAGATTCGGATAAACCTTGCACAAACTGAATCCCAGGAATAAGAAGTTCCATTTTAGCAAACGTGTCTTGGTACTCAGAATAAAAATAAATTATATTTTCTGGGACAGGGTCGATCATGATTTGGGCGTTGGCTAACAATTCCTTGACAAAGGTTGTCTTCCCAGTCTTGGTCCCCCCAGAGACCAAGAGCCCAAAGGGATGTGTTAATTGTATGGAGTATGTATTTTTGTTGTCTTGGTAATTCGATGCGGTTCCATCAAATGGCGAATGCTTAAATGTAGAATCAGTAGACATCGTTTGAATTGGCCGATCTCCCCCATGCAGGACCTTTATGTGGCGTTGTAAATTAAATTGTCTTGAAAAGCTCTTTCCGCAAATATTACAAGCGCTAGGCATGTTCACACAACAACTCTCAAATTACTTGTGGAAATGTCCGGGAGAAAAGTACGATTATATCCTTGAGTTTCTTCTCTAATGCATGTGGGATATCAAAACGAACCAACTCGCAGCTGAACGTCACTTGGACGTTACTTAGACGCCGCCTCTAAATGAATAACTCATGAGTTACTCATGAATAAATGAGTAACTCATGAGTAAATGAGTAACTCATGAGTAAATGAGTAACTCGTGAGTAAATGAGTAACTCATGAGTAAATGAGCAACTCACGAGTTACTCATTTACTCATGAGTAACTCGTGAGTTACTCATTTACTCATGAGTTACTCATTTACTCACGAGTTACTCATTTACTCATGAGTTACTCATTTACTCATGAGTTACTCATTTATTCATGAGTAACTCATGAGTTATTCATTTAGAGGCGGCGTCTAAGTAACGTCCAAGTGACGTTCAGCTGCGAGTTGGTTCGTTTTGATATCCCACATGCATTAGAGAAGAAACTCAAGGATATAATCGTACTTTTCTCCCGGACATTTCCACAAGTAATTTGAGAGTTGTTGTGTGAACATGCCTAGCGCTTGTAATATTTGCGGAAAGAGCTTTTCAAGACAATTTAATTTACAACGCCACATAAAGGTCCTGCATGGGGGAGATCGGCCAATTCAAACGATGTCTACTGATTCTACATTTAAGCATTCGCCATTTGATGGAACCGCATCGAATTACCAAGACAACAAAAATACATACTCCATACAATTAACACATCCCTTTGGGCTCTTGGTCTCTGGGGGGACCAAGACTGGGAAGACAACCTTTGTCAAGGAATTGTTAGCCAACGCCCAAATCATGATCGACCCTGTCCCAGAAAATATAATTTATTTTTATTCTGAGTACCAAGACACGTTTGCTAAAATGGAACTTCTTATTCCTGGGATTCAGAATAAAAATAAATTATATTTTCTGGGACAGGGTCGATCATGATTTGGGCGTTGGCTAACAATTCCTTGACAAAGGTTGTCTTCCCAGTCTTGGTCCCCCCAGAGACCAAGAGCCCAAAGGGATGTGTTAATTGTATGGAGTATGTATTTTTGTTGTCTTGGTAATTCGATGCGGTTCCATCAAATGGCGAATGCTTAAATGTAGAATCAGTAGACATCGTTTGAATTGGCCGATCTCCCCCATGCAGGACCTTTATGTGGCGTTGTAAATTAAATTGTCTTGAAAAGCTCTTTCCGCAAATATTACAAGCGCTAGGCATGTTCACACAACAACTCTCAAATTACTTGTGGAAATGTCCGGGAGAAAAGTACGATTATATCCTTGAGTTTCTTCTCTAATGCATGTGGGATATCAAAACGAACCAACTCGCAGCTGAACGTCACTTGGACGTTACTTAGACGCCGCCTCTAAATGAATAACTCATGAGTTACTCATGAATAAATGAGTAACTCATGAGTAAATGAGTAACTCATGAGTAAATGAGTAACTCGTGAGTAAATGAGTAACTCATGAGTAAATGAGTAACTCACGAGTTACTCATGAGTAAATGAGTAACTCGTGAGTTGCTCATTTACTCATGAGTTACTCATTTACTCACGAGTTACTCATTTACTCATGAGTTACTCATTTACTCATGAGTTACTCATTTATTCATGAGTAACTCATGAGTTATTCATTTAGAGGCGGCGTCTAAGTAACGTCCAAGTGACGTTCAGCTGCGAGTTGGTTCGTTTTGATATCCCACATGCATTAGAGAAGAAACTCAAGGATATAATCGTACTTTTCTCCCGGACATTTCCACAAGTAATTTGAGAGTTGTTGTGTGAACATGCCTAGCGCTTGTAATATTTGCGGAAAGAGCTTTTCAAGACAATTTAATTTACAACGCCACATAAAGGTCCTGCATGGGGGAGATCGGCCAATTCAAACGATGTCTACTGATTCTACATTTAAGCATTCGCCATTTGATGGAACCGCATCGAATTACCAAGACAACAAAAATACATACTCCATACAATTAACACATCCCTTTGGGCTCTTGGTCTCTGGGGGGACCAAGACTGGGAAGACAACCTTTGTCAAGGAATTGTTAGCCAACGCCCAAATCATGATCGACCCTGTCCCAGAAAATATAATTTATTTTTATTCTGAGTACCAAGACACGTTTGCTAAAATGGAACTTCTTATTCCTGGGATTCAGTTTGTGCAAGGTTTATCCGAATCTATATTGGATAGTATTAATCCCCAAATAAGAAATCTATTTATCATTGATGACATGATGGGAGAAAAAGATACGATTATTGCCAAGCTGTTCACGAAGAAATCGCACCATGGTAATCTCAGCGTGATTTATATTGTGCAAAACTTATTTCATCAAAGCAAAGACCATCGTACCATCTCTCTCAACGCTAGTTACTTTGTCCTAACAAAAAATGTTCGTGATGCAAGTCAAGTAACTCATCTAGCCAAACAGTTGTATCCCGACAACACAAAGTTTTTCCAGCAAGCCTACCAGATGGCAACCAAAGACCCGTATTCTTACCTGTTTGTCGATCTCACGCCGACATGTCCCGATGAAATCCGAGTAAGATCAGGGATATTTCCGACTGATACACATTATGTATATCAACCCCGGGTATGAAAATAAGTGCTGAATACCTGAGAAAAGCGACATTGAAACATACTGATAATGGTTTATTAAAGGCTATACAGGACGGTGCATTTTGAATATATGTTTAGATTTCATCAAACGAAAGAAACCAGTATTACAAAAAACTAGTGTACTCCTACAATCAATCTAAACGCCATAGTATTGGAATGACACCAATTATAAGAATTAAAGTTACTGGTGAATCGTTGACACATTATCTTCTGTACTATGCTGAAGTTCAATAAAGTATTTACAAATAATGTATATGTCTTTCTGATATTCCTTTGGTACAGGTTAAATGTATAAGTTACCAGGGGTGATGGGGATATGTTTGGGGGCACCCTAGGGGTATTGGTAGTATCTTTGGGGGCGGTGCCCCAGGGATGATGGGGGTATCTTTGAACGGGCCAAAAAGGCCTAAACGGGCCAAAATAGGCCAAATAAGGCCTAAAAGGGCCTAATAAAAGCATCTAACATGCCAAAAATGTCAAATGCTTTCTGTTATTGCTCGAGTGAACAACTAAACATGGGTCGCACACGTAGAAACTGTCCTGTCTTCGGGTGCGGAAGCACTAATCTTGCAAGGCTAGCAAATCATCTTGACCAAGTACATCACATGGAGCGAGCAGTGCTTTGACAACAGAGAAACAAACGATATCTCTAAGAAGTGGGTGCGCTAGAAGAAATCGTAAACGCAGGACAGTTTATGTAAATAATTAGCTGTCAATTTGCACACTGTAATTTGTTATAAATATGAAAATAAACTACAAAGAACTATAATGTTGCTCGTATGTCTTTATGAATTTTTCTTCAGGTCTACACATCTTTCTTACACACTATATAGTTCAAGTAATTTTTTTAACTTAAAACATAATTTAGCTTTGGATTAACTCGATAATGTTCTCACAACACATATAGCATTAGTTCAGATTGCTTTTCGTCGTTAAGTTTCTAGACTTTTCAAGAAGATACTCCTCGTAAGCCTCCCGAGGATTATTTATCGTACTCGTAAATTTTACACCTGTGTCTTTTACTTCGTACAGATACTTTAATGGACAGCTAAACAGAACAGATATAGAAAGAATATTTGGCGAGTCGTCAATTTCCTTCGACTCGACCATTGTCTCTGAAGTTTTTTGAGAGTCTCTTTGATTTCGTAATTTCAACGCCTCTCCCGCTTCGTTGAACTCTATCCAGATTCGTTCGTCGACGTTTGTCCTGGTCTCTTCATAGCACCACCTCCGTTGCTCATCATCTGTTAGGCAACTATGTTGCTTCTGACTAGGATGGTTAGTCCTACAACCATTGCACTTTTCACGACAAAGCTTCGAATATTCTTCCCACAAAGTTTCATTGTAAATATCTTCGAACATTGAAAACAATTTTTCATATAAACCCTCCATCTCTGCGGTCTTACTCCAACAGCAAATAGTAAGCAAATGATACGCCGAGAAAACCGACGCCGTGAATAAGCATATTAATTAGGATTTCTTTGTCTAAGCTCTGACGTCGCTCAGACTCGCCCAGACTCGTTCTTTTGTTTAAATTGCTAATGAGCCATTAACATCATTAGTGTACATGGACTTAGACAAATATTGGCAACATTGCACTCAACCATTCCATAGACAAATAATATTTCGTCTGTATCTTACGTTCTTACAGTTTCTCGATTCGATTCCTCATACTCGCGCGACTTCTCGTTTGACTTACGAGTACGGCAAACCGTTCCGTGTTCACACAACGGTTTTGGACTCCCAAAGACATCTCCTCAATCTAAGTATTAGTAATCAATTTTGATTTATTCACTTTGTCCTACTGACAGGTAATGGATTTTTATGTACACTGTGAGATATTTAACATATATTGGATATACAATCGTAATAGATAGCGAGTGATTGTAAATAATTCCGATACTTATGGATTTTAACTTTTGCGTTGTTTGTAAATATTAGGAGTTTGTGTGATGGTAAATATGAAACTATATATTTTTGAAACTTTATTTCGTTATTTAGTCTTATTATAAAAACATGTTTCTTTAAACAAATCACATTTTAAAAATTACAAGCTTTTAAGAGCCACCAAGTCATTGAAAGAATACAAACGAAATATTCTCATAATGCCTAAAGACTTAAAATAGGAGGTGTATACTCCAGAGACCCCACACATGAAAGACACCGTTTGTCAAACATTTGGAACTTCGGGAATTAATCGGAGAGCTATCGGTTATGACGTATTACACGGGGGTCTGAGTAATAGTAGAGGGTCCCAAAGGAGCCTGAGACGAATGAAGGACGCTATGGTAACACTGCTAATGACATCGCCTAGACTTGCCTAAGCGCTTAATCCTCTTAATGACCCCTAATGAGTTTTTTCTTTTGTCTCCTGCACGTGCACTGAGGATAAATATGCAAATATCACACTTAGTAACAGAAAGCGTAGCAACGCTTTCAAAGTAATAAACTGCTTTGCCTTTATATATCGACACTTAAAATCGTTCTTTTCACGATTTCTCGAAGTGATTCTTCATTCTATCTTCCTACAATTTCCTCACTTATAAAGAGAAAGCCTAGTAACCATGATGTATCTCAGTTATATATGGACAAGTCTTTGCTCTTCGCTTTTCGAATTGATTCTTCATCCAAGGATTCGTTTACTCTATACACCAGGGTTAGATAGGCGATAATTCTACCGAAATTGTTAGGGTTCATCTCTTTGTAAATTATACTCAGATTACTCAGCAAGTTATCCCCACTGATATGATTGTTTATACTATCGTACAGGTCTTGGTGTTCTTCTAGAAGAGTTTTAATGTAGTACGACAAAGTGTCTCTGTCGATATCAATGTTATTTCTCTGTAGTTCGTCGTAAATAATATCCATCTTGTCAAACGTGTACCGTACGCAACAGTCGGAGACCAATCGGGAATGACGTAGTGAATACCAGGGGGGTTAAGTAACAAGCTAGGGTTAGGGGGTTTCGGAAGAGCGCGAGTCAGTTATGACGTAATAAAAACCGGGGGTTCAGCAACAAGCCAGGGTAAGGGGGGTGGATAGGGTTAGAGTGTCCTATAGGAGCATGAGCCATAATGACGTAATGAGATTAGGGTTAGAACGTCACAAAGGAGAATGAATAAATAATAAGTTGAATATTTAATGAGGCGGCATCCCTTTGTAGTCTGGAGTGGGGGGTATCACTACTCACTGGTAATACTAAGCAAGGCAAAGTTACAACCACAGAATAGAGACCTATTCTGTAGTTTTATTGCTCGTTCTCAAGATTATTATCCATCTTTATCTTAATCAATATCGACTCTTTTTTTATGATCTATCTTTACAAATGTTTGGGTTGTTCATGATGAAATTTTCGAGTGCACTATATAGGATGTCATGTAATGTTCAATGCAATCAGCTCTGTTTATTGGTGGTGTGCATCTTATGTCATTAGCGAAGCTTCGGTGACTTGATCACTGTGACTTAAACACTGAATTCAATGCTCATAATTCCGCTGTGATCAAATCATGAGTAGCCTTTGGGGAGAATTCAGTAGTTCATTTGACTCTACTAATAATACTTATAAAGAAAGTGTATGCTTATTTATATAAAAAGTGCGTGGTTATCTGCACATGATTATGCCGCAGTTTATCCACTTATGTTCTCAAAATATTACGAAAATTCAATTATATTTCCATCAAGCAATGAGAGAATGTTTTAATATTTACAAGCGCAGAACTAGTGTATCGTGGGCATATGATGTGTTTCGGAACAGCCAATCAGAGCCCAGAGCAAATACTGCATTTACCGTCTCGTGTATTTTGGATCGCCGCCATTAAATTGGCCGTGTTTAAAAAAAAATGAGTTGAGGAGAACTTATGACGTCATAGACTCAACAAAAACAAAAGATCAGTGTTGTTGTCAACAAAAGGGTCATTGTTGTTATTGAGTCTATAACGTCACAA
The DNA here is from genome assembly GCA_964035015.1 of Corallium rubrum. Taxonomy (NCBI): domain Eukaryota; kingdom Metazoa; phylum Cnidaria; class Anthozoa; order Scleralcyonacea; family Coralliidae; genus Corallium; species Corallium rubrum. The sequence continues at coordinate 14,151,084 of OZ036001.1, forward strand.
GCTTCCTCGACTCATTCTTCTCAAGCTCGGCCACTTTAATGACGGCGCTCCAAAATACAAACTTCACACGTGAAATATCACCCTTTCTCAAGGAATTTTGAAATAAAACTTTGCACGGTTACCAACTACCATAACATTTTTTCATCGGAGTTTCCCAGAGCCGCCGTTCCTTGGTAATGACTAAAAGGATCGCAGGTTCTGTATGGTACGAGATTGATGCGTGATACGACAAGCGACCAGTAATTGTGTCAGCCTCATACACTGAACGTCTGAACGTCGTTGCGTGACAAACTTCACAAACTATACAGGGTGTCCCCAAAAAAATGCATGCCCCCCATCCATTTTTGTACTGCACTTCTTTAATTTGGGTACAAAAAGTAAATTTTTATATCACGCCGAAAGCCCATCACTCCTTCTTTGTTGTCTGAAATTTTCAGAGCTAAATAGTTATCTACTCGCTTCCTGGAGTCATTTAAAGAGGCAACATCAAAATTTTAACTTGTCCAAATTATGCAAATTATCTAAGCTACCTACAGATTTGAAAAAATACAGGGTGTCCCAAACGAATGTCGCCCATCCCGTTTTTGACCACAGCTTTGTTTGAGTGCGGAATACAAGTTTGAATACATATGCATGTGAAAACTGACCGCAGGGAAATAAAGTTTGATTCCAAATGAAGCAATGCGGTATCAAATCATGTGGGGTTCCTTGGGGTAATAACAGTGCTCATGAGAGTTCCATGCACATGTTTGCTCCGTAGGCAAAAGTGCATTTTACTTCATCCGTCTTAAGATGGTTGGTCAACAATTCACTCCCGAGGAAAGAGCATTCATGGTACTTTCCTATAATGAAACGAAAAGCCCAAGAAGGACAAGGGAAGCCTTTAGAAGATTTCCAAATCTTGACGTAGCATACATAATTTGAACAAATTCAGATTTTGATGTTGCCTCTTTAAATGACTCCAGGAAGCGAGTAGATAACTACTTAGCTCTGAAAATTTCAGACAACAAAGAAGGAGGGATGGGCTTTCGGCGTGATATAAAAATTTACTTCTTGTACCATAATTAAAGAAGGTGCACCTCATAAATGGATGGGGAGCATTGTTTTGGGACACCCTGTACAGATATGTACAGTGTAACACTGCTCGTGAAACTTGCCTCGCTTCCTTTGGTTCACAAACCATTGCAGTTTCACAAAAACGATAAACGCATGCAAGCAATGTGTACCTATGTTTAACCTCTTCCTAGTGCAGCGTTTACATACCGTAACAAAAACAGCGTCAATAGCTTCTCTTAAAGACGTAACAACATTTTGTTTTTTCTCCTTGAACTTCTCCAAAATAGCAGCAATCATGGGCGTTGCATACGAAGAAAACTTCTTGCGTAGTCCATTGGCCAAACCAGTCACACACTTCCCAGCCAAGGCTACTACAACAACGTTACTGTCTTTGGTAATGGCCTGAAAGATAACAAAACACCTTACAGTCGTGAAATTTGACCGGTCAAAAATCAAAAATCGCTTTGACCGGTCACAATTGGAACTGACCAGTCACCATGACCGGCGTAACATGAAACGTTATTTTGAGCCCTGGGTCCCGTCCAAAAAGTGACAGAACCAAGACGGCAAAAATATGAGTCTTTTCTCACGTGGTAGCGACCGCTCAGCCACGCCCTCAGGCCGATCAATTCAGTTATATATACATTTGAAAGAAAAACCCATAAACCGCCATTTTTGAGCTTGCTTCATTCGACAACAACAAACACGGCGAAGGAAAAGCTTGGGATTTTCCACGGAACCTTTGTTTCACGCCATAATTTACATGTATTTCAACGTCTTTAAACTTTTAACTTTAAAAAAGAATTAAATTTCTGTGTAAACGTTTTTCTCAGAGCATTTTTTGGCTTCAAAAGAGTTATCGACGTGAGTCGCCAACATTTCGGGCTACTTTAAGCCGTCGGAAGACCTAACAAGATGGCGCCGTTCAATTGGGGACACTTCATGTAATACAAAAGTATCAGGGACCCGCAGTCCAGTTACATCATAGATAATGGAAGGGGAACTGGATAGGAAACTTACGAAATCGGAAACGATGTTTGCACAACTTGATATGGTAATTATACGCTTATAAGCGGGCAATGCACCTAACGGGTGGTCCCACATGGCTAAAATCAGACACTGCTGAACTCAAGTGATATTACACTTTTGTCTAATTTCAGCAATAGGTGCATTAGTTGCTTTTAAGTGTGTAATTACCATAGCAAGTTGTGCAAACAACGTTTCCGGTTCTTTAACCTTGTCGAGAATTGTCCAGACCTTATTGATTTATTTTATTTGGTTTTTTGTTGACTTATTTCCGGTCACGACGTGAACACGTGAACTTCGTGTGATCGGAAAATAACTGGGTTCAAGTTCGGGCAGAGTGTGTTTTGTTTTTGTGTGGCGAGAGAGAGTGAGTTTATTATATGTGAGAATCGTGAATAAAATATCAAAAACCTATCGTGATTTTGTGTCGTGGATGAAGCTATTCCCGACATAGTGGCACCCCCGATGGGACGAGACTAACTATGGAGAAACTAGAACGATCGTTGAAGGCAATCGAAACAAAAATCGAGCTGTTGAAGTTCACGAACGAAGCGACGCCTAACACATTGGACAAAAGGAACATTACATCGATTGACAGACAACGAAAAACGCTGGAAAACAAGATCGAAGAAGTCCATAGTTTGAAAGTTGAAATTCAAGAGTCAAAGCTACAGCACGGAGCCAAAACAGACGAAATACGGGAATGGAGCTCAGGTATCGAAGACAAGTTAGTAGAATTCGAACATGCAGTTTTGGAGTTGAAAACAGTCGCCAGAGAGATAAAATGTGACGAGCTTAAAGTCGAAGAAGAACTCGCAGCAGAGACAAAACGCAAGCAATTCGAAGAGGAATTTAAATTCGAGCAGAAAAGGTTTGAATATCGAATGGAACATGAGAAGTCAATCGCTGAAAACTGGAAAACAACCAACGCGAGTGGTCGACCTGCAGGCGCTGTGAAATCAACAAACACGAAACTACCAAAGTTAGTCATCTCTAAATTTACTGGGAAACACACGGACTGGATGAGATTTTGGAATCAGTTCACTGCAGAGATCGACGCCTCCGATGCAGCAAAGGTAACTAAATTTTCTTATTTAAAAGAGCTGGTCGAGCCAAAGGTTCGTTCTTGTATTGATGGTCTGCCCTTTACATCAGAGGGATATGAGCGAGCTAAGAACATTTTAAAAACAAAATATGGCAAACCTAGTGAGATAATCAATGCCTACGTGCAAAACATCCTTAATTTACCGACCGTACAAGGATCCAAACCATCTAAAGTTCATTCGTTTTACGAGACCCTTTTAACCAGTGTGCAGTCGCTCGAAACTCTTGGCAAGTTGAAGGAAGTTCAAGGTTACGTGAGAATGACTATCGATAAACTCGAAGGCATTAGAAGCGATTTAGTGAGGAATGACGACAACTGGCAAGAGTGGAAATTTCCAGAGCTAACTGAGGCTCTGCAGAAATGGACGGAGAGAAATCCACTTAAGCCAGAAGAAGGTCCACCAGATAAGCATAGTAGATCTAAAACCTTCCAAACCAAGCAAGCAAAACCACTAGAATCAAAGCCAAGATCGTGTGTTTACTGTGAGGATTCCAGTCATCGATCAAACGACTGTAAGAAAGTGGTTAGTGTAGCCGACCGGAAAAAGATCCTTGGTGATAAACAACTGTGTTTCAACTGTACAGGTCAAAGACACAGAGCAGCAGAGTGTCGTAGCCAACAATCCTGTCAACATTGCAAGAGGAGACACCATACATCCATCTGTGAAAAAGAAACAACCACAGAAGCAAGTTCTGAGAAAATGCTGGTGGCTAAAGGAGAAACCAAGGTCATTTACCCAGTGGTAGTGGTTAAAGTTGGTGGCATCGAGTGCCGTGCACTATTAGATACTGGAGCTGGGAGCTCCTATGCGTCAGCAGCACTCCTTGACAGATTAAAGGGGCGCCCGGTTCGGAAGGAGTTTAAGAAAATTGAAATGATGATGCAATCAACCAGCAGAATGATAGAAGTCCACCGACTGACCATCAGTGATTTGGAAGGGAACTTTCAGCTAGAAACAGAAGTGTTGAAAGTAGATCGAAGCAACCTACTCTGTGTAAACAATCCCAAGTATCAGCAAATAGTGGAGCAGTTTCCACACCTCAATGGAATCATAATAACAGATGTTGATCAGAAAGCGCAGCTTCCAGTCCACCTAATTTTAGGTGCCAGTGAGTATGCAAGGGTGAAGACTGCAACAAAACCGCGGATTGGTCAACCAGGCGAGCCTGTAGCTGAGCTTACCAAATTTGGATGAACCTTGCTATCACCGGGAACAGAGGACGAAGATGATCTGACTAATTCATTGTTTACCAAATCATCTGTTGAAGATTACCAGAAGTTGTGTGAATTAGATATACTTGGCCTTGAGGATCAGCAAAATGAGGAGCAAACGATCTACCAAGACTTCAAAGATCAACTCTCTCAAAGTCCAGAAGGTTGGTACCAGACCGGTCTGTTGTGGAAAGCAAACAGCGAGTGCCCACCAAGCAACAAAGCAGGAAGCATAGCAAGGTTGAGGAAGCTGGTTCAAAGATTGGAGAAGAAACCTGAACTTCTTCAGCAGTACAGGGAGATAATTTAAGGAGCAAGAAGATCAAGGAATCATTGAGAAGGTAACACAAGAGCCTCAAGGAAGAGAGTTCTACTTACCGCACAAGCCTGTGGTGAAAGAATCAGCGGAGAGCACAAAGGTACGGATAGTGTATGATGCATCAGCCAAGGCCAACGACAACGCACCATCCTTGAACGATTGTTTAGAGACGGGGCCAGCCTTGCAGAATCTTTTGTGGGATATCCTAATACGTAATCGATTCAAGCCAGTTGGATTATCAGGAGATCTGAAGCAAGGATTCTTGCAGGTGAGGATCAATGAGAATGACCGTGATGTACTGCGGTTTCACTGGGTTAAAAAAGAAGATTCCAAACAAGTTGAGGTCTACAGATTCACACGAGCCTTGTTTGGTTTAAATCAATCTCCTTTCTTGTTAGGAGGGACATTGGAACAACGCCTTACCAGTCAAGAAGAAGAATTCCCAGAGGAAGTAGCAGAAATCAAGAAGAGTTTGTATGTTGACGACCTTCTGAGTGGAGGCAACACTGTAGAAGAAGTACATCATCTAAAGCAAACGGCCATAGAGATCTTCGACAGAGCTCAGTTCAAGCTCCACAAATGGCACGCAAATGAGGAAGCGTTGGAATCAAATGACGAGGGAAGTAACAGTTCAGAGACTGAGCAGAGTTACGCCAAACAGCAGTTGGGTGTCAGGAGTGAGGAGACTAAGCTGTTAGGTCTTCCATGGAACAAGGTTGGGGACAAGCTCGGAGTGGCATTTCCCGAAACCACTAACCAAGAAAACGCAACCAAGAGAACCGTACTTAGCAAACTTGCTTCTATATTTGACCCAATTGGCCTTGCATCACCTATCACCGTAATGGGTAAAATGATCTACCGAGACATCTGTGACAACCGAGCACTGTGGGATGAAAAGATTCCAAGTGGCCTAATGGAACGCTGGAGGAAATGGTGTAATAAACTACCAGAGAAGATTGAAGTACCTAGAAGCCTTGTTGCACACAGGGAACCGATACAAGCTATTGACTTGCATGCGTTTGGAGATGCAAGTGGACAAGGAACATCTGCAGCAGTCTACGCAGTGGTGCACCAGAAGCAAGGAGTGAGGCAAGGCCTAATCACAGCAAAGGCGCGGTTGGCGAAGAAGGGGCTCACAATTCCCAGATTGGAGCTGGTATCTGGTCAGATGGCAATGAAGTTGTTGGATAACGTGAAGACGGTCCTCAAGGGTTTTCCAGTTCGACATTGTTATGGATGGCTTGGCAGTACAGTTGCGTTATACTGGATAAATGGTCGTGGAAATTACAAGCAGTTCGTTAACAACCGAGTAAAGTTGATAATGGAGAAAAGCTACATCTCATGGAGACACGTAGGAACTCGTGAAAATCCCGCGGATGTTGGAAGCAGAGGATGTCACGCGGATAAACTACCTACGCAGTGGTCACAAGGACCAGAATGGTTGGCGAAACCGGAAGAGTGGCCCGAAGAGAAAGTTATCGAAGCGACTGAGGAGACAGAAGCTAAAGTGAAGCAGAATAACCGCGAAGTATTCAAATGCGCGATCCAGAAGGAAACGGATGGCCTTGACAAGATTCTAGCAAAGTATGCCTATTGGAAGACGATGAGAATAACAGCTTGGATTGCGAGATTCCTCCACAATCTCAAATCTTCAAAAGAAGAACGACAACGAGGGCCTCTAACGACTAAGGAAATTCAATGCCAAATTGAGTGGTGGATAAAAAGAGAACAAAACCGCTACAAGGACTCAGAGCAAGCACAAGAAGACTAGCAACGACTTAACCTCCAGAAGAATGCAAGAGGACTTCTCGAGTGTCAAGGAAGAATCCAGGGCGAATACCCCATTTACATTCCTCCTGTGTCCATCTTGGCCGAGAAAATAGTGATGCACGAGCACCAGCGGATGCGTCATGGGGGAATCGGCATGACCATGAGCGCAGTGAGAGAAAATTACTGGATACCGCGTCTCAGACAGTTAACCAGGCAAGTGAGAAAAGACTGTCATGGTTGTAAGAGATTTCATACGACCATCTTCCCGAAGCCACCGACTGGAAACCTCCCGACAGATCGTACGAAAGGGTCGCGGCCATTTCAGGTGATAGGAGTGGATTATGCAGGTCCTTTTCTCTATAAGAAGCGTTCAGACAAAGAAGCAAAAGCCTACCTCCTCCTGTTTGGATGTAGCTTAACCAGAGCGGTGCACTTAGAAGTCCTACCCGACCTCACGACCCAAGAGTTCTTGCAAAGTCTTAAAAGATTCATAGCGAGGCGAGGAAAACCGGACAAGATCTACTCCGACAATGCCAAGACCTTTGTCGTAGCAGCCAAGAAAGTGCGGAAGATCTCGAGAGACGAACAATTCAACGATTATCTAGCGAGGCAAAACGTGAAGTGGCAGTTCAATTTGAGCAAGGCACCGTGGTGGGGAGGACAGTACGAGAGACTCATCGGATTGGTGAAACAAGCGCTCTACAAGGTCATCGGACGATCAAGCCTGAACTGGAAGGAGTTGGAAGACGTTATCCTAGATGTAGAAATTTGCCTCAACAACCGACCACTATCGTACGTTGAAGATGATGTAGAGTTACCAGTTCTAACCCCGAACGTCATGATAACTGGGCAGTCATGTATTTTACCGGGAGATTATGAAGATTCAACTGAGGAAGAAGAAATGAGAAAACGAGCAAAACACATCCTACAATGCAAGCGTACAGTCTGGAAAAGGTGGACGGGGGAGTATATGAGGGCATTGAGAGAACGGCATAACCTGAAACATGACGGTAAGAGAAGAATACCAAAAGTAGGAGAAGTGGTACTTATCAAAGGCGAATCAAAGAACAGGGGTAAGTGGAACATTGGGATCGTGGAAGAACTATATCAGGGACGCGATGGAGTGGTCAGGGGAGCTAAACTGAAGACGCGAAAGACCCACATCGATCGGGCTTTACAGCACCAGTATCCCTTGGAGTTGCACGCTGATAAGGAGGAAGATGGACAGAAAAAGAAGTCAGGGACAGAGAGCATACTCAATGCAGGAGCAGCGGAATTCAGGCCGAAGCGAAGAGCAGCGGCGGCAGCAAAAGATGCAATCAAAGCAGTGATGGTCTTTGAAGACTCTTAAAGTAGACATTGACATTTGTCACATTCTGAGACAAATGGGGGGAGTGTGTCGAGAATTGTCCAGACCTTATTGATTTATTTTATTTGGTTTTTTGTTGACTTATTTCCGGTCACGACGTGAACACGTGAACTTCGTGTGATCGGAAAATAACTGGGTTCAAGTTCGGGTCAGAGTGGGATTGTTTTTGTGTGGCGAGAGAGAGTGAGTTTATTATGTGTGAGAATCGTGAATAAAAGATCAAAAACCTATCGTGATTTTGTGTCGTGGACGAAGCTATTCCCGACAACATCATTGGAAGTTTCCTATCCAGTTCCCCTTCCGTTATCTATGGTTACATATAGGTCAGTGGTGAGCATACGCATTAAAGTATTTGTCATTTGATTTTCAAAGGCAACCACTTAGCAACACACCTTTTTCAGCACACCCATCAGTTCGCCATATTGTCCTGCTTCAATCTTTGGATTTGAAGTCAACTTTTCCAGTTGTTCTAACGCTTCCTTTCTCGTTGACCACTTTGTTGCAGCCTGGAAAGTAGATCAAACAAAGTTATTATATGACACAAGCTACTTCCAGTGGAATTGCGTGCTCTGATTGGATGAGACATGTCACGTGCCGGTCCGTAATTTCCCGGTAATGGCCCGGTCCGGATTACGGATTTGGTTAGCCATTTTGTTTTAGGGATGAGTCGATCAAGAAAAATCAAATTTACCGATCCGATAAACTCCGATACGATTTATGATCTGATCGGCCGATTTATCGGCGGTTACCGATATTTGTCAACAGGAATCCCTGACACTTGATTTGCGGCAAAACAATAGCAAAACATATAACGTATATTGTTTGATAAATATAATGTGATCATTAACCATCAGTCATCAGCAAGACGGAGTTTAAGTTGAAATATGAAAAATGAAATACGATTGACGAAACTCGAAAACAAAAAAGGTTTCACCAAACAAGACATATAACGTGTTAAACATGATGCACCTTATCAAATTAATTAAATTTTATAGTTTCTTTGTGGAATCACTAAAACTTAGTGTTTTTCTTAAAAAAAAATGAAATCCACAAGTATAAAATCCAGAATAGTATTTATCGGACCGCCGATATATCGATGTAATCGGCCGATAACCGATCAGCCTGAAAGTTGCCGATTATCGGCTTCTACCGATTAATTTCCGATTATCGGCTCATCCATAGAGATCATATATAAACTAGAGGGGGCATTGGGGGATAAATCAGGTAACCAATTGAAGGCTGCCATCTTGGATAAATTGGTTGGCAAAACAGTGATGCCCGGATGAAATTTCTTGGTTCCAGGCCTTTTTTCTGTATCCGAAGATAATTTTACATTTCTTGTTTATCTCGCCACATTTGTTTATGGAAAAAGAAGGTGGAAAACTCACGAACTACGTATTGTTAAAATACATCGTGTACGTATGTTGTCACAAATTTCATAAGCTTTTGTTTCATATATAGTTGAAGTTTCTTCGTTATCTGTAGCGTTTTAAAACGTTCAAAATGTTCACACCTTTCTTCGTCAAATGATGAGAAATGGAGTTATCACAAGTGCTTAGAATTTTGGCTGTTGTTTTTAAAATACTTATCGCACAACCTTGAGCAATATATCAAACAGAACATATTGTAAAATTCAATTTCTGGTAGAACTTTTAAGTTCTTATCTGAACCAGAAGTGTTCTAAAATTGTGAAAACATTTGTCATTTTGATCTGGCCTGGGTGAAGTTGGTCAATGTGGGAAGCCGTTTGTTTTGTCTTTTGCAGTTTTGGTGTTTGCTTTATCTATAACTTTTGGAATACTTTAGGTATGAATTTAAAGCTAATTTAAATCATGAAGCTTTGTTTTTAAACATATCAGAAGTTTTATACTACCTTAACTTATAGCTTTAGTTCTGGCAAAATTATGGAAAAACAACAAACCAGGTGCCATTTTGAACGTTTTAAAACGCTACAGATAACGAAGAAACTTCAACTATATATGAAACAAAAGCTTATGAAATTTGTGACAACATACGTACACGATGTATTTTAACAATACGTAGTTCGTGAGTTTTCCACCTTCTTTTTCCATAAACAAATGTGGCGAGATAAACAAGAAATGTAAAATTAGCTTCGGATACAGAAAAAAGGCCTGGAACCAAAAAATTTCATCCGGGCATCGTTGTTTTGCCAACCAATTTATCCAAGATGGCAGCCTTCAATTGGTTACCTGTGGTTGGCAACCTCGTCCCCAGGACCATTTGTGGGGGCTGGGCCAAGATGGCGGCCAAAAACAAAATGGCGGGAACAAATGGCCCTGGCACAGGCTGCAAAAAAATGAGTCATATTTTGACTCATTTTTGACTCGGCCCAGGCTTCACGAAGTTTATCGCGCCTAGTCAGGCTCAAATTATTTTCTGAATATTTAGTTCAGCTTGACTGACCCAAACTGAAAACAATCAAAACATCATTTCCAAATACATTGTCGAATTATTAAAATAAATACACTTTTAATAAATATCTGTAAATGCTTATTATTTATCATTTGCTTCACCGTTGTACCAAATTCGCAAGAAACTGGATTGCCGTTGTCTGGCCAGGCCGCCTTGTTTCGTAAGTTTTCGGTGGATTCAATTCAGCGTTTTGAAAAACATTTAGGCTTCGTTTCGTCGAGAACTCTTGTTTGAAAAAAGCCTGCTTCTTAATGGCCAAACATGTAAATTCTGCCCTGTGGTGTACTTTCCTTTCGCAGCCAAAATACTTTTTGACTTTGTTCACCAAGTCTTTCGTTCGCCCGATTTAGAAAACACTGAATTGCCGTCCCATGGACTTCGTTGTATGGCAGCCAGGGCACAGAGACGACACGACCCATCATTACATATTCTTCCGACGTTTTCATGGGTGTTTCGAAAGCTTTCCTCACATTTTCATTCATTTCGAAGTTGTTTTTAACAGCCGGCAATTCTGAATATAATTTGAGCCCAAAAAACAAATGCCCGCGAGTTAGCCTGCCGCCCGCCTTGTTTCCACCAATCAGAATACCTAAAACACCCAAAGTTATCTCGACCAATCAAATGTGGTGATAGCTCAGCCTGTACCAGGGCCATTTGTTCTTGGCCGCCATCTTGTCCCAGCCCCCACAAATGGCCCTGGGGACGAGGTTGGGCTCATCCCTATTTTGTTTAGGCCCCGTTCACACTATACCGGATAGGTTTTCGTGCCGGCACAAAAACTGTATCCAGTATAGTGTAAACAGATTCGATCGGAATGTGCCGAAGTCGGCACGATATTGTGCCGAAGTAAGCCCCGTTCACACTATACCGGATAGCTTTTGTGACGGCACGAAAACCTGACGATACAACCAATTCCCACGCTCTATTCTATTAATTTACTTTCGGAACGATTTCGAACTCCGTTCACACTGGAGCTGGAACGGCACAAAAAGCTATCCGATACAAGATGTACCTCTTTCGAGATCGGAGCGGCGCAACGGTGTGCCGACACAGAATTTGTGCCGGAGCAGGCGTTTTGTGTGTGAACAGAAGGCCTATCCAATATGGTTTTCGTGCCGGCACAAAAACTGTATCCAGTATAGTGTAAACAGATTCGATCGGAATGTGCCGAAGTCGGCACGATATTGTGCCGAAGTAAGCCCCGTTCACACTATACCGGATAGCTTTTGTGACGGCACGAAAACCTGACGATACAACCAATTCCCACGCTCTATTCTATTAATTTACTTTCGGAACGATTTCGAACTCCGTTCACACTGGAGCTGGAACGGCACAAAAAGCTATCCGATACAAGATGTACCTCTTTCGAGATCGGAGCGGCGCAACGGTGTGCCGACACAGAATTTGTGCCGGAGCAGGCGTTTTGTGTGTGAACAGAAGGCCTATCCAATATGGTTTTCGTGCCGGCACAAAAACTGTATCCAGTATAGTGTAAACAGATTCGATCGGAATGTGCCGAAGTCGGCACGATATTGTGCCGAAGTAAGCCCCGTTCACACTATACCGGATAGCTTTTGTGACGGCACGAAAACCTGACGATACAACCAATTCCCACGCTCTATTCTATTAATTTACTTTCGGAACGATTTCGAACTCCGTTCACACTGGAGCTGGAACGGCACAAAAAGCTATCCGATACAAGATGTACCTCTTTCGAGATCGGAGCGGCGCAACGGTGTGCCGACACAGAATTTGTGCCGGAGCAGGCGTTTTGTGTGTGAACAGAAGGCCTATCCAATATGGTTTTCGTGCCGGCACAAAAACTGTATCCAGTATAGTGTAAACAGATTCGATCGGAATGTGCCGAAGTCGGCACGATATTGTGCCGAAGTAAGCCCCGTTCACACTATACCGGATAGCTTTTGTGACGGCACGAAAACCTGACGATACAACCAATTCCCACGCTCTATTCTATTAATTTACTTTCGGAACGATTTCGAACTCCGTTCACACTGGAGCTGGAACGGCACAAAAAGCTATCCGATACAAGATGTACCTCTTTCGAGATCGGAGCGGCGCAACGGTGTGCCGACACAGAATTTGTGCCGGAGCAGGCGTTTTGTGTGTGAACAGAAGGCCTATCCAATATGGTTTTCGTGCCGGCACAAAAACTGTATCCAGTATAGTGTAAACAGATTCGATCGGAATGTGCCGAAGTCGGCACGATATTGTGCCGAAGTAAGCCCCGTTCACACTATACCGGATAGCTTTTGTGACGGCACGAAAACCTGACGATACAACCAATTCCCACGCTCTATTCTATTAATTTACTTTCGGAACGATTTCGAACTCCGTTCACACTGGAGCTGGAACGGCACAAAAAGCTATCCGATACAAGATGTACCTCTTTCGAGATCGGAGCGGCGCAACGGTGTGCCGACACAGAATTTGTGCCGGAGCAGGCGTTTTGTGTGTGAACAGAAGGCCTATCCAATATGGTTTTCGTGCCGGCACAAAAACTGTATCCAGTATAGTGTAAACAGATTCGATCGGCACGTGCCGAAGTCGGCACGATATTGTGCCGAAGTAAGCCCCGTTCACACTATACCGGATAGCTTTTGTGACGGCACGAGAACCTGACGAAACAACCAATTCCCACGCTCTATTCTATTAATTTTCTTCCGGAACGATTTCGAACTCCGTTCACACTGGAGCTGGAACGGCACAAAAAGCTATCCGATACAAGATGTACCTCTTTCGGGATCGGAGCGGCGCAACGGTGTGCCGGCACAGAAATTGTGCGGAGCAGGCGTTTTGTGTGTGAACAGAAGGCCTATCCGAGATGGTTTTCGTGCAGGCACAAAAGCTACCCGGTATAGTGTGAACGGGACTTTACAAAGCCCGTACAAACTACAACGAAAGGAAAACAAAAACTAACTGTTTCCCGAGGGATCAGACATTAAGTGCTTTGTTATATAGCTTGAGTTTCGCTGAATAATTTCGATGTTTATCAAGGGAAAGTACACAAAAGACAAACTGAAAGACGTACCAAAAAAATTACGCCTGGCTACGTAATTTCACTTCAGCTAAACATGCAAATATGAATCTCAGAACAAAAGAACAGCAATACATTTCTCCAGTTAATTTTCGACCTATAAATAATCTTTTTTGTACACCAAACAAGCTTTTCTTTATAGGATACCGTGAAGAGTTCAAAGTTCTGGCGGGCAACAATTGCAATATTATTGACCGAGTGGGCAATAAGTTCTCAATTGTTGCCCGCTCGGTCTACATTGAAATTTAGCTAAGGTCATGTGACCACAAACCAACCAATGACAGTCATCGTTTTATCCAGCAAAACTCTAGCTATATAACAATTAACAATTATTCACCCGAAGTGGAGGTGAATAGTGCTGGATATTCACCGAAGTGGAGGTAAATACCTACACTATTCTCCGACACTGAGATGAATAATTGTTTTAACATATACCTCATAAATGAAAAAACAAGTTTAACATTCTTATATTTTTCGGTACTTTCATACGAGACAGGACATCTAGCAACTTGGCGTACTCGATATTTGTCGACAAAACAATTTTTACAACTTTTGAATATATTAATGGCTAGAAAATTGTAAAGAAACATACCTATGGACACTCTTCTACTTAATTTTGTTGACTTTTCTCGTTATTCTACCACATCAGCCTTGTTTATCAACAAAATCTCCTGCTTCGGTAAACAAAGCCAAACTGGCCGCCATTTTGTTTTGCCCGCAGGTGAATAGTGCAGGATATCCCGAGCTAGAGGAACCAATCAGATTGCTTGAAAAGCACTATTCACCTGCGACGTATATGCTAATTAAAGATATTAAATCACGTAAAGGACACAATGGCGTAGTTACGTGCTTACGTTTATTCTAAAATTAATTAAAGTACATGGTTCAGGGTTGTTAACCGAAAAGAATTTAATTGAATGGCACTTCGTTAGCTCTCTTCGGTCAACAATCCTGATTCCAGTATGTAATTTCAGATTTAATTTTAGAATAAACATAAGCACATAACTACGCCATTATGTTCTTACGTAATGTTGGTCGTTTAGTCACAGAATAAAGAACAACCAGAAGTCCGACTCGCATGAAAACGTGTCCCTTTTTCCTCAATGAGCAATATGCCATGCTACGCCATCCTGGTTAGTTCCTCCCAGGGTTCCACCGAAATTATCTGGTGGAACTTACCAGGATGGCGAGTGGCGACGCCGATGCTTACGCCACCCTGCAGTACGTTCCCCGACATCCGACATTTTTGACAGTCAAAGCTGCCGGTGGAACTTACCATGGCGTAAGCCGCCTACGTCAACATCCTGTGTCATTTGTCGGTAATTGGGAAGCAAACAAAACAAAGTGCAATTAATTACCTTAATTAATTGAAACAGGTCTCAAGTTTTACCAAGCAAACGACGGAAGAAGTCAGGAGCAGTCTGCTGGTGTTCTGCACCCAATTGTCGGCAGGTCAAAATTGCCGGAGAAACTTACCCGGCTGGCGTATTTAAAAGCAATGGCGAACGCTGGCGTAAAATTGCGACACCGATGGCGACGATTGAGATGCGCGAGGACACGTACATCAAAGGTGCCGACACACGAAGTCGGACTTCTGGTTGTTTTTTATTCTGTGACGTAACGACGCCATTGTGTCCTTAAGTCATTCTGGTTCTTAAGTTGTTTTTGTTTATATGACGTGAGCCAACACGATGTTGGTATTTGCTCTGATGAAGGCCTGAGTTAACAGGTCGAAAGCTCAGCAATAGAGAATAAACGTGGTGTTACCAAAAATGCTCGCTTGTATTATTAAGTATATGCTCAAAACAAGAATATACGTTACCATGTTCTCATAAAAATCTTTTGGTAATTTAGAGAGGATATCGACGGCAGTGAGGAGTTCATAGGGATCAATGTCAACAACTTGGGATTCCGCTAAATAAAAACGAAAACGAGACGTTTATATACTAACCATGAGACAGAGTAATAAAAATCCCGCCAGGTGCCCAAGCCCTAACCTCCAATATCGCCAGCTACGCAGGCGAAAGAGCAGTGGTAGCAGTGCATTGTTTCTCGTCAGAAACGTCGCTTGCTTTTGATTCCGTCAGAGCCCCCTTCAACCCACTTTCCACTCACTTACGCCCCAGGAAAACGAACTGGGGGAGCCTTGGGCCTCATGTGATTTCGCCACGAACGAATAAACGAACCACGAACGAACAAACGCATGAATGAACAAACGAACGAACGAACGAACGAACGAACGAACGAACGAACGAACGAACGAACGAACGAACGAACGAACGAACGAACGAACGAACGAACGAAAACGAACGAACGAACGAACGAACAAACGCATGAATGAACAAACGAACGAACGAACGAACGAACGAACGAACGAACGAACGAACGAACGAACGAACGAACGAACGAACGAACGAACGAACGAACGAACGAACGAACGAACGAACGAACGAACGAACGAACGAACGAACGAACGAACGAACGAACGAACGAACGAACGAACGAACGAACGAACGAACGAACGAACGAACGAACGAACGAACGAACGAACGAACGAACGAACGAACGAACGAACGAACGAACGAACGAACGAACGAACGAACGAACGAACGAACGAACGAACGAACGAACGAACGAACGAACGAGTTTTGTCGACAAGTTTTATCCAATTATTTATGCACGGGATATAACCTGTATATACACCGCGGTACATCAAAGAAAACCGACTCAATCGTGATTATATATATATATATATATATATATATATATATATATATACATATATATATATATATATATATATATATACACACATTTTGAGGTAAGCCCACTTAAACTATATATATATATATATATATACATATATATATATATATATATATATATTTAACAATTATTCACCGAAGTGGAGGTGAATAGTGGTGGATATTCACCGAGCCGCTTCGGCGAGGTGAATATCCACACTATTCACCGACACTGAGGTGAATAATTGTTAAATAATTGTTATATATATATATATATTTATATATGTTTTTAAATATATATATATATATATATATATATATATATATATATATATATATATATATATGTTTTAGCATATACCTCATAAATGAAATAACAAGTTTAACATTCTAGATCTTATATTTTTCGGTATTTTATACAAGACACGGCCGCTAGCAACTTGGGCAGTATATAACGGCACTTGGCGTACTCGATATTTGTCGACAAAACAGTTTTCACAACTTTTGAATATATTAATGGCTAGAAAATTGTAAAGAAACATACCTGTGGACACTCTTCTACATAATTTTGTTGAGTTTTCTCGTTATTCTACAACATGAGCCTTGTTTATCAATAAAATCTTCTGCTTCGGTAAACAAAGCAAAACTGTCCGCCATTTTGTTTTGCCCACAGGTGAATAGTGCAGGATATCCCGAGCTAGAGGAACCAATCAGATTGCGTAAAAAGCACTATTCACCTGCGAGGTATATGCTAAATATATATATATATATATATATATATATATATATATATATATATATATATATATATATATATATATATATATATACACAGCCATATACTAATGCTTTATCTCATAATTTGTTCACCTTCTTCTTCGACTGTGTCGCCTCCTGACGTCGATTCATCAGCTGCTGGTGCTTGCGCCTTTTTCTCTTGTTGTGACCGCGTAAGTCGCGTTGGTTTAGGAGGAGCTGGGTCTAGCTTTGACCATTCCTCTTCTAACTCTTTCATCTTAAAAGTACAAAACCATTTATTGTATGATCTAACTGGTTAATCATAAAAATAAGTAACTCACCAGTCATTCTACCTGAGTTACATGAAGATGTATTAGGGTTAGGATTGGGGTAGGCTTAATGCTGGGGTTTGCTAACACCGCTGTCAAACGTTTGCGCATGCGTGAATTCGCTGAGTAAACATTGCAAGAGAAGTGGGAACTAGCCGTGGCGACAACAACCCGAGACCGTGAAGACTAAGTAAGACTCGACTATTCATTTGTGTTTTAAAAAAAGGGTAAAGAAAATTACGAAGGGGTAAATTCAGAATGTGTTACAATATTGACAAAGAAACCATGCACAAATTACCTACCTTATCTTTTTGGTAGTATGCTTATAATTTTAACTTTTGTGTCGGACTCTTGGACAAGTCCAAATATTTCAGTGTTTTTCCGCTCTTTTTCTGAGGACGAGCCTGGGAGCAGCTCGGACGTCGCGCATGCGCAAAACGTTTGGCAGCGGTGTTGGGTTTGCTACGGTAGGCACTAGAGGCAATCAAATGGGTTTGGGCGCTGACCAAAAGGATCGTGGCCTCTGAGGACGAAAACACAATCCACCGGGTCGAAGTCACGGATCTCTATATATAAACTGGATGGGCCATTGGGCCGGATTTTGCGTGCCAGTGGTATGATGACGTGACCACTACCCAAGATGGCTGCCCTGAAGTTCATAGCTTTCGTAGATTGAAAACAGACAAAAAGAGTTATTTTAAGAAAATTTAAACGAATGTAAGGACACAGGAAGTACTCAATAAGGTTTAAGACGTTAATTTCTTGTATTTGTTTCTGTTACTGAGTTATAAAACCTTTAAATTTCGTTGTTTTTCTTCAGTACCGACAACGAAGAAACTTCACGATAATATAAACTGAAAAACAGACTATAAAATCTACGAAGAATTCAATTCCAAGTCTTAAATTGTACTTTTTATAGTAATCTTAATGCCTTAACAATATTTCGTGTTGTGTACTTGCCATCTTTTGACTGTATTTGTTGTTAAACAGCCAAAATCCCCGAAAACTAAACGAACCGGCATCTGTTGTTTGCTTTACGGCTTTTCCGACTCCCCCGGCGGCAGAGTACTAATTTATTCCTCCCCTGGTTAATCTGACCGTGCTGACGTCAAGATTGCTTATGCCAGTCAACTTTGGGATTGGGAACAAGTTGTAAGGCCGCAATGCGTCATATGTTCCACTACGTAAGATGGCGGCGACTGGCACGAAATGTTTGACTGCTGGCCATAGGGAAGGGCCCATCCAGTTTAGTTAGAGATCAGTGGTCGAAGTTAAACCGAATGACTCAAAGTTTCTTTCCTACGCCAACCCTTACAGTGCTACTGCTACTTTTAAGCAACTACAAACAATAAGTTTGATAAAAGCGATAAAAGTACATTTATACCTGAACAGGTTTGATGTTTGTCAATTGAGATTTTACTGCATCGCGAATCCATTTATATATTTCAATAGTTAACAACTTGGTCTGTAAGAAAAAACATTAAAACTTCAACAACAAAATGACGAAACAAGAGCACGCAAAAGCGAGGGAATGGAATGAACCTCAGGCAGCCTCGACGTGCTCTGTCTAACTCAGTCTTTCTTTGCCGAGATCCCGCATCTCAGCGTAATTCCTTGTAAAAATCAGCCCTCATAGGCGAGATCACGCTATTAGCCATTTCCCAAAAGAACAGAGTATTGGGTTCGAGTTGAGACCGCAAAGCATGTTGGGGTCGTTTGGAAGGACAACGATCGGTGTCACATCTTCAACTGAGCGTTGTGTGAGTTCTCTTTTAGGTGTCTCATTTATCCAAGGAAATATCGTAGGTAAATGATTACGACTCAATTCTTCTCCTCCTTCAAAGTGAGCCGAACAAACTCGAGTGCCGTCTGACTTCTTAAACACGGAGCGAGCGCATAAAAGGGAGCCCCCCCCCCCCCGGCTACGCACTGATAGTTTGAAATGTCAACAGTCAAGTCAACAACGAGTCAGTGAGCTGGTGAAGTTTTGAGAATTACCTTTTATTTATAACCTTTTTACCTTTCAATACACCAGGTCAATTGTAAAGAGAAACATAAGAGTCTTAGATAAAAACAATTCTGAAGTGATTAAATTTGTTTGGTCAATGAATTTGTAAAATATTTATGACCTTGCTTTCAAACGATGTTTGAAGGTCACGTATAGCTGCTTTGTCTTTCGCCGTTTTTTAAAATAGAATTCCACATAAAAGACAAGACTTTGATATTTAACTAAAACAGACCATTTAAACGAAGACAATAAATAGTTTATTATATTAACTTTGCAAGTCAATATATAACAAATTGAGAACTTTTTAGTAGTCATTTGTCTGGCTTTCCAGACAACATGTACTGCCGGTCGTGCAAAAACAAAGTTGTCGTCCTTGGAAAGTGAGATGATGTTCAGACATCAGTGTGAAGATATTCATTATCAACATTCTTGGTGTACATAAAAGGGTCTTATAATTACAAGGATATGAATGAATAAACAAAGAATACAGACATCATCTGCATTCAAGTGATTCAACAAGAAAAACAGTGAGACGGTTGGTCCACTTTCGTACGGTTTTTCCTCACCTTAGTTTTGTTTCGACGTATTGGAAGCGTAATTTTTCCGTCTTTCTACTCAAAATGATGTGTTACACTTGAAAAAGACAAAATTCGACGTTTGGAAAGCGGCAAGTTTAATTTAAAAACAGTAAACAAGTCTCACAAAAGCTCCACTCTTCAGTCTTAGCGAAATTCCTCGGCAAGGCCGGAAGTAATGTTAGCTGTGTGGACCAATCAGATGCGTTTGGCCAGGATTGACTGAGTACCTCAGCCAGTACTTATGCAGTCGCTCCGTGTTTAAGTGTTTTGTTCCGTAGAATATGTTCATATGTTTTTCTGTGCTCCTGGTTCTTTGGAATCCTATATAATGCAGTTGTGGTGCACTTCTAAAACTATTCGTGCAGCCTGGAACGCAACAATTATAATGATGAGGAATCTTTTATATTTTATGCTCGCTCTTCAATCTCTGCTAGTATCTTGTCCTTCCAAACGACCCCAACATGCTTTGCGGTCTCAAACGCACTCAAGACTCAAGAGGGCTGCTGGCCCTCTTAGGACTAGCAAATCGAAGCTCAGTATACAAGGTAAAGTTTGCCTTTACTAATATTTTTTGGTCAATTTTTTATTTTACAAGTGGCGTTTGTTCATGAGTTTGTTATAAACATTCAAATCGTGTTTGCGAAAACATGATTATGGGCTTCGTGGGAAAGCTGCCAACTCGGTAAACAAGCCAACGCGAGGTGAAACCCAGCCCTCTTACTAGGGCTAGCCCTACCAAAAAAGTTCATGTGAACGCGAGGTAAATTCCAGCCCTCTTACTAGGGCTAGCCCTACCAAATTATCTCATGTAAACACGAGGTGAAATCCAGCCCTCTTACTAGGGCTAGCCCTACCAAAAAAGCTCATGTAAACACGAGGTGAAATCCATATATATATATATATATATATATATATATATATATATATATATATATATATATATATATACATACATATACATACATACACATACATATACAGGGGGGAAATAATGTTAAGTAGGCTGTAGTTAAGTAGAAATACATTTACAATTCAATAGAAATTTACAGTTTAAGAAAAACAAATCTTCTAGATGGTCAATACAAGTACGTTTATCAAGGAAACGGACTTTGTTTTTAGTGGTAGTTATTCTTAATATTGTAGGAGCATCAGTAGTACTTGCTGATGACATGGCGAGTTGCTTAGCGATTTTACTCGTCAGAGAAAACCCACTAATGGGAAAGGGTTATGAAGCCTATTGGGGACCCTATCTGCAGTATACAGTTTGAACAGATAACAAAAATATATTTCTGCTGCTGGTACTGTACCTAGACGAGTTGGTATAGTAAACTTACCTCTTCACGAACATTCTTATCACTGTGATCAAATAATTTAGGTAAAACTTTAACAACAGGTTTCAATGGAAATATCTTGCCACCAAATTCACTACACCCCAAGGACAAATAAACAAATTGAGTAGAGGTTAGTTACTGAACCCGAGGTAACTAGTTACCGAGGTTGGGGGCATTAACTTGATTTATGCGTGGTTGGGAGTAATTATTATAAACTAAAGAACGGCGGTACACCAAAGAAAACCTAATCTTTGAACTAATGTGATCATGAACTAATAAACACTTAGAATATAACAGTAACTACAACATAAATGATTTATAAGTAATAACATGACTTGAGGGAAATTAGCGATTAAATTTCCCACAGCCGAGGAAAGGTTTGTCAAAATCCAAGGGCCGCAGGACCGAGGACTTTTACAAATCTTCCCGAGGCAATGATTCCTCAACAGGTTGCCCTAAAAAATTGTTTTTAATGCCAAACTTTGAATAATGTAAAATTCTATATAAAGTTAGAGCCATTACCTTCAAGTATAACATCACACTTATGTGTTGTTTGATGTTTAATTTAACAAATATTTTAAGCAACCTATCGAGGAATTGTGAATTGTGATAAAGCATTTGCAAGTTGCTGATGAATCCACCAGGCGTGTGTTTGATGTGTGGTGGCATGCCACACCTGAGTCAGCCAGCAGATTTTCAGAAACAGTTGGCAAATTTTCACTAACAGCTCTGCTTCTCACTTACTCAGCAGAAAAATTCCGCTTGCCCCATATGAGCAACAAGCCAACAAGTGCCTGGAATCCACCAATCAAAATTGCAATCTTGAGTATCAATATTGTAAAGTCGTATGCAAGAGAACATCTGGTTTGACTATGTAACATGACTGTATAATGTATAGTGTATACTGTACTGTGTGTACTGTACTGTACTGTACTGTACTGTACTGTACTGTACTGTACTGTACTGTACTGTACTGTACTGTACTGTACTGTACTGTACTGTACTGTACTGTACTGTACTGTACTGTACTGTACTGTACTGTACTGTAGCATACTGTACTGTACTGTACTGTACTGTACTGTACTGTACTGTACTGTACTGTACTGTACTGTACTGTACTGTACTGTACTGTACTGTATTGATGTACTGTACTGTACTGTACTGTACTGTACTGTACTGTACTGTACTGTACTGTACTGTACTGTACTGTACTGTACTGTACCGATGTATTGTAATGACTGTATAGTGTATACTGTACTGTGTGTACTGTACTGCACTGCACTGCACTGTACTGTACTGTACTGTACTGTACTGTACTGTACTGTACTGTACTGTACTGTACTGTGTGTACTGTACTGTACTGTACTGTACTGTACTGTACTGTACTGTACTGTACTGTACTGTACTGTACTGTACTGTACTGTACTGTACTGTACTGTACTGTACTGTACTGTACTGTACTGTACTGTACTGTACTGTACTGTACTGATGTATTGTACTGTACTGTACTACACTACCTTATTGCCATTCTCAGTAATGAGACACAACCAGCAACTATCTTTGGCTGTTTATTCTCTAAGCCTTTCAGAATTTCTTCCTGGACAGCTTCTTGTTTCTCAATTTCAAGGTACATCATACAGATATCAATGCCTTTCTGCTTGGTCTTTGGACGTGCATTCAAACATTTGGTCACAACACCAGACACTACATCACCAGCAGCCCTTGATTGAATGAACATTAAAGTTAGAAATTACATACAGGTTGAGTTCAACATACTGTAACAATAACATAATTAACACAATAGCCCACTTGTAACCATTAACACACCGGGATATTTTCAAGCATTTAAGTCTACTACCATTTTTTAGAACAAGATTGAGTTTTTCAGGGTTCGAAAAATTTCAAAAGTGCTCGCAAAAATGTTGTTGAAAAAGTAGGGGGCTAGGACTGACCCCCCCCCCCCCCCTATTTCAACTTCCACTTCGGTATTTCACCACAGAATCCGCGACATTGGAGTTCTGGATTATAATAGAATTCAAAATGCCGTGCAAAAAAACAACGCATTTATTTAAGCTTGTTTCAAACGTCAAACTCATCAGTGTGAATGCTCTTGTGAATGCTCTTGTGAATGCTCTTGTGAATGCTCTTGTGAATGCTCTTGTGAATACCTATAACCCTGACGATCCACGTTCTTTCAAAACTATATGTCCAAATTGTAAATAATTCTCGCAGTCTAACCCGCAGCATTACTTGCTGTTTTTAGTATTTATTTCTATATTGTATGTATGTTGTATATTGTGTAAGTTTTATTAGAATATTTGACTTTAACTTTTATATTTTTGGGCCCGCAGTAATTGGCCTTCACGCTGTTGCGGTGACCCTGCCATAGGTATACATGTATTTAGTCAAGTCTATGGCGAAGCTTATAAAATAAAAAAATTAAAAAAATAAAAAAAAAAAATAAGTGTGTATAAATTCGAACCTTTCCAAGCATTTTACTCATTAAATGTGACGTTTCAAACTGGAGGCAAAACAACAGTGTCAGAAATGTGTATGAAATGACATGTGTTTGTTTTATTTTTGTGCTCAAAATCTCACTGAATTATGAAGGATAAATTTACAGTTTACAATTGTTATGATGTGACATAACGTGAGAATTATCCAAGGCTGTTGTCTTGTTTTGTAATAAACCAAACCACGCTGTGAAGAAGTTATTGGAAGGCACTCAGCGGTTACTTTTCATCACAATTTTGGAGTTTTTATGTTTGTTTTGGATCGCATATTTCAAAAAGTGCATCATGATTTGCGAATCGCGATATGTTAATTCGAACCCTGTTTTTGAAGAAGGAATCTCTCAACTCAAGTATGACCATCATGTTAAGTGGGGAGAGTCATCACTCTTAGCCAGTGACAAGCAATACTTCACATGAAGGACAAGAGAATCTACTGAGATTGCATAACATCATACTCTCAGGAGGGACAGCCATTAAACAGCATGTGGTGTGCTGTATTCAGAGAACATTCTTCATTTTGTTTTCTATATAATTAATAAAATTAATCAGAGCAAAATGTTTCAGACATATCACAGACTGCATGTTCATGATTACTGATGTCTTCTTGTCCTGGAGAAGTTGGAAGCCTGAATTTTTTTCTTGCTCACATGAACTGGTTTATTCCTACAAACTTTGCTGATAGATATATTCTTCTTCACCTTCTTCAATCTTAGCTTCTCTTTCACGGGAAAGTTTATTAAAATGTGCGATGCAAATTTTGGCTGCATGATCTCGCATGGGTGATGACTCGTTCCCAAGGCAGACACGTGCAAAATGGTAGCTATCACTGTTTTTCTCTGCATTTTCGACCTTTCTCCAACAAAGTGTTCTGTAACAACAGTGAATTTTCATTTGACAGAAGAGTTTGAGGCTGAAATAGTGATAATAATGTTCAACAATTTGCAAAAATTCGAGAATTGGTATTGCTCCATTCTTGACTCCTTGAAATTCAAACTTGGACCTTGTTGTTAAAAAGTATTGTTGGAGAGGGGGGTTATAGCTGAAACAATGACAACAACAACCTGATTGCTTAATTGCTACTAACTTTTCATATATGTCACATTTCATCACTGATCATTGCCAATACAGCTTTCCGAAACTTACAGTGAACATCAAAGGTGCTGGCCTACTGGCATGCAATTGTAAGCTTTTAAAATATATACTGTATAGGTAAAGCAATTTGACGACTTTATAGCATTCCGTAGTGAAATAATCAATATATTAGACTAATATTCACAGGCTTCTTTATTAATATTTGTTTCATAGATATAAAATTCTTATAGAAGCTCCAGTACAAGCCAGGTCTCGATAAAAGCCCTGAGCATGGTGACGTTTCACTGACTAGTACTAGCACTTCAAACAGAGGCACGAAGAGAGAGGGGGGATTTCGAACATGTATGGAGATCCGATGTAACAAAGCACAAGGCCAGAAAGTGTGAAGCCAGAAAGCACAAAGCTGTAAAACATAGGGCCCTAGAAAGCACTGGGCCCAATAAAGCACGTGGAAAGCACAGAGCCCCAGAAAAGCACAGGAGTGGGGACCCCCAGAAAGCACAGACCCAGAAAGCATAAAATACAGTGGAAGCCTGTTGTTATGCGGGTATCAGTGGCTTTCCCGAGGGGGTGACCCCCGGGCAACCCAAGGGCAACCCACAGGCATGGCATGGGATTGCATGGTTTTAAAATCACGCCCCAGAGACAGGGGATTTAGCCTACTTTTGCATTTTGTCAAATTACCCCTGGGGACATACCCCCGGGATTTGCACATCTCCTGCTGTTACATGGGTCAGCAGTGATTCGTCGAGAAATGCTTCAAAGAAACAATCTCGCGCTTCGAAGCACATGAACAACAGGAGCTGTCTTTGACATTGTAGTCAGGTAAGCGTTTGTAATTGAAGAATCCTTCATATTTGGATGAATAATTAAGTCATCCATCACCAGTAAATGTTGGAAACAAAAGAATATTTGTTTGAAACTAAGGATGAAAACTTTTTAACCATTTTGTGAATATCAGTAATGACTAAAAGTGGGGTTTTTTTGTACGAGCAGCTGATACAAAATTAAGTCTATTAAAAAAGTTGTCATTTTAATAGCCTGATTGCACACTGTACTTTATTGATATTAATATATATTGTTGTCGTTGTGGTCAGTAAATTAGGTGTAATAAATCAAAGGTTTAATATGTGAAACACTTTGTAGTAATTAAATTTCTTTATTAAACTGGCTTTTCTTCGAGTTTTGAAGCTTTCTTGTGAACTTTCTATTAGCACAATTTCATTTTCTTCGCAAATGACCATTGGAAAGTCTCCTTTTGGAAAACATTGTTTCCCAAATTTCCCCCAAGGGGTGGGGGTATTTGTCACAATATTTCCCCCCAACCCAGGGGCTTTAGCATCCTTTTGTCAAGGGTACTTTGACAAACCACCTTGGGTCCCCGGGGGTCGCCCCCTCGGGAAAGCCGCTGATACCCGCATTATCTCACTCTCAAACTCTCAAGAGATAAGGAATACAGTAGTTTGATAGCAAGATACTGTACCGGTAATAAGTATATTTCTATTGTACAACAGTGAAAAAATATGTGCAAGAGGAATCCATTTTTTCTCGAGTTAAAATTAGAGAGGTTTTTGAAATAACAATTGCAATAAATTACCTCAATAATCAGGCGCCTTATTTTATATAATTTAGTTAAACTGTATAAACAGGGTAACAGTGGGACACTATAACAAACAGCTTAATAGGTATTTTTAATTTTAAAACAACTATAGCATTGTATTAAAGAAGTGTTTTAGTTGTAAATTAGTTCCTGAATAGTAAATTTAGTTCATTACCTTCCTGATATAGTTGGCGAGGCATATTCAACGAATGCCAAAACAGCATCAAGGCCCTTCTCCTGAGCCACAGCATTACTATCGATGACAAACTTCTTTAAAAGACCGATGAATTTCGTGTATTCGTTGCTCTTGACATCATCGATGCTCTTAAAATGCTTGGCACATTCTTCATAACCGTTGACCCTGGCTTTCCAAACCTACACCAAAGTCCAAAATTGTCATCCATTATCAAACAAACTCCAAATTGTTCAAATTGGCTGGTATATCAACGACAAAATTTCAAGGGTTCCCTACCTTGTGTACGACTCTATCCTCGAGAGGGATTTTGTTGAAATCAACCTCTTCAGTCATTCTCAAAACGTTTAATAACGAAGATCAAATACAACGCTCCCAAATTTCAACGTCCAGCCATTTTGAACTTCTGTGATGCTCATGTGACCCGGTTGAGCCAATCAAAACGAATGATGAACTCGCTCCGGAATTTTATATTTTTCCCGCGTGTTTTCTGGAAATCTGATCCGCTCCGTTTAACAAATAAAACATAAAGCTTCGTGCATATGTACTCTTATAAAGGCACGTTTGACGTCATTTGAACACGAAAGAAGTTGAGTAGAGGCACGAGGCGATAGCCGAGTGCCTTCACACTTCTTTCGTGTTCAAATGACGTCAAACGTACCTTTATAAGAGTACATATGCCCAGGAGCGGTATGTTTTATTTGTTTTATAAAATAAGAAGAAAAATCAAACTAAAAGTGGGGTAGTTTTAGAATTTGGCGGGCTTTCCGGCCAGCTGACGCCATTCTACGCCACTTTACGTCATTCATGATCTATGTTCTCTTATAAATGCACGGAGCCCAGCCAATAAGAGCGTGCGTAGAGGGCACCTTATTTTATAAATATTTAGAGAGTCATCTGATCAGGTATAGCAAGTTTGAAGTTTAAATTTGTCATAGTGAAAATTGAGCCAGAGCAAATTATTCCCCCGGCCCAACTCCCTGTTTCGGCCCTAAGATCTTGCCCGTCTTAAAGATAGGGGGGGGGGTGTGTAAATTTCGACGCCGCGCATTATGGCTCCGATCCCGCGCGCGCATATTCCCAATGGCAAATCCGCAAATGGGAGATGGCTTTTATATAGATAGGGGCGGGTTTCAGATATCATTGAGAATAGAAATTTTAATAAGAAGATTACGTTGGCTAAGTAGAATTTTAAGTGTTGTCAATAGTTAAAAAAATAAAATAGTTTGCAAATGAAGACTGCTGAAAAAAAATAGTTTGCGGAGGTACAAGCACTGAAAAAAATTGTTTGTCTTGAAAAAATTTTTCATACCCCCCTCCAGAAAAATCAGAAAAATAATGGTTCGTCCCTAACGAACATACTGAATTCTATATACTGAAAATTGTCTTCCTAACTTTTCGCCTTGTCCATGCGTATCCGTTTTAGTTTGATTTAATTTATCGATCCGTTTTCAAAAAAAATCCGCGTTCACACGAGAACAGTGTTTTCAAAAAGTTCCACTTTGGAGAGTGGAGACCGGTACCGTCTTCGCAAAGTTCTGTTCAGTTTGTTCACTTTAGTGACGAGACGGATCACAGAACAACATCATTTTGTTACTTGGGCATTAGTCAGTTAGTCTCCCGGCTGCGCGATGGCGATGTCTCTTGAACGAAGCTTTTCTTGCCATTTTTTCGATGTTTTTGAATATTTCCACGACATTTCTTGGCACACTACACAGCAGTCGTCTCAAACAAAGATGTCAGAGTAGTCGGACTGTCAGCGAATCAAGGTGTATTAAAAATAATCGGAAACTTTAAACTGAAGGAGTGAAGGACGTCAGAGAACAATCATGTTTAATAATGGCGAAACCGAGGTATGGCCGATTGTCTCCAGATGATCAGTGGTTGTCTCTTTTGAACGAAGTTTTTATTGCCATTTTATCGATGTTTTTGAATATTCACAAGATATTTCACTGTTTCTCAGTCGTTTACTTGTTTGAATAGCTTTGCATGTAAACCCCGCGGGGTGGCGGTGTGGGCAAAGGGTGGGGATTTGACAAAAAATTGAGAATTTGAGTAAAATGCCCCAGAGTGGGGGATTGTATATCAATCAAATGTTTCCA
The DNA here is from genome assembly GCA_964035015.1 of Corallium rubrum. Lineage (NCBI taxonomy): Eukaryota > Metazoa > Cnidaria > Anthozoa > Scleralcyonacea > Coralliidae > Corallium > Corallium rubrum. Next base: position 14,179,657 of record OZ036001.1, read on the forward strand.
AAAGAACGCACCTGGGGACATCAAACAAGAGATTGTAACATTTTAATGACCAAATTTGAACAAGTTCAAAGCACATGCTTGTACAAAAGCTAGCCCAAAACCAAAGCGCAGCAACATGTTCAAAGTAATTATATGAATAAACTCAATATTAACATTTAAACTGCCGTGCTGACTATTCTTTCTTAATTAATGATTTGAAAGTACATTGGCAAAGTATCCTAATAGTACTTGCACTCATACGTTCAAATCATAGATAATGGAAGGGGAAATGGATAGGAAACTTCAAACGAGGTTAAAGAACCGGAAACGTTGTTTGCACAACATGCTATGGTAATTACACACTTAAAAGCAGCTAATGCACCTATTGCTGAAATTAGACAAAAGTGTAATTCAGCAGTGTCTGATTTTAGCCATGTGGGACCACCCGTTAGGTGCATTGCCCGCTTATAGCGTAGAATTACCATAGCAAGTTGTGCAAACATCGCTTCCGGTTTCGTAAGTTTCCTATCCAGTTCCCCTTCCATTATCTATATTCAAATGAGCATTGATTATAGCTCGTGAATTATTAATGATGAGAAACACAACTAGTCTAGTCATCTACATTAAGTATTCCTGTGCATGATCGCCCTTAATTGATCATTCAATAAGAAATTGAAACATTTTCCTTTGCAAAAGATGAACGTTTTTGACCAGATGGATAGTTGGAAGCAAAGACGTAACTGACCGCATGGTCAAATCATAGATAATGGAAGGGGAACTGGATAGGAAACTTACGAAACCGGAAACGATGTTTGCACAACTTGCTATGGTAATTATACGGTTATAAGCGGGCAATGCACTTAACGGGTGGTCCCACATGGCTAAAATCAGACACTGCTAAACTTAAGTGACATTACACTTTTGTCTAATTTCAGCAATAGGTGCATTAGCTGCTTATAAGTGTGTAATTACCATAGCATGTTGTGCAAACAACGTTTCCGGTTCTTTAACCTCGTTTGAAGTTTCCTATCCATTTCCCCTTCCATTATCTATGGTCAAATGTCTCGACCCGCGGGAACAATTTATGGTCAAATGCGCGACTGCGGGATGTATATTTCTCTGTCAACTCCCCGCCCTTTGCCCGCACCCCCACCCCGCGGGATTTACATTGATAGGTGCATAATGCGACTGACAATTGTCTTCAGTTCATCATAAGGGACCGCTCATTAGTTATCGGGGGGGGGGGGGGGGGGGATGAGTGAGAAAATGGGGGGACCTGAAATTTTTGCTACTTCTTTTTGGGGGGGCATGAAGTTTTTTTGTTATATACCAAAGACTTTCGTTTGCGAATAATGAAATCCTATTGGTCAAATCATGGTCACGTGTTGTTCAGCAAACTCAATGTTTCTTTCTGCCGAGGGAAACATTGCACTGTTTCCCTCTGACGTCAACAATGAAGAGGGAAACAGTGCAATGTTTCCCTCTGACGTCGCTTTAATCACGCGTTGTTCACGTGAATACACGATTATTGCATCAGATCAAGAACTTTGGACTCTTCGGGCATTTTGAAAACAGGAGCTTGTTTCGAGCTTGTTTGGTACGAAATAGTCCATTTTCTGAAAGAAAGAATTTCTATACATATCTTCAAAGGTCTGAAAAACACTTGGAGAACTTTAAAGCTGTTCTTAGTGTTGAGTCTGGTGTATTTGTTTAGTTGAATGACTTGAATTGAAACTACGAAGACAAAGTCAAAGTGTTTTGGTAAGTCTTTTCGCCGTTTGCAAGTTTCAAGGCAGTTTGTTTTTTGTATTTTAAAAGTCTTTGGTATATAACAAAACACTTGTTGACTTTTGCCTCGAGAAACATCGAGTTTTACGGTCCCTCAGGCTTCAATGTCACCCTCGGGCTAAAGCCCTCGGGTGACATTGAAGCCTTCGGGTCCGTAAAACTCGATGTTTCCCTCGGCGCCAGTCAACAAGTGTATAGTATTAAACAAGGATAAAAGTCTTTGATGATCAACATTATTATACAAACAAACATTTCTTATTGGGAAAAATCATTCAGAAAAGCCTTTAATTGGAATTATTTTGTGTTGTTTTGTATTGTGTTGGTGAATAGTATAGTGGAGAATGGTTAATAATTTGAGGTTTAAGATGTTAGGGTAATAATTATGATTGAGATTAAGGACGTTAAGGTGACAATTGGTTTAATGTGTGGGTTGGGTGTGAATTAAGGTTGGGGTTAAGAAGGTTACATTTAGGGTTAAGGTTAGGTTTAGGTTAATGGTGAGGTTAGTTTTAAGATTAATGTCAGGATTTGAAGGGTTGGGGGGGGGGGGGGGGCACTAGAATTATGTCAAATAAAAACAGGGGGGCTACCAAATTTTTGAACTTTGCTTGGGGTGTCCCTTTAAGAAAAAAGAAAGTTTGGCAATTTCTCACCCATCCCCCCCCCCCCATCCCCCCCCCCCCCATCCCCCCCGATAAATAATGAACGGTCCCTAAACATGCTCTAATACAAAGGCTTTACAATGTTTACAATAGACTTGCTACAAGTCGACCTCTTGTTTGCTTGACCTCTTGTTTGCTTGACCTCTTGTTTGCTTCAAGCAAACGAGGTCAAGCAAACAAGAGGTCGACTTGTAGCAAGTCTATGTTTACAACTGCACACGCCGGCGATCGCGGTAGACCCAGTACGTAAAAGATGACGAGCTATTCCGAAACACGTTGGCCATGCTGCTTTATAGTCCGACGACTACAAAATGCAAGTATACTAATGAGCACCGAATAGAGCAAATACCGGTAAGATATCAATATGTTGAACATGTTCAGTGCATGTCTAGAGATCGCGTGTCGTACTACATTTGGAAACGTGTGTTTTAAAACATGTTTAAATATTTTCTGTTTGTCCAAATTTAAATAAATTCTATATCATAATGATCGCTTGAATTTGCCGAATCCGACACTATAGGTTTTGTCTGCTAAATATATTAGATCCGTTGTTTAATTTTCAGAAAAACGGCCTTGTTTACATTTATACCAATTGGTAAAATATCGCGCATGCGCATTGAAGAAATGCGGCAAGTACTTCATTCGTTGAGAGAAAGTGAGATTTTGGTCGTAATTTGCTTTGTAATACTGTTGTCTAGAGAGCTTTTAATTGCTGTTTTAAACTAGAAATATCACTTGAGAACATGATGTAACTGTTTTGATATCATTAGAAAGAATTCTACGGTAAGACATGTAGGAAATTATAGTTGAATTCTGCTCAACAAATATGGCTTCCGCTCCGCCTTCCGTCGAAGAAGGATTTGACGATGAACGTTTTCAAACTGCTGTTCCTCAGAATCTCCACTGCGTCATTTGTTTAAATGTTTTCAGAAAGCCAATGCAATGTGTCAGGAATGAACATTCGTTTTGTGAACCCTGTATAACACGTCACCTGCAAACTACGCCGAGATGTCCAACGTGTATCGAACCACTAACATTGGCAACATTACGACCTTCGAGACTGGTCACCGATCTCCTATCACAGTTGATGATTCGTTGTGATAATTTTCACAGAGGATGCCCCAGAAGTGTAAAGATGGAAATGCTTGAAGCTCATGTTCAAAATTGTGAGTTCAGTCCAGTACATTGTTCCAACGGTGGCTGTGAGATGATCATCAATAGAAAAGATAAAGCTGATCACGAGATCAACTATTGTGATCATCGGCAAGGGAAATGTGAAGTCTGTGGCAAGCAAGTTGCGTATAGGAAAGGACAACTGCATTGCTATGTGAAGAGGAACGAGGTTGATAATCTTACACGTGAAGTTATTAATCTAAGCCAACAACTAATGCATCACATGACTGTCTTGACTGACATGAAAGCCAGCATGGATAACATGAATAGACGAATGAATAATTTGGAGTGTGTAGTCAATGGAAATACAAAGAAATTGCAAAGTATTAAACAAGAACCCCACATTGACATTTGTCTCTCTGGTTCAGGTGCAACGTCTTCGGAAGGAAATTCAAATTTCAAGAGCGATGTGATCATTGCTGGTGGGTCTGGTTTGAAGTCAGTTGTAGTGTTCAGCTTTACAACAAGACAGTGGACTCTCCTTCCGGCAATGACATCAAAACGTTGCCTTTCATCGTCATTTGTTCATCATGGTCAGATGTATGTCTGTGGAGGAGTGGGGAGTGGCAGTATGGAAGTACTTCAGTTGGAGCAAGATGGTGCACATTGGAGGAACTTTCCTGCCAAGCTTCCATATGAGATCTATGGACATACATGTGTTGTTTATCAAGATAGTTTATTTATTTTTGGAGGTTACAGTGATGGTAAGGTAACTACTGATATTTATAAAATATTATTAGTAGCTCCTTATACTTCCCAGGTGGTTGGTCATATGCCAGAACCAAGAGTAAAGCATGGTGCACAATGTTTTGATGACAAGATCATCGTTGTTGGAGGAACAACAACAGGTATTTCAAGTGATTCTCTTGACACAGTATTAGTGTATGATATCACTAATAACTGTTGTCGAACTCTGGCTCCATTACCTTCTGCTGTCTGTAGCATGGCAACTGTTGCCTGGAAAGACAACATCATTGTGATAGGTGGATATGATGAGAATGGTCATGGATTAAATACTGTAATGAAATATAATGTAACGAATGAGAAAAGTAAAATGTTGCCTTCAATGAAACATACAAGAGGTGGGTGTTGTGCGGTGGTAACTGGCAATGTTACTGTTGTCATGGGTGGTTTTAGAGACGTAGGAAGATCTGTGGAATGCTTCAATTTTGATCTTTACAAGTGGGAAGAACTTCCCCAAATGAATGAATGGAGAATGGGAGCTACTGCTGTAGTGAAATGTGTTTAGTACAGCTATAGAATTATGAACTGATGTTCATCCAAAGATTGTGATGAAAAGTTGAACCTAGCAGGCTTCGAAATAAATTTGAAATGTATACCGGTCACTATGACCAGCAGCTCAATAAATTTGCCGGTCACAATGGAATTTTTACTGGTCATTTTTAGTTATACTTATTTCCGCTCGTCGTTCACGTGGCTCATGAGTTTAGAAACAATAATATACAAAGGGCCAACGGCGTAACCATTTTCGAGTTTTTAGGTAAGGACGGTGAGACAAACAAACACGCACACACAGACAGATAAAGGTATTATAAATATAGATTATGAATTATATTTGTATATAGGCACAACGCCAGCATATCGTATTACAATTTGACACATTCGCTCTCACTTGGATTCAAAAATTCACCGGTCACGCATGTCCACCAAGCGATGGTATTTGCCGGTCAAACTGTAAAATTTTACCGGTCAGTGACTGGTGACCAGCACTTATTTCGAAGCCTGGAACCTAGATTGATGTTGATCATGTCAATTGAACAGTTTAAACTTTAGATTTTTTCAAACTTGTTAATTTTGTTTGGTAACATTGTAATATGGAGAACTTGATTTAAGAAAAGTATTTCGGTGTATTTGCATGTTAGAGCACTGTTGTAACCTGGGGTGTATCTAGGAAAGATTTTTTAGTGAGGCAAAGTGGAGAAACTTGTAGTTTTCATTACATTTAGAGATGAGCCGATCGCCAGTAAAAAGTGCGGATAGCCGATTCGATTAATCGGTGGCCGATCACGGCACATAATCGACCGATTAATCGGGCAAAGCTGATTAATTTTGTGTTGTTAATTACAAAGAAGTCGCTGAGGAATTCACTGACATTCGTACTTTGGTAGTACTTTTCTGTTGCTTGACTCTGGGTTTTGCCAATTTGCGTGAAAATGTGTTATTTAATTTGCACGTTAGGACACTTCTCTCAAACTTCGGCTATATATACGCAGAAATAAAAATGCATCAGACAAAATTCGGTTCTATTTTCCGTGTCATTTTCACTTTTTTGTTAAATCCGTGTCATTTTCACTTTTTTCCATGTATATATATATATATATATATATATATATATTTATCGTATAAGTAGGCTTACCTCAAAATGTTGAGTGTTGCAACTGTCAGTTTCACGCGGGGTGATCTTCAGGCAACTGGATAATTTCGATTTGTGGGCCGAAGAATGAATGCATCCCTCACATGGTTTTGGCGGAAAGGTGGGTGATGGGTTCCTCAAATTCCTTTCCTTGTTTTGATTCTTCATGCAGGCATAAAAATAAATTTAATATCAACAATCTAAACAAGAATCAAAACAAGGAAAGGAATTTGAGGAACCCACCGCTCCCTCACCCACCTTTCGGCCAAAACCATGTGAGGGATGCATTCATTCTTTCACCGCCCACACACCCACCTGTTGACCAAAACCATTTAAATGGCCCACGAATCGAAATTATCCAATTGCCTGAAGATCGCCCCGCGTAAAACTGACAGTTGCAACACTCAACATTTTGAGGTAAGCCTACTTATACTATATTCGCTCTACCTTTATGGTATTGAGCACTTTCCGACATTCCGTGAACAAAATCACACGTGCTTGTTTGTATATATGTATGTATGTATATATATGTATGTGTGTATATATATATATATATATATATATATATATATATATATATATATATATATATATATATATATATAATATAAATGAATAGAAAACTATCCAGTTCGAATTCATACGTGTAGAGTGCTCGATACCGGAGTAGAGCAAAATAGACAAATAAGTAAAGACAAGCTTGTATTATTTCATAAGGATTTTATTCACGACAAATTTGTTTCATGTGGTAGGCTAAACCTACCACACTCGTCAGGTGAAAGTCGCGTCTGTTGTTGATGTGTAGGAAATTTGAGATACATGATTGAGAACGTATGATGTAATGGTAATGGTATGTGTTGTGTGTTGTCTAATTAATTATATACAGTTATTTGCTACAACATTGTCAAAAGAGAAGATACCAACGAAGAAATGAGTTATGTCGGATTAACTGAAGGAAAGTTTAAGTCAAGACACGCAAACCACATGAGTTCATTTCGGCATGAGAAATACAGGAATTCAACTGAACTTAGCAAATATATCTGGTCCCTAAAGCAATCAGACGTGAAATACCACATAAAATGGAAAATTCTGAGACGATGCAAGCCATACTCTAACATTACAAAACGTTGTAACTTATGCCTCTTCGAAAAGTTTATAATCATTTGCCACCCAAAGTTAAGCTCACTCAACAGTAGAAATGAACTTGTATCTACTTGCAGACATCGAAAGAAACACTTGTTATGTAGCAAATAACTGTATATAATTAATTAGACAACACACAACACATACCATTGACATTACATCATACGTTCTCAATCATGTATCTCAAATTTCCTACACATCAACAACAGACGCGACTTTCACCTGACGAGTGTGGTAGGTTTAGCCTACCACACGAAACAAATTTGTCGCGAATAAAATCCTTATGAAGTAATACAAGCTTGTCTTTACTTATTTGTCTATATATATATATATATATATATATATATATATATATACTAAACATGGATGTTATAAAGCTGACGGATGGTCCAAGAGTGCTCGATACCATTAGAGGTAGAGCGTATTATATGTAAAAGAGTTAGAATGTTTTCGTCACTACTCTGAGTTTCACGCGAAGAGCGATCTTCAGGCAAGCTTCTTGCCTGAAGATCGCTCTTCGCGTGAAACTCAGAGTAGTGACGAAAGCATTCTAACTCTTTTACATATATATATATATATATATATATATATATATATATATATATATATATATATATGTATATGTATATGTGTGTGTATATATATATATATATATATATATATATATATATATATATATATATAGCATGTTCTAAGGGTTTAGGGTGAAGGAAAATTCGAATTTTCCTTCACCCTAAACCCCTAGAACATGCTATGTAATCGAGTGAAATGCCCAATATCATTTATATATATATATATATATATATATATATATATATATATATATATATATACTGTATATATTACTTAGAAAAATTACTTAGAAAATAGAAAACAAATTGTAAAATACAACCAAGTAAAGTCAAAAGAAATAACAATCACGAGTGGTGTTCCTCGGGGATCCATATTAGGGCCACTTCTGTTTCTTTTGTACATAAATGACATCCAAAATTGCAGTAAAATCGTTTCAGTTATATTATTTGCAGACGACACAAACATATTTCATAGTCACACTTGCCTTAAAACGCTAAATAAAATTATTCAAACAGAAATCGATAAAATAGCTGACTGGTTAAATTAATAAATTAACTATAAACACAACAAAAACAAAATTTATTTTATTTAGATCTTCTAACAAAAAGCCAAAACAAGACATAAAGATTTCCATAAACAATGAAAATATTAAACAAGTTAAGAACACAACTTTTCTACGAATGTTTGACATGGAATAATCATTTAGATTTGATATCAAAAAAAGTTATAAAATCTGCAGGAGTGATAGCCAAAATACGACATTTTACAAATTTTAATGCTCTAAAACTTATTTATTATGCATTAGTCTATCCATATCTAATTTATGGCAATCTAATATGGGGTAATACATACAAAAAGCGAATTCAAAAATTACTGAATATCCAAAAAAAAATTTTACGCTTAATGACATTCAAATCTTATTTAGACCACACAGAACCAATATTTAGAAAATTAGAAATATTAAACATTTTCAAAATCAACAATTATTTAACTAGCTTATTTATGTTTCGGTACCATTACTTAAAAAACTTACCAGAAATATTTACAAATTATTTTGTAGCTAATAATCAAATTCATAACCACAACACAAGAAGTGCAACTCAACTTCACAAATCTTATAAACGAACAAATTATGTAAAACATACTCTTTCTAACAAAGGAATCGATATATGGAATTACTTAGGACCTGAATTAAAAAGTATTAAATCTCACAATATCTTTAAAAAAAAAGCAAAACAATACTTCTTACATATACAAAATAACTAGTCAAATAGCTAAAATACTATGCAAATGTCATATAACTGTGACATGTGCATTGTATTTGTGCACCTTGTAATTATCTTTTTTTATATATTTTAATGTATGCGGTATATGTACATATATTTTTCAAATGTATGTGTATGTATGGTATGCGTGTTGATTGTCATATATAAACAATGTTATTAATATATACAGCATATATATATATATATATATATATATATATATATATATATATATATATATATATATACAGCATATATATATATATATTTAAAAAAAATAGAATGCTGTGGTTTAGAATAGCTAAACCATAGCATCTTTCATATATTATAACATGTACAAAATATCTTTCACTTCTTTTGATGTTTTAACACTTTTACATGTTTTTCATTATGTTTGTAAATAACTTTGAACTGACAAAAACAAAAAACTTAATATCTATTCTAAACTAGGGGTCTTAAATAAAAAGCCTATCAAGGTTTCTAGTAGGCCCCTAGCCCTATCAAAATTATAGGATATTGATTGTATTGTATATAGACTTAATATGGGCGAATTAATTAAATAAAAAAAAATAAAAAAAAATACATCTATAGTGAAACTTATAAAATATAATAAAAAATATAATGTACGTAAGCTATATATAAATAAGTTAGTTTTTTTGATTATACTGCATGTAACTCACCAAATTTGATTTGAACAATAATTTGCAAATAAAAAATATCTCTCCATGTTTTGGTGTAGATTATATTTTTTTTTAACTTTGGAAAATAGTATTTTTTTTAAAAGTGTCTCCAGATGCGGAGTACTCGCATTTTCTGGTTTGCACTTAACTTTCAAGACGAGCTGCATGAGCACTAAAGTCCGATTCTAAGTCCTGTGAAAATAAACGCGGCGGCGACTAAAGGCTGTTTTCCATTATGTCCGCTTTGCCCGCGCAGGCGGAGCGGGCTTTGAAAGTTGGAAATAAAAGGCCCTGTTCACATGAAGCGGATTTAGTGTAGCTCAAATACTAAGAAAATGTTTCCGAGCCCCAGACAGGGATCGAACTTGCAACCTACTAACTGAACCGATTAAAATATAGTAAGGTTAGATATACTGCCGAAACAGAAAACGTAGGAGTCTAACGTTTCGAGGAAACCGGCCCTTCGTCAGAGAGAAACGTTTCTCTCTGACGAAGGGCCTTCTCTCGAAACGTTAGACTCCTACGTTCTCTGTTTCCGGCAGTAAATATATTTCGATTGTTGCTTTCAACACTGCCTACGCAGCACGCTACTTTTATTTAACAACCGATTAGACGCTCTAACCTGTATTAATTTATTATTGAGTCGGTTTTCTTTGTTCTTTCGAGGGCTTTATATCGCATACAGCCCTTGAATACTAATTAGATAAGAAATGAAGAAAAAAACTAGGAAAATCTTTGTCCAAGGTAGAAAAAAAGACAAAACTTTGTTGGAAAACCTCCTCAATAATAAATTAAGTCAGATAAATCCCTCGAACGTCGGGATTTGTGATGTAAGGCCCTCGGACGCTGCGCGTCCTCGGGTCTTTATATAGCATAAATCCCTCGTTCTCGGGATTTATCTATTACGTAAGCTACAGAGGGCAATTAGATGGAGAGCTACAATCATGGAATAATTACATTGGGACAACTTGCAACAATGTCACTTGCACAGTTAAGTTATCCTCCTCCTCCCCCCTCCCCCACCATACAATGTTGGTTCAGAAACATGGAATGAGGTGCGGGTAAGGCCTACCCCCAGGGACCAACATTGCATGGTGGGGGGAAGGGGAGAGGGTAGACTTGTGGGGGTAGAGGAAGACCTGTGATGGTGGTTTGGAGCAGGCGACAGCCTTTTTTTTTAAAGAGTTTACGATGCCGTCAGAAATCGTGCTCCGACGGAAAATGTCCCAATTAATTATTCTATGATTGTAGCTAAGGTTGCAAAACCATCACACATGTGCTTTCTACATGACATGACGAGTTGTACGTATAATAATGCATGTAAAAGACGTTTGGTAGACGTTTGCCAAGCTGAAATACTGCAGAAAATGTTTTGAGCATCTGCAGACAGGGATCGAATATGCAACCTTCTAAAAACATAAATTTCTTCATATCCTACTCAGCCTCGTCCAATAATTGCTTATTATTTCTTTACATGCACGAGAAGAGCTTGCATTCCAAAAGTAGAGTTGACACGCTTAACTTTGGCCATGTCTACATGAAGCTGTTTGACAGTCCAATCAGATCGAAAAACGCGAGTGAAGTCAATCCGGGCACATGTTTTTATATGGAGAATCCGATCTGCTTGGAACATTGTTTTCGCTTTTGGAACACTATTTTCTGTGCTTCCCTCAATGTCTGCCATTTAGCACGACACGCACTAACTTCACTCAGGTGTATCAAGTCATTTTAAAGTCAAACCGTGTTTACACGAATCAGATTCATTGGAGACATGCATTCAAATCGATCCTTGCTTGAATCTCAAGTCAATCCATGCACTCCACTGCGTGGATTGACTTCAGCCATTTGTTTCATCAGATCGAAAACTTTCAATCTTCTTCATGTAAACACAACAAATTACAGATAACTGGAATATCAGTTTCGCATTGCCCAACAGGTATTAAGGTAGCTAGCCTATCCATTCCATGGAAATTTAGCATGATTGCCTGCCTCGTTGGGTATGAGACACCCTGCGAACAGACCCTTATAAATACTCGCTGCTAGCAACTCGTGAAATAAGGCTCTGCCGAAATCGAGTCGAATCTTTCAAGTCACCGCAGTCCAAACTTCTGGACTAGTCAATCTCGTTTTCTTCTGTCAGACCGGTTTTTAAGTCGCACGCATTGAATTTAGGGGAAAACCGACTGCCAAAACTGAGCCCGTTGTACTGTATTTGTCGGGAAAGTGCTTGTTCAGGTCTCCAACAAAACGCGACGTCCGAAGGTGAAATATAAACTTTTGATACCCTCGCAAAATCACGGTTGTTTTAGCTCTTGAATAGTTGCTCGTGCTTTCTCACTTACGAATGTAATGATTTCTCGAACGTAATCTACTACGGTCTACTTAAAAATAACGTCTTGTTCTAATAATAATAATCGGCAAACTCCACCACACATAAGTATTTCAATGTAAGTATTTCAATGCACAACATTCTCGTCCCCAGAGGCCACGATCCATTTGGCAGCCAAAAAGATCGTGACCTCTGGGAACGAGAATGAATCTATAGACTATAGAGCTCGCTGGAATGAATTGTACAATCGCTCTCGTCACTCGATTAAGTTGCGGAAGCGGGTTAACAATGTTTCTCGCGCATGCTCGACAGAGATTCGACTCGATTTCGGCAGAGCCTTATTTTGAGCTATCATTTCCTTCAAATTATGAAGCTTAACCAACTACTAAAACCACCATCTGATTAGACAACCTTTTTAAACGAAACCTCACCCCCATACCCCCCCGGAAACCCTAAACCTAATCACACCCCCCGGAAACCCTAAACCTAACCACAATCCCACCTCTCATACCCCGACCACAACACCCCTATAGAGTTTTTACCTTTATGTGTTCAAGTTTAACATCCCACTTGTGGGATGGTTTTATTGGATGGTTAAGCTTCATAATTTGAAACCGATGATACCTCTTATTTTACGAGTTGCTAGCAGCGAGTATTTATAAGGCTATGCTCGCAGGGTGGGTATGAGACAGCATCATTGCAACACAACTCAGCGACTGGCATGCATTACTGGTCTGATACTTCTGGTCGACTCAATAAAGTTACTCTAAATAAACGGGAACAAGGTATTATTTAGCAGCACGTTGATTTAACTTTAAGTTCAGAAGTCGAATGCTACCGAAGCGGTGTGTTAGAAAAGGAAAATTTTTAATTTTGATGAGAGTTTATGGCGTCGATCGACGGCATTGTCTAGGCGTTTCATCCTTGTTTGCAAGTTCTTGATCTCTGGTCTCGCGTCCCCATGTCTCACGACACTCGCTGCGACACAAATCGAGGCGTGCTGTTTACCGCCACTTAAAACAATCAATGATCAATCTTATTCCATTTTTGGTGAAACGTTAAGCCGATTTTCCACTAGGTGACTTTTTTCGCGCGAAGCACTTTTTCTTTTGTCTCTTTATGAGCTCTGAGCCGGAACTGGTCAGAAATCTATTGAATTCGAACAAAAGAAAGTTGCTTGGCGCGAAAAAATCGCCTAGTGGAAAACCGGCCTTAAGGGAAGAACTATTGTGTTGATCATTTGAAAAAATAGGTACGCAATGCGTACATGTAACGACTGCTGAAAGCACAGAAAGAGGAAGAAGCAATGCGTGAAAAGCATCCAGGCACACAAAAAATGATAGTTATTTTAAATCATTTTATACAGGTATTGCTAATTTGAACATAGCACATACTACATACATCTTTACGGCTGTTTTCAAAACATAGCATCATAAACATGGCCCCAAGTTTCACTTGAAGTGAACATGTAAAATTTAGATTTTTGCACATGTGGTTGGTCAGTGTACGAAGCCTGGATAGTTAATCCAGTGGATAAGTCCTACAGTAGTTAGAGAACCACTCTATCAGATACATAACTATTCAGTGGATAAAATTTAGGTTAGGTTGTTCAAAGCATGATCAGTGTTCTTTAGCTAAGGTTTATCCACCAGATAAGCTATCCAGGCTTTGATGCTTCGTACAACTGGCCCAGATCATAAACAAGTAAACAACATTGTATTCCAAAACATTTTACCTGGCATAAATATGCTGTGGCATTGAAGTGTAATGCACATCACTAATATTTTGTGATTCTGCTGGTATTTTTAATAAGACAGTACAACAATACTTGGTATTGTAGTTTCAACAGATACATGTATATTTTTTCATTTCAAGGCTTTCAACACATTCAAGGCTTTGCAATTTATCATTACCAGAAATTTGGGTCATTTGTGCCGCTGCACTCGGTCAGCGGCTATATTCACATAATAATATAATTATGTATTCTAGAATTTCTAATGAGTGTGATTCTACTGTATTCTAGTGTTTCTCATTTATTATCCAGGTCATTGAATTCTTTAGAATTCGCCTAAATCGTGCATGTATGTACATATAAACCTGAAAACGACGATAAGGACTGTGAAATCAAGCAAGTTCAAACGCTTTTGGAAGTACTATGCTAGAGACAAATGAGGACCTTTATGTGCTCTCGAAGTAGACTGACTCATGTCGAATGCAACGCGAGTCCGGCACTTCGCATCGCCCGTAACGTTGTTGGTCAATTTGGCCAATTTCTAGAACCTGTTTGCAAAGATTACTATGGCTAACACTATGGATAGTGGCGCTTTCAGTGCAAAAATAAGACGAGCTATGAAAGCACTTTGTCGTCGAAGTAAGCAAATGTTTTTTAGTTATATTATAAATGATATTGGGCATTTCACTCGATTACATAGCATGTTCTAAGGATTTAGGGTGAAGGAAAATTCGAGTGTAGAATATATACATTTTAAGTCCAAACCGGGAGCAGTTGCGAAAAATGCAACTACACAGGCCCTCCGGCAGGAATTGAACCCACGACCTTGCGATTCTAGTGCAATGCTCTGACCACTGAGCCACGGAGGCCGTTGCCGAGAGCTTGATCGCGAGTTCTGTATATATATAATAAGGTGGTAATGCCAGGAGAGAATTGGGTATATTATAAATGATATTGGGCATTTCACTCGATTACATAGCATGTTCTAAGGATTTAGGGTGAAGGAAAATTCGAGTGTAGAATATATACATTTTAAGTCCAAACCGGGAGCAGTTGCGAAAAATGCAACTGTTCCTTAGTTATAACTGTTATTAGTTCCTTAGTTATAACTGTTCCTTAGTCCATGCTGAAGTCAAATGGAGTCGGGCAAAGAAGAAATATGTCACCGTTTAAGCACAATTTGAATTATGTGCTCTCCTTGTTATTTACTGTTGAGAATCTCCATTATTATGGTCCTTAATACGCACGCGCGCCACCATCTTGTCCCAAATTTCTGGTAATGTCAAAATGTACAATTGAGTGACACTAGATCATGGAATATTGTTGAACTTCACTAGAAGCAATTTCCATCCACATCTTTGAAGTTTATGTCGACACATGTTGCGCCTGGCTCAAGCATTGCTATTCAGCACCATTTCTATTTATATACTATCGTGGTAAACTCCTGGTATTTTTCACCTTCCTTGGTATCTCAATCAGCATTATCGCATCACCATCACACATCATACTTTGTAAGTTCCACCAGCAGCTTTGACTCTGATGAGGGTTTAATTTAATTGCATTTTTCAATTGAAATCGCTCAATTCGGAGATGTTTTCTCGATCGTGTTCGGATCCCCTGATGAAATACTCAAACTAAATGGCCGCCGGATTACAATTATTTTATATACATATAAATTAGCCGTTATGAACTCGTTTCAAAAGAAACTAAGACCCCGTTTACACCATATATAGTCAATCGAGATATGGTCTGGAAACTCAGCTAAAGTCTTTGGTCTATCTTTTTGTTCGCCTTTATGCATTTTTGTGCTAGTATAATATACGAATTGTCCAATAGCAACGTTTCAGTTCCATCACCCAACCGTGCTATTTAAATATTAATAAACCTAAAACAAAGGATGTGCATGGTGTAAGGTACGGTTCAACATAAAATCACAGCTCATTATAGGCGCTTTGAAGTTTGCCGAGTTTCCATAACATATCTCGATTGACTATGTTTACACGCTGCCGGTACAATTTGAAAACGGAACAAAATCATGCCGGTATGCAAATACAGCATATAACATTTCATGTTATTTTTGTGCCGGTATCGTGTAAACGCAAGGCCTAAACGGCATGATTTTGTTCCGTTTTCAAATTGTACCGGCATCGTGTAAACGGGGTTTTAATAAATCATTTATTCAATAACATTGCACACGTATGTCACGTAATATCTTTGACATAAAATTACGTGTTAATTGTGTGTGGTGTAAAATCAGATACGCTTAATGACCGTCTGTCCACAGCAGATCTATTATATTTCTCTTTGACAAAAAGCACAAATATTGCTGAAGCAGCACAAGTTGAGACAGTGGCCCAGATCATCCATTTTGACCCGAAATGACCCAAAGGCACGACCAGGAATATGGACTGGAGAAAGTTATTGGAGAAAGTCATTAATGCAACGGTTATTCCTTCAGCAACTGGGTAGGATATTTCAACACCAAGCTCGAAGAAAAATGGAATGGTACCATTCAGGAAGAATCCACTTAAACCGAACAATACGTAGACGGCGATTTCATTAAACGGAATAACTTTGGTAAAAACATAGGAAATTAAAAGAATAGAATAAAACGAAAGAGCCATGAAGACAATAAGAAATAATTTCAAGTGTCCAGAAAAATGATCAGCAAATCTAAAAGAAAGAAAAAAAATGAAATTTATTTGACAGGGTTTTGTCTGGATTAGTAGGGGTTCGTGCTGGCCAGGTCAGTTGTGTACAGCGTTATTGCTATCAACCGCTGACCATATTTTCCCAAAATGTTTGACTGTGGGCTCAGTCGCGCCAAGCAGTTCCCCTATCTGGTTACAAATTTATTTATCAAGAAAAGTCAGCAGTTTCTTCTACGGGATCGGTCACCCTTTGTTGGCCCTCATTCGACGGAACGGACTGAACTGACACTTTCTTTGAGAAACTTCCTTTTCTATCTCCGAGAAAAAAACGTAGACCAGAAAAAAATACATTTAGTTATTTATAGCAACAAGAACTGAAAATAGATTAACCGTGTGGAAAAAGGACTGGAACAGAAATAGTTTTGCAGATAAAACTCACAGCAAACGTTCACATTTTATCAGCTTCTTAATTCTCAAATAAGAAATCAATCAGAGTTATTATATGGCACAAGTTACTTCCGTTGAAATCGTGTGTTCTCATATTTGGATCGTTTGCACTCACGTGATCGGTGGCGCCGTTGGGGGTGGTGAAACAATACGAAATATTTGAATAAGAATAGAGTTAAATTCCCATCTGATAAAGATTGTGCACCAATATGGTCGCCATTTCTTTGTTTCTGTGCACCAATATGGCCACCGTGACGTCAGATGAAGACCAAGAATTAGCTGAGGTACGGCACGTCCCAGTCGATTATTTTCCGTAATCGACCGCGGTCGATTACGGGTTTTGTCAGCCATTTTGTGTACAAAAGCTACAATGAAAGAAAACTGCAGAGATTTCATGAACCTAAGGACTAAATCATGTACGAGTCGGACGATGAGCAATCTGGAAGCGGATTTTAGGATTCCGACAGCGATAAGATCAAGAGCAAGAACATTGAAAACGACGAGTCTACTACACGCTTGACGTCATGCTATAAGTACGTATACCATGTGTAAGATCTGTTGTTTCAAAAAGCCATATAATAAACTTCTTATTAACCTCAACTGCTTGGTCATTAAGCCCTAATCAAACGAGAACGTAAGTCATCGCAAGTTTTAGCTTGTGCTTGCTTGTGTCTCGTTTGACCGCCAGCTTGCAATGACTTGCGCTAGCTTACGACTAATTTGATCTTGTTCAAATGTCATCGCAAGTTCTCTGCAACTTGCGAGAGCTTGCGAAACGTTTGAACACAAAACACAAGTCGATGCAAGTCTTTCGTGCTCCGTCGCCATAGAAGAGATACCGTAGAGATACCGAGATACCGTACAAGCAGCGACTGCTAATTTTGAATCTTCTGCCTCTGTCTTACGACAGAGAAATCAAAGATTTATTATTTTTTACAAGTCGTTATATGGTTATATAAATCTGAACGTTAATAATTATGTTTCTTTTGTAGACCACTCCCGTACTCGGCTCAGTCAAACCTCTAGTGACATTCTTCAAGTCCCTCTCTGTAAAACTAGTACTTTCCAAGCATCTTATTTTAATCGTACTGTTAAGATCTGGAACACTATATGTAAACTAACTCCTCCTGATCGTTTTTCCAGCCCTAGTTCCTTTAAAAGTTATCTTAGGCGGGTTTATTTCTCTCTGGTTACTTTAGTTTTTGATGCAGAAATGACTTGTACATGGTCCTTGACCCGTGATTGCCCTTGTCACAGAACATAATGTTCGTTCATTCGTTTCGAGCGCTCACTCTCTCACTCTCTCACTCTCTCACTCTCTCACTCTCTCACTCTCTCACTCTCTCACTCTCTCACTCTCTCACCCACTCACTCACTCACTCTCTCTCTCACTCACTCACTCACTCACTCACTCACTCACTCACTCACTCACTCACTCACTCACTCACTCACTCACTCACTCACTCTCTCACTCTCTCACTCTCTCACTCTCTCACTCTCTCACTCTCTCACTCTCTCACTCTCTCTCTCTCTCACTCTCTCACTCTCTCACTCACTCTCTCACTCTCTCACTCTCTCACCCACCCACTCACTCACTCACTCACTCACTCACTCACTCACTCACTCACTCACTCACTCACTCACTCACTCACTCACTCACTCACTCACTCACTCACTCACTCACTCACTCGCATTCACTCACTCTCACTATAGTCACTCGCCCACCCACTCACTCGGTCGCTCGGTCGCTCACTCATTGATCACTCGTTGATTTACTTTGTCATTCACTTCTTCCTTCCATATCTAATTTTTTGTAGACTTTTTAAATTTATTTGGGTAGGTGCCTTGCATGGGCCTTAGAGTCCCGTTCGCACCTTTCCCCTTTTGGATCTTATTATTATATTTTTATACTGCATGTCTTTCGTCACCTTGTTATGTAATACTATTAATGTTCTATTCTTGTTAAATATACATGATCCAAATAAATTTGTTAAAAAAAAATAAGAAAAAAAAATACCATGAGAACTAGCGAAAAGGCGTGGGAACTAGCGGAAGTGCAGAACTTGCGATGACTTGCGTTCTCGTTTGATAGGGCTTTACGGAAAATATCAGACCTCGGTCTTTTGTGCACGGAACTTCGCTCCACGAGCTCGGTCTGATATTTCTCCGTAATGACCACTCTGTCGGTTAATAAGAAGTTATCTCTCGGAAATTCAATTCAATTAAACTTTAAAAAAAAAAGATTTCTGAACGTTACAATTCAGCTTATCAACATTGGCAAACTTTAGCAGTGTTTCGTTCCGTAAAAGAATGCGACAAGTTCGATCCGTTCCGTTCTTTAGAATAATGGGGAGGTTAAACCGGACTTCCGATGCGAATACCAATACTAATATTCTACACTTCCGCTTCCGCTTCGCTGTCATATTCGAAATCCAATAAGCTTGCTAACTCGAATGCGAATACTGAAACTGTGAAACATGGCGGGTAATATAAACCTCGAAGACGTCTTACTTCTGCAAGCATATGATGATGACATTACAGACGAGGAAGAGCTTCTTCTCGCCCTAGAGCGAAGAAAATTAGAGCGACCAGATCCTATATTCGGTCTGCATCACCCCATCAAACTGACTTCCGAAATTCGGTTTACTTCGGAAGTGTTGACTACCGAAATCCCATACGCCGTCGTTAAATGAAGTACTGCGCATGATCAGAACCGTACTCCTGCAGTATTGGTACTCGCATCGGATGTCGAACTTAACCTCGCTATTGAGGGCCCCTCATCAGTCATTGATGTAATAGTTCAAATACGAGATGGAGGACTTTCCCGGGATTTCAAAGTCCGAGTGCCTATTGAAAATGCGAGCCGAAGGCGAGCATTTTTAATGCACGAGGGCTTTGAAATCCCGTTCTCAAACTCATTAATAATTCATAAACCAAAAACAAAAGAAATTGTTTAATTAGTGTTTTGAAACCGGAGGAAGATCCAATCTCGTTCCCAGAGCCTTCTTGGAGGAAGATCCATCTAGCTGATCACGTGATGACGTTTTGAAATATTTCAAAGTCCTAGGACTTTGTTTGAGAAGTCAGTTCAAACACTCGACGTCGGACCTTGATGAATTATTAATGAGTTTGAGAAATATAGGGCACCTGCAGTCGTGTTATATATAAGTCGGCAAGTATTACACATGATACTACTTGTTTGTATGAACAATTAAGTGTACTAGTCTATCTACTTACAGAGAGAACAAAATTCCCGAGAATGCACCACACATAGCGGTCACGAAGCCTAACCATCCAGCGAACTTCTGGCTCACGTCTAAGCCAAATTCGGACAAATTCTGGTCGAGCATAGAAATCCATCCACCGAAAAAACCAGTACTTGCTCCGTATATCAACGTCAACAAGAGAAAATTATAATTCTTCAGCAATTTCTTTAAACCATTCTTGAAATCAACTCTTCCTGTTGCCGCAGAATGACTGGGAGGTTTGGGTGGTCGCGCTGGGTAGTAAAAAAGAACAGTTAGAAACAGAGTCAACATTACACCAGCTTCGAGGTACAATAACGTATTGATTTGATCCTGGTATTTAGCTTTTTGAGTTGAATTCAATATATAGTTATCTCCATGTTTTGGGATATTTGTTGATTCAACATCATCGACAAAAGCAGGACCAATCAAGAATGTTACACCGTTTCCAAAGTAGCCAGCCATACTGCATATGGCAGTGGCAGTCGTTCTCTGATGCGGTGGAAACCATGTTGACGATAACAGAGCTGGAGCAGCCATTCCTACTGGACCAGCCAAGCCAGCGATTATTTGACCCAAGTAGATTAAAATTGTTAGAATTTTCGTATCGTCCGTTGGGACACATCTTAATGCAGCACCAATGAACTGCAATCCCGCTGCCAGCAATATTGTTATTCTTAAACCTAACGAAACGATAAAAAGTTAAAGCAGTGATGGATTTACAGGGGGTGCGCGCCCCCTGGCCTTGGCCAAGGGGGGTGCAGGGGGGGGGGGTGTGCCAATTGCCTTGTCAAATTCAAGTACATTAAAGGACGCATTCATTCAATGTCCGTGTAAACTTCATAGGACCTGCAATCATTGACAAAATTAGTTGAAACGACTCGGGTGAGTCATGCCATGTTAATTGCTAAGCCTCTTTTTTGCATAAATTGCTATCCCCCCGTCCCCCCTTTTCAATGTCGATACTCTGAACATTTAAATGTAATGGCAGGTGACTGAGTGCAAATTGCACACGTTTTGAGTTCCACAACTTTGAAGTGGGGGGAAGGGGGGACATGAAACCATTTCATGTTAGCTTTGTTTCAAGAATTTTGTCAATGATTGTCTGAGAACAAAATGGACGCAAACGCAACAGATGGAATTCATAAAAATCCATTTTCTCTACTGAAATGACCATTAATGTTTTAAAATATGATAAAGATGAATATGGGGTTAGTTTAAATGCATATTCTATTGTCGAACGGGATTACAATAATTTTTTTGTAATCATTTGAAGTTAAAGTTTTATGCGATCAACAAGCGATTAATTACAGTTGTAGCCACTTAAAAGAAGTTGTGTATGCCACGGCTCACAGGCATAATGACCTCTGTGACAAAACAAATCGAAGAAGCAACTCTAGTCAAGAAATTACCAAGTTATTTAGAAAAAAGACTAGTAGTTTTATAAAGGAACTCTTGTCCTATTGAATTTCTATAGAACCGTGGCGAAGTCGAGTTGCTCATGTGCCGCTGGTTGCTCAATTACTTTGAATGATCATTTTTCGCGAAAGAACATGGTGGAATTAGTGTGGCAGCATAACAGGAATTACTCGTAAATAAAATTTAAGCGTCAGGAATAACATGGAATTTAGGCGGTTTCTGCAATCGATCGTATACGATTACGCTCAACTGGAGAAATGAGCCTCATGTCTTGTTTTTTTGAACAAATTTCCCAGGGGGTCTATCGCAACATGACGCTTTGCTGCTTAACATTCGCTATATTGAACAAATAAATAGTATTATAGAATTATTTCGCGTGAAATGAACTGTTAAAAGTACTTTCTTAGCTACATCGTTTTATATCAATTCAGTTTACCATATCAATTCTGTATTTTGCCACACTTTACCACACTTCACCATGCTTATGTTAATAAATTAGATTATGATTCTTTTATATATGCAGATTGTGGTAAAGTGTGGTAAAGTGTACTAAATTTTAGTGTAAGTATATGGTAAAGTGTGATCAAATGCAAGAATTATGTCCACTTAATGCTTAAATAGAGCTAAAGTTTAAAAACATCTTTGTGTTTCGAATATTTCAGTTGAAATTGCACTGAATATTATGCGAAGTTTGTGGTAAAATGTGGTAAACTGAGCTTAACTTTAGCGCTCTCGTACATAGCAAAGTGCAATGATATCTTAGAAGTATATATGCGTTGTCAACTATTTGTAATGATAAAAGTATAAGGAGAAATGTTTGGGTATCGATTATTTTTGTTGAAATCGAGCTGAACTCCTCGATTCATTGTTTATTTATGTTCCTTGACATATGAGCTCTTTTATAACACGAGTGCCAGTTGTAACTTGAGATGAATTCGAAGCCTTGGGTAATTATTCTATTGACAAGTTTTTAATGAATGCAACTGGTGAAAGAATTTTTTTCCCCCTTGCTGCAAACAATTTGTTCTGTTCTTTTGGGCATTAACTTAAGACAATTTCTTCTCGACTTTTCTCTTTATATCAGCATGAATGGTCAAATATTTTAATGATTTGCGCAAGTGCAGGGTATACATTATCCTTCATGATAGGTCTGCAATAAAGTTATCGGCAGATTTTAATTTTACGTGTAGGTTTTGTGTCAGAATTATAAATTCATCATGGAAATACAGAGAGCGTGCGCAGCTTTTAAACCGACAATAATTTTGAACCTGATTTCCGCGTAGTGACAGTTAACATTACGACGTCATGGTGACGTCATGTAATTAACCTTTAAAATTATCGTTTGTTGTTAGTGATCAATATATGTGTTAAATGTATGTGAGATCACTTTGCGCAGTCGTGGGTAAAATATGCCGTTTCTCTGCAACGAAAAATGTACCGAGAATTGTTAACGTAAATTCAGACATGTCTGAATTTACGTTAACAATTCTCGGTACATTTTTCGTTGCAGAGAAACGGCATATTTTACCCACGACTGCGCAAAGTGATCTCACATACATTTAACACATATATTGATCACTAACAACAAACGATAATTTTAAAGGTTAATTACATGACGTCACCATGACGTCGTAATGTTAACTGTCACTACGCGGAAATCAGGTTCAAAATTATTGTCGGTTTAAAAGCTGCGCACGCTCTCTGTATTTCCATGATGAATTTATAATTCTGACACAAAACCTACACGTAAAATTAAAATCTGCCGATAACTTTATTGCAGACCTATCATGAAGGATAATGTATACCCTGCACTTGCGCAAATCATTAAAATATTTGACCATTCATGCTGATATAAAGAGAAAAGTCGAGAAGAAATTGTCTTAAGTTAATGCCCAAAAGAACAGAACAAATTGTTTGCAGCAAGGGGGAAAAATTCTTTCACCAGTTGCATTCATTAAAAACTTGTCAATAGAATAATTACCCAAGGCTTCGAATTCATCTCAAGTTACAACTGGCACTCGTGTTATAAAAGAGCTCATATGTCAAGGAACATAAATAAACAATGAATCGAGGAGTTCAGCTCGATTTCAACAAAAATAATCGATACCCAAACATTTCTCCTTATACTTTTATCATTACAAATAGTTGACAACGCATATATACTTCTAAGATATCATTGCACTTTGCTATGTACGAGAGCGCTAAAGTTAAGCTCAGTTTACCACATTTTACCACAAACTTCGCATAATATTCAGTGCAATTTCAACTGAAATATTCGAAACACAAAGATGTTTTTAAACTTTAGCTCTATTTAAGCATTAAGTGGACATAATTCTTGCATTTGATCACACTTTACCATATACTTACACTAAAATTTAGTACACTTTACCACACTTTACCACAATCTGCATATATAAAAGAATCATAATCTAATTTATTAACATAAGCATGGTGAAGTGTGGTAAAGTGTGGCAAAATACAGAATTGATATGGTAAACTGAATTGATATAAAACGATGTAGCTAAGAAAGTACTTTTAACAGTTCATTTCACGCGAAATAATTCTATAATACTATTTATTTGTTCAATATAGCGAATGTTAAGCAGCAAAGCGTCATGTTGCGATAGACCCCCTGGGAAATTTGTTCAAAAAAACAAGACATGAGGCTCATTTCTCCAGTTGAGCGTAATCGTATACGATCGATTGCAGAAACCGCCTAAATTCCATGTTATTCCTGACGCTTAAATTTTATTTACGAGTAATTCCTGTTATGCTGCCACACTAATTCCACCATGTTCTTTCGCGAAAAATGATCATTCAAAGTAATTGAGCAACCAGCGGCACATGAGCAACTCGACTTCGCCACGGTTCTATAGAAATTCAATAGGACAAGAGTTCCTTTATAAAACTACTAGTCTTTTTTCTAAATAACTTGGTAATTTCTTGACTAGAGTTGCTTCTTCGATTTGTTTTGTCACAGAGGTCATTATGCCTGTGAGCCGTGGCATACACAACTTCTTTTAAGTGGCTACAACTGTAATTAATCGCTTGTTGATCGCATAAAACTTTAACTTCAAATGATTACAAAAAAATTATTGTAATCCCGTTCGACAATAGAATATGCATTTAAACTAACCCCATATTCATCTTTATCATATTTTAAAACATTAATGGTCATTTCAGTAGAGAAAATGGATTTTTATGAATTCCATCTGTTGCGTTTGCGTCCATTTTGTTCTCAGACAATCATTGACAAAATTCTTGAAACAAAGCTAACATGAAATGGTTTCATGTCCCCCCTTCCCCCCACTTCAAAGTTGTGGAACTCAAAACGTGTGCAATTTGCACTCAGTCACCTGCCATTACATTTAAATGTTCAGAGTATCGACATTGAAAAGGGGGGACGGGGGATAGCAATTTATGCAAAAAAGAGGCCTAGCAATTAACATGGCATGATTCACCCGAGTCGTTTCAACTAATTTTGTCAATGATTGAATCATTGACAAAATTAGTTGAAACGACTCGGGTGAATCATGCCATGTTAATTGCTAGGCCTCTTTTTTGCATAAATTGCTATCCCCCCGTCCCCCCTTTTCAATGTCGATACTCTGAACATTTAAATGTAATGGCAGGTGACTGAGTGCAAATTGCACACGTTTTGAGTTCCACAACATTGAAGTGGGGGGAAGGGGGGGGCATGAAACCATTTCATGTTAGCTTTGTTTCAAGAATTTTGTCAATGATTGTAGGTATTAGGTATCATAGCTATCTGCTATCATATGATTCATAGGTATTAGTAGGTATAAAAAAAATATTTCTGGCGGGCTTCGCCCCCTACCCCACCACCAGCTCGGCCCCTGGACCCTGCTGGGGGCTGTGTCCCCAGACCCCTGCCGTAGCTCCCTCAGCGGCGCTCCACCCTGCCTCGGTCGCACCCCACGCCGCAGGCCTGATCTCACTTCGCTCACTCAGCACCCCCCCCCCCCCTCCCCCTACCAGATCAAGTTGGATCCATCACAATATATATAAGTAGTTTTAAAATTATAAAGTTGTGGGTTTACAGCTCTTTCACGAGGGTCCTGAAGTGTGTGTGTGTGTGTGTGGGGGGGGGGGGGGGCGGGGGGGATATAGATCCCATTTCCCAATGTACAGGAATTAGCAAATCCCACTCCCATTGACAACAATCTTAAAATCCCAATCACATGTTCTCCTCATTAAACATTTTCCCCATTCCCGCTAGCAGCACTTTAATCCCATTCCCAGTGGTAAAAATCCCTAAAATCACAGTTTCCAGTGCTAAAAATGGACAAATCTTCAGGACCCTCTTTCACGTCTATGATGACACATTGCATAATGACTTATAGACGAAACCAGACACAGAGCTAAAAAGCGGTGCCCTGTGGCGTTCAAAACATCACTATACGTTCAAAAATATACTATTGATTCCTAACGAACGAACGAACGAACGAACGAACGAACGAACGAACGAACGAACGAACGAACGAACGAACGAACGAACGAACGAACGAACGAACGAACGAACGAACGAACGAACGAACGAACGAACGAACGAACGAACGAACGAACGAACGAACGAACGGACGGACGGACGGACGGACGGACGGACGGACGGACGGACGGACGGACGGACGGACGGACGGACGAACGAACGAACGAACGAACGAACGAACGAACGAACGAACGAACGAACGAACGAACGAACGAACGAACGAACGAACGAACGAACGAACGAACGAACGAACGAACGAACAAATCAGTTGAAACGTATTGAGACAGACAAGTACATGCATGTTCAGTGAATTCAAGATATGTCAAGATATACACCCGGTTTTTCAATAAGTTATTATGCAACTTCTAACTCAAAATTTCGACTTATATAACGCGAACTTTCAAGTTATACGTCGATATTTTGTGTTATAAATCGAAATTTCGAGTTATAAGACCTTATTCCAAAAACCTTACTCCAAAATGGCCGCCGAGTTAAATTTCTTTTATATACATATAAATTAGCTCTTATGAACTCGTTTTCATGTCGAAAATTGTAAAAGAACTTTTACTTTAAAACGAGGTCATAGGAGCTAATTTATATGCACATAAAATATTTAAATAAATAAGTGTCTTCCATTTTCCAATAAGGTCTATAAACGGCCGTTAAAACTCAACTTAAAGTGCCACTAACCCCAAAAATTTTTTCTCGCAAGTCTGAGAGCCCTTATTGAGTGGATTAAGCTAGTTAATAAATTATTGGTATTGGACGTTTCGTTGATCTTCTGTAGACGACCAAAGTTGAATCTGCATGTCCTATGGCGGAGTAGGAAAGGGAATGGGTATATTCCTGGTGTTACGTCAGACAAGTCAATCAAGGAACTCCTTTGAGCTCTGTCTGGTGAATACATAGAATTTTTGGGGTTGAAAATTCATTTTCCCAACTAACTCAATGTAAAAATTCTATGCATTCACCAGACAGCTAGAGCTCAAATGAGTTCCTTGTTTGGCTTGTCTGACGTCACACCAGCCTATAACTCGAAATTTCGGCTGATATAACTCGAAATTTCGGCTTATATAACTCGAAATTTCGGCTGATATAACTCGAAATTTCGGCTGATATAACTCGAAATTTCGGCTTATATAACTCGAAATTTCAACATATATAACTCGAAGTTCAACTTATAACTCGAAATTTCAATTTATACAATCCGAAATTTCGACTTATAACTCGAAATTCCAATTTATATAACTCGACGTTTCGACTTATAACACAAACTTTCGACTTATAACTCGAAATTTCGACCACTTTAACTGGAAATTTCGATTTATATAACTCAAAATTTCGAGTTTTAACACAAAATTTCGACTTATAACTCGAAATTTCATCTTATAACTCGAAATTTCTACTTATAAGTTATAACGCATAATTTCGACTTTATATGACTCGAAATTTCGACTCAAAACACAAAATTTCAACTTAAAACTCAAAATTTCGACTTGCTGTATAACTCGAAATTTCGACTTATATACTCAAAATTTCAACTTGCAACTAGAAATTTCAACTTGTATAACTCGAAATTTTGTGTTATAAGTGGAAACCAACCCTTAATACTTTGCTTAAAGCCCATACTAGAGATTTTCTCCCTATAGACGCTACCTTTCACATCCATTAACCAAGCAAATGGTGCTATAGCCAAACAAAATGTGATGTCTCCCCAAGCAGCCATAAGATCAATCACATAATCCTCCCATCCATAAACTGCCCTGGCTGTGGCCTGAATAGGTCCCCAGGTATTCCAGACCAGACTTTTTACTATAGTAATACCACAATACAACACCAGAATATACCAACGCCTTTTGTAAACCTTCACATCACTTTCCTGGTATATTGAGCTGTTAGTAAATATCTGTGACTGTGGTAAAAGACTTTCACTGGTGGTGTGGTTTTGGAATGAACTTGTTATGTTACTGTGAGAAGAAGACATCTGTGAACAATAATAATAAAAAAGATATATGCATGTGGCACTGTTGAAATACAAATCAAAATATAGTAAAAGATTTGAGTACTAGCTGCTAAAATTATTTAATGTAGTTTCTAACATTAATCTTTCGAGGAAAGGCCCTTCGTCAGAGAGACACATAAAGAGTGTAAACAAACGAGCTTATATACGAAAGATAATCATGTGACCAAACCAATCAAATAAAATAACAATTATAACAAACTAATAATGAGATGCAAAAAAAATTAGCCAATCAAAGCAAATAATGAGATGCGAAAGACATTTGCTATAAATAATTCTTACTGTCAATGAGCAAAAAAAAGAGGGGGTGTAAAAAGAATGAGCAAGAGTAAAAAAATAGATAAATTAATTAAGTGAAAACACTGTCTATGTCTGCAAAAGAAAAAAAATAGATAAATTAAGTGAGAACACAGTTTATGTCTGCCATTGCTAAACAAAAACAGTGTCTATAGAAGTGTTAAATAAAAGATGAGTCTGTGAGTAAAATAAGAGTAAAATAAAAGTTAAATAAAAGATGAATGGTTCCAGTTTTGAAAATGAGATGCTTTTCTTGTCTTCTGCAGCTATTATTATGACCAGAAATGGGCGAGATGGCACAAACGTTCATGCCCAAAATATGATGTCATGGTTGACAGTTAATAAAATGTTGGGTGACAAGCTTGTCAACATCACTGTTCCTCACGAAACAAAGATGTTCAGGAAACCTGTCAGATAAACATCTGCCAGTTTTACTGATATAGAGCATGTGGCATTTACTGCAAGAAAACGATTTTATTAAAGGTATTTGTAAGGGTTTTGGTAAATTAGGTATTCATATGGTTTTTAAAGGTATTCGTATGCAGGGCTTCAAATTTGCGGTATCCCGATATCCCGGCGATACCAGATTTTAAATTTGGATACTGGAAATCACAAGCTCAGTATCCCGAGGGATACTGAAAAAAATTCTGTCCACGACTGATATTTCTGGACACTTCGAAATTCAAAATAAGAAGCGTTTATCTACTAGCCCGCGCGCAGGCTATAATCTTCATGCATTAATTATCTTCAGCCCAGCCAATCAGTGCGTGACTATTAAACTAGCCTTGAAGTGATTGGCTGAAAGTAACGTATACATTTCACCGTTTCACGCCACACTGTCAATGGAAATAGCTCGTCTTGACGCACTCATATTCAAAATATGTAGCAAACAAAAAAATCTACTGAGACACGGCAAATATTAACTGATGAGAACAAGTTGAAGAAAGCCAACATATTGAAATAAATGATCAATCGCAGACAGCAACCGCACAGCCTATACAAGAAGATAAACAAAGTGAAAGACGATCGAGTTCGACTGAGCAGGAAAGGCGTGCTCAAAAAAGTGCCAAAGCCAAGCAAAAGTATGAAGAAACAAAGCGTTGTCAAAAAATTTCAAATGGCTTGGAAAAAATCCTTTCCATGGGTAACGCACGTGAACGAGAAGATGTTTTGCACTACCTGCATAAACAATCGCAGCGATTGCGACAAGGAGTCAAACTTCGTGAAGAATGACTGTAGAAGTTTTCACATAAAAGCACTGCAAACACATGGTCAAAGCGAAGGACATAAACGATGTGTAGAACACAAGAAAGCCATCACTGCCACGCCGGCAACAAATCCTGCTGACAAAGCCTTACAGGCATTGTATACTGGTCACAATACAAAAATAATTTACTATCCAAATGTGGGATACTAGATTTTCTGGGTGGATACCAGATTTTAAGTTGCTAGTATCCCATTGGATACTGCTGAAAAATTCAAATTTGAAGCCCTGGTATGGTAAAGAAATTTGTCTGGTAAAGGTATTGTAAGGGTATTGGTAAAGGCATTTGTATGGTAAAGGAATTCATCTGGTAAAGGTATTCGTAAGGCTATTGGTAAAGGTATTCAATATAGTAAAGAAATTTGTCTGGTAAAGGTATTCATATGGGTATTGGTAAAGAGGTATTCATATGGTAAAGAGGTATTCATATGGTAAAGGTATTGGTATGGTCAAGGTACTCACTCATACAGTAAAGGTATTTGTAAAGGTATTTGTACGGTAAAGGTATTTTGTAAAGGTATTTGTATGGCAAAGGTATTCGTATGGTAAAGGTATTCGTATGGCAAAGGTATTCATATGGTAAAGGTATTCATATGGTAAAGGTATTCGTATGGTAAAGGCATTCGTATGGTAAAGGAATTCATCTGGCAAAGGTATTCGTAAGGCTATTGGTAAAGGTATTCATATAGTAAAGAAATTTGTCTGGTAAAGGTATAAAGGGTATTGGTAAAGAGGTATTCATATGGTAAAGGTATTGGTATGGTCAAGGTACTCATATAGTAAAGGTATTTGTAAAGGTATTCGTATGGTAAAGGTATTTTGTAAAGGTATTCATATGGCAAAGGTATTCATATGGTAAAGGTATTCGTATGGCAAAGGTATTCATATGGTAAAGGTATTCGTATGGCAAAGGTATTCATATGGTAAAGGTATTTGTATGGTAAAGGTATTTTGTAAAGGATATGGCAAAGGTATTCATATGATAAAGGCATTTGTATGGTAAAGGTATTGGTGAAAGTATTCGTATGGTAAAGGTATTCGTATGGTAAAGGTATATATTCGTCGATATTGATATACTCACCGAGATATTAATATTATGGAAGCATAATTATAATAATTGCCTCATCGAACATCTTGCATCTGTTTTAGCAAACTGGATTAATAAAAAATCGTAGAAACAAACTAGAAAAGAAAAACATTGTTTACTCCAATGGCCCAAGCTCGCACGAATAAAATAAATTGAAAATGGTCAATAGACCTTATTCAAAAATGGCCGCCGAATTAAAATTCTTTTATATACATATAAATTAGCCCTTAATTATGAAGTCGTTTTCGTGTGGGAAATTCAAATGATTTTTTTACTTTAAAACGAGGTCATAAGGACTAATTTATATGCACATAAAAGAATTCTAATTCGGCGGCCATTTTTGAATATAAGGTCTATGTTCCATTTCAGAACAGACATCTTACCTTTGTCATCTCGTCGATTAATTATAGTGTTCAAAAAACACAAATATTACTTCTAGGTCACAGCTTAACAACTACCAAATCTTCGAGAACTTTGTTAAAGGTTTAAAACCCGAGGATGGAAGAGATTTTTAGTGACTAAAACGAAAGAGTTTGCTACATATATGTTTTCCATGTTGAGGTCTTGAGGACTTTGGACTTTAAATTTCCCGGCGATTTCCGAGTGTTTCCGGAGAAAATGACGCAAGCTCTCCGCGCGGGACTTCACCAAAACACGCATTGAACCGCACCGTTACTATTTATAGAACATGCAAAACCCAGACAAATAAACCGAAATTGAATCTCGAGGGATTTCTAATGAGCATTTTCTTTTGTTGGAGATGCAAGAATAAATTATAAACTCAGACAAACATGAATTCGACGTGATCTGTGCGCTTCGCTATCCCTTTGGAGACAGCTAGATGCGTTTTAGATTAGAGATCTGATGATCAATATTATCAAAAGTACAATAAAAGTAGCATGCTGCAGGCAGTGTAGAAACAACAATCGAAATATAGTAAGGTTAGATATACTGCCGAAACAGAGAACGTAGGAGTCTAACGTTTAGAGCGAAGGCCCTTCATCAGAGAGAAACGTAAAGAGTGTAAACAAAACAATGAGCTTATATACGAAAGGTAATCATGTGACCAAAAATAAGCCAATCAGATAAAAATGACAATAACAAATTGATAATGAGATGCGAAAAATTAGCCAATCAAATCAAATAACAATAACAAATCGATAATGAGATGCGGAAGACATTTGCTATTCATACCATCGATGAGCAAGAAGGACGGGGTGTGAAAAGGATGAGCGAGAGTAAAAATAGATAAATATATAAAGTGAAAACGCTATTTATGTCCGCCCTTGCTAAAGGCGTTGTTATTTTGATTTGATTGGCTAATTTTTCGCATCTCATTATCAATTTGTTATTGTCATTTTTATCTGATTGGCTTATTTTTGGTCACGTGATTACCTTTCGTATATAAGCTCATTGTTTGTTTACACTCTTTATGACGAAGGGCCTTCGCTCGAAACGTTAGACTCCTACGTTCTCTGTTTCGGCAGTATATCTAACCTTACTATATTTCGATTGTTATCAAAAGTACGTTTGTTTAGCGATGGAGGGACAATGAAAATCACGAGGCCGTTAATTGCGAGTAATTTTCATTGTTCTCAAGTGTTTGTAAAACATGAGAGAATAATGAAAATCACGAGGTTGCAAGCCGAGCCGGTGATTTTTATTGTTTTCGAATGTTTTACAAAATACGAGAGAACATTGAACATTACGAGGTAATAGGCCGAGTAATTTTTGTTGTTCTCGAGTGTTTGTAACCCCTGGTAAAAAACACGATACACGAGTTTATGAAATAGCTTCTCAATCGTTTATTAAATTTAAATATAGTAGAATTTGCGAGGGACTTGGTGATATTGGTTCGTATTGTGTTAGACAATGGTGTATATCAGTACCCAACGGTCTCATGTTGAATTTATATAATTAAGAAATGTGGTAATAAACGGTTCTTTGTTTGTGCCGCTTATTATGCACATGACCAAATAGTTTTCTTTGATTGGCTAATTAACTCATGAATTATTAATAAAACTGGAACTCAATTATGTTGGTTGGAACCCCTTCAACGTTGAGGAACTGACAAAATAATCTTCAGATTCTGTCGAACAGGGGGGAAAGAGGCTCCCCTATACTTTTCGCGTGAAGCGTGATCGGGTTATTTTACTTACCCGTGAAACGGATCGATGATTTTTTTAATCCGTGTTTTCGTGATCGTAAGGTTTCAAATCTTTTTACCCTGCACGTGAAAAGTAACTTTTGACTTAACCGTGACCCGTGAATGAAGGCTAGAATTAAACGTGATTCGTCTGTTTTGCGTGAACAGTCTTTTTAGGATTTATGTAATTTCTGTTGTTTGTCTTGTCTGTTTTCGAACAGTTGAACACCAGAATAGCATGTACTTGATATTTTACGCTAGCTACTTACAGATTATTTTGACAAGTTCCAGACGATTGTACTCGTCGAACGGTGTTGAGACAAAGATAATAAAAAGTGACGCCAGGCGCAATTTTGCATGATCGTAGTTTACAATGGACTGCAAGGACAGAAAGAAATCTTTCAAACTTGCTTTTTTGTGTGAACGTGAAAGAGTTTTTGAGATTTATCGTGACTCGGGAAAAGACTAAATATTTTTACGTGAATGCATTTTGTGAAGGGGTATAAGGGACCCTCAAAAAATTGAACACTTCAAAATCCGCTTAAACCGTGTATGAACAACAACAACAACAACAACAACAACAACAACAACAACAACAACAACAACAACAACAACAACAACAACAACAACAACAACAACAACAACAACAACAACAACAACAACAACAACAACAACAACAACAACAACAACAGCAACAACAGCAACCTTTATTTACCCAATATTTTACATTTAGTTGTAACTCGTAACCAGAATTAACCTTTTAGGGCTAAAAATGCCAGGTGACCAGTTTATAGAGAACTACTAGCTATTTTGAATATCGATTTGAAATATTATGTGAAGGTTGGAACTATATACAATACACACACTATACAACACAAAAAAACACATGTCTACCAATATTTTACATTTCTGGTTTAATAGCATTAAATTTTATAAAATGACATTGCAAAACAAGTCGTATATCGTAAAATTCTCCACGAAGCCGAATCAGGAGAATCTTACTCACGCCGGTTTCGTAGTCTGGGAACTGTA
The DNA here is from genome assembly GCA_964035015.1 of Corallium rubrum. Taxonomy (NCBI): domain Eukaryota; kingdom Metazoa; phylum Cnidaria; class Anthozoa; order Scleralcyonacea; family Coralliidae; genus Corallium; species Corallium rubrum. The sequence continues at coordinate 14,213,473 of OZ036001.1, forward strand.
TCTTTCTTTTAGTGTCTCTTTATTACATGAATCTTACAAATCAACAAGCCTAATGCTTCAGATCGCAATTCGTCTAAATCGGTCGGTCTCTATAACAATCGTTCTTTCCACTTTGTTCTTTGCGATCTCTGTCTCAATCTGCCCCTTTTACATATTTCGTCTTAACTAATTAATCTCGACTTCAATTGTCGGGGATTAACTGATGAGTATTCAATAATAACTACCGTTTCTAACTTTAGTTAATGATTATACTAGTTCAATCATATTGCATTATAACAACAATTGATTGTTTTACCTATATCTTCCTAATTACATTACCGTTGTGATACCTATAATTAACCTAACAAAATGATACTCTGTATATAGACTAGTAGTGCTCTTGACAAGTGTTACTCACACGTATACTAAAACTAAAAGGCTTCGAAACTATGTGTGTAGATCGTCCGTCATTCTAACTATAAGCAGAAAGAACCTCCCTTCGATCTCATCAATCGTCGCAGAGACACAACGCAACCAAATAACAGACGAACGAGATATTGGTGCCGTGGATGGACGATCTTAAACGCCTAAAAATAACACGACGTGCGCAGCGAGCACAAGCTACGAAGACATGGAACAAAGCCGAATCACTGATGGAAACTGAGACAAACGAAGTAGACATACACAAATTGGAAGTCGTTTTGAAAACCTTCGACGCTAAAATCGAACAACTCAAGAGGATCGACGAAAGCATTTCGACAAAGATAGGAGAAGAAAAAGAACTGGAGATCGAGATAGTAGAAGCAGATGACTACTTAGATGAACTGATGGATAAGAGGTACCGTATACAATTTTTTATGAGTCAGTGTATTACCCCGAGTAACGTGTCGAAGACCCCCCAGGCCTACACTCAAGGAGAACATTCAGCGCTCACGCAATTCTTTACCTCCCAAAGTGCACCGCAACAATCGAACAGTTCAAACGCTCATCGCCTACCTAAACTAGCGCTACCTATCTTTACTGGGAATCCGTTAAAATGGCAAACATTTTGGGACTCGTATAAGGCTGCTATTCATACCAATCCCACCTTAAGCGACGTACAAAAATTCAGCTATTTCAAGGCACAGCTGTCTAACGAAGCTGCCAGGGCGATCGAAGGTCTACCCCTCACTGATTTAAACTACGCGCAGTCTATCGCAGTTTTAGAAGAGAGATTTGCCAACCTCACAAAATCACGAACGCGCATATGCAAGCATTGTTAGATCTCCGAGTTCCTTCAGATTCCGTGACAAGCCTACGTAGCTTTTACGACAGCATGGAAAGTCATATCCGGGGCCTTGAGGCTTTGGGGAAAAAACAAGACACCTACGGTGATCTTCTGGTGCTCATTATTGCTGCCGAGCGTCAGCGAGGCAGCACTCTATTCTTGACGTTGCCTCGTGCCCAGTCCTTTTTCCGAGCTATGTATAGCCGACCAAGATCTCGATTTGTTAAATTTTCGGATGTTTGTCGGCATTACGTCATCCATATATGACCTGTGTGACTCAGTGCGCATGTTCCGCTACCGGTTCAGCTTCTTCCACAGGCGGCCCAAGTTCAAGGTGTGTGGTAGCCCGTACTTCGGCGACTCTTTAATAGTATTACCATATCGCCGAAGTACGGGAAGCAACGGCCGATCTGCGTCGAAAAGAACTCGCTGTAAATCGCTGCAAACCAACTCGACGACGAATAAAACATGAGACAAGACATCATATTGACAAGGTTAGTAGATTTTATTCACATAATGTTGATATTTAAGACAAATTCGTTCGTTTGTTTACGGGTTTATGTCAAGGCACATATATTTTCAAATTACCGTTAAAACACCCGCACTGCGGGCTACCACACACCTTGAACTTGGGCCGCTGTGCTTCTTCCTCGAGACCTCGACAGAAAATTCGGGATAAGAACAAATACATCATGTCTTTACTTTCTCGTGGAAGTATTCATCAAGGTCATGAAGGTTTCAGTGGCCAGTCCCGAGGAAAGCAGTGCTCATTCATGAGTTTATCAGCGCTGTTAACAGCACAAACTATCGAGTGGAACTCGACAACCATGATCTCATTCCTCGTGAGAGATGTCGCTGAACAACTTTAATACCAACTGTTGTTTGTTGCTGTTGGTTAGAAGATAAGTCAAAGAACTGGCCTATTGAGACACGTCGATCAGAAGTTGTCAGCACCACGACGGCGGTGGATTTTCTAAATTGGCAAATGGCAATGCCACGACACACTAAGTTGTGAACTTACAATTTCAGTGAGGAGAATATCTTGTCGAGGTAAGATATGAGTTTCTACAACTGACAACTGTGTTCCTTGATAGGAAATCTCACGGTTGTTTTCTTCTATTTTTAGGTGTATATTGGTGTGGGTTCATTGTGTTTGCGCTGACAAATTCTGGCCTTAATGGTACATTGCTGTACTGTATAATTTTATTAAAGCTCTAGATTTGTCAAAACATAATTAAGCACTTGGAATTGCATTGACAGTTTTGCCACAGCATCAGAGCAAGAGGCATGATTATTTTATATTTGTATATTATTGTGTGTATATCCTGTCAAAACCCTTGCCATATTATGCCAGGTGATAAGTTATAGTAACTTGTAGTTTTCAATTTTATAATTAAAAAATATAGAAGAAATGTGTAAATACTCTGTCTATTGTAATTAATATTAAATTTTGGGACTTTTCAGTGTCCTTCACAGGCAACTCTATGGGCTCTTATGGGGAAGAGGTCAGAAAAACGTGGGTGGAGTGGGCAAACTCAGGTGGGGTGCCATCACATTGGCCACAGCTGACTACATAGTTGCTTGTGGAGTAAAGGTTTTCGTCCCATTTGAGGCAGCACTTCACTCGCGATACTAATTTCTAGTCTTAAGTAAACTCCCCGTCGTCGTGAAACGCAATCTCGTTCGAGAGCATGGAACTACAGAATGGACTGTAGAACAATTGCGCAGAGCTATTTTAAAGGAAATCCAAATTCTTGAAGCAGGGCAAGAAACAACAAAATTTGGCATCTTCGATAAATCTGTCAACGACTTCCCCTCGACATCAACACTTTTAACGAACACAATGTCAAACCAAGCTAATCAGAGAGATCGGGTTAATCCAAAATTCCCCAAACCACCCAACCAGTTTACAAATTCGTGTATCTTCTGCAAGGAATCCCACCGACCCAACGAATGTACTGTGGTTAAAGATCCAATGAGACGTAAACAGATAGTGTTTCAAGCGAATGTATGCTTTAATTGCCTGAAAAATCATCGCGTGTCCCAGTGCAAATCGAAATACCGCTGTCGGGAATGTCGTGAAAAACATCACACCAGTCTTTGTACCGGAAACTCCAAACCACAAAACACAGTACAAACTACACAGAAAAACGTTGCCTACGAACCCGTTTCCCTTAAGAAAGACGCAATCGCTGCAAAACAGCCTGCTGAGAGTACTGCACCACCTAACCGCGAGACAAATGACAACAATTCACCTACCACCACTGTCAAAACCCTCCACACGGGTTACCTACAAAACAAATCAAACCACACACACACTCTGCTGAAAACTGCTATAGCCGCCGTAAAAACACCTTGCAAAGAAGCGACAGCACACATTCTTTTCGATGAAGGCGCCCAACGTTCATTCATAACGGAAGATTTAGCGACACAACTCGATCTCGTGCCAGACACGACCGAAACTTTACACCTGTCGGTGTTCGGTGGTTCAAGCACTTCCGTAAAGAAAGTCGATATCGCAACAGTTTATCTAAGAACAGACATCGGTGAAACTATTCCCATCCGAGTCGTTATTGTCCCCACAATTTCCGTACCACAAGAAAAACCAGATACCCACCACTGTACGTAACCTCCCTCATCTTAAGGGCCTGAAGCTAGCACACCCCATCACAAGTGATGACCAATTTCGCATAACCCTTCTCATTGGTGCTGACCATTACTGGGATGTAGTGGAAAATAAAATTATCCGAGGACCTGGTCCTACAGCAGCAAAATCAAGAATTGGTTACCTATTGTCCGGACCGACTACCACCACCGGACCAACATTGGAGCGCAACGCATCAATTCTCAAAATCATGGTCTCCACAGAACGAGAAGAACAAGCCCTAGAACGATTCTGGAATTTAGAGTCTATTGGTATACTACCCAACGGAACTGAAGAGGAAGAAAAGGAGTTTATTAAGAGCTATCAAGATTCCTCGATCAGTCGGGATAACGGTCGTTATAGCGCAAAATTACCATGGAAACCCAACCACCCACCACTTCCGACCAACGAAAATGTGACTGGCCTCAGACCCTGAAAAACTAAAGATCTACAACCAAATCATTACTGAACAAGAGCAGCGAGGATTTATCGAGAAGATTTCCGATCCACAAAAGACTCCAACCCGATGCCATTACATTCCCCACCACGCCGTTCTCAAAGACTCCTACACCACTCCCCTTCGTATCGTCTACGATTGCAGTTGTACTCCAAACGTCAACCGACCAAGTTTGAATCCCTGCCTCATGACTGGTCCAGCCATCCTCAACGACCTTACTGCCATCCTCGTTCGCTTCCGTTGCCACCAGTACGCCTTGACCGCAGACATAGAGAAGGCATTCCTCCGCATCAACCTAGACGAGAACGATAGAGATTCAACTCGATTTTTCTGGATATCCGACTCGAACGACCCCGAAAGCACATTTCAAATCGATCTTGTTTGGTGCCTCGTGTTCGCCGTTCATCTTGAATGCAACTATCAGGAAACACCTCGACGGTTTCAACAAGCCAGTTGCCCAGCAGATGAAAACCGATATCTACGTGGACAACTTAGCTTCTGGAACCGACAGTGAAGACGAAGCATGTGAATACCTCAAGCAAGCCAGATCCATTATGTCACCTGTTGGCTTCAACCTGAGATCATGGAACTCCAACAGCTCCACAGTTCGCTCATTGGCCACCGACCAACACCTCCAAGATAAAGATCAAGAAACAAAGGTACTTGGTCTACGATGGAACACCAATGACGATGTGCTTAAATTCCAACAACAACCAACAGTTTCCAGAAACAACGTCACAAAGAGAGATATCCTTTGAGCCTCCTCCAAGATCTACGATCCACTCGGAATCCTCACGCCAGTAACCATCCGTACTAAGATTCTAATGCAAGAGTTGTGGCAGAAAGAATATGACTGGGACGAGCCCTTGCCGCAAGAAGTCCAGACAACGTGGTTTGAACTCGTTAAAGATCTCAAAACCGCAACCCAGACCCAAATCCCACGCAGGTACTTCCCGTCCTTGCCAACATGGCCTTCCAACGCAACTCTACATATCTTTGTCGACGCGCAAGTGTCAAAGCCTACGGAGCAGTCGCATATATTACTGACGGCGTCACGACATCCATGGTGATGGCAAAATCCCGAGTTGCTCCACTTAAGAAACTCACCTTACCACAACTTGAATCGATGGCAGCCGTAATCGGTGCAAGATTATCCTCCAACTCCAAGACAACTTACAAGTGTCTAAGCTCCATCTTTGGTCAGACAGTCAAATAGTCCTTCGCTGGCTTTCCTCCACGAAGGAATTGAAGCGATTTACCCACAACCGTGTTAGAGAAATTCAGAACACCACAAAGAACGCCTCTTGGACCTACTGTCCTACCTCTGACAACCCAGCTGACCTGCTCACACGAGGAATACGAACGAATGAACTTTCCAAATCGACCTTATGGACTCGTGGACCTTCATGGTTAACCACACCAGACAACTGGCCAAACTGGGACCCTAAATCCGTTCTCCTTCAGTCGGTAGTCGAAGAAAATCCTGAAACCACTCCCACCTCAACGAGCCAATCAACACCTCAGACACCCCATCAAATTGGTATTGCAAAAATAATCGACCTCCCCTCCTTTAGCACTTTACAGCGATTGATACGAGTGACAGCGTGGGTACTTCGGTTCATTAAATGCTTAAAGAAATCCGTGGTGCTTCGAGGCGCCGGATTAACAGTAGCAGAACTGGACAACGCCAACAAACTCTGGATAATCGATAGTCAAACAACTGCCTACCCCAAGGAAACTGTCCACCTACAGGCACAAACACCTTCACGACCACCCTTAGTTCGACAACTTCGCTTGTTCCTTTCCGAGGACAACATCATTCGCTGCGGTGGAAGGATCCACAACGCTCCCGTAGAAGAATCAGCCAAGCTAGTTCCCAATCCTTCTTCCACCAAACCACCACCTCATGATCACCATGCTGACCGTTCGGGATGTACACAAGAAAACGTTGCACTCTGGTCTAAACCAAACCTTAACCTATCTCCGCCAACAGTACTGGATCCCAACTGCCCGACAATATGTGAAGAAATTCATACGACGTTGTGTCACATGCCGAAAAGTCATTGGAAAACCTTACAAAATTCCAGATCCACCCGTTCACTGTTACTGGAGTCGACTTCACTGGTACCATTTATGTGAAAACCTCTGGAGGAACAGAAAAGGTTTACATCTGCCTGTTTACATGTGCCAATACCCGTGCAGTTCACCTCGAAGTGGTTACAGACCTATCTGTGTCGACCTTTATGGAAGCCTTTAGAAGATTTACAAGCCGTAAATCACTGCCTAAGGTTATGGTGTCAGACAATGCTTCGACTTACCAGTCCGCCGCTGAAGAATTGACAATACTGTTCCACTCCACAAACCTCGAAGATCAACTCGCCAAGCGCGGAGTACAATGGAAATTCATCCCAAAACGTGCCCCATGGTATGGTGGCTTCTGGGAAAGATTAATTGGCCTGACAAAGCTCGCCCTAAAAAAGGTCCTTGGTAAGGCAAACATCACCTTACAAGAACTCCAAACCATCATTACTGAAATAGAAGCAATTCTTAACGATCGCCCCCTCACGTACGTCTCATCTGAGATCGACGATGTTGAACCCTTAACACCGTCACATCTACTTTATGGCCGAAGAATTACTACCTTACCTCATCCACTTCTCGAAGAGAATGAATTAATAGACCCCACCTACCATGAGGAACCAAACCACATTCAATTCCAAGCAAGAACCAGAGCCCACCTCGTACAACATTTCTGGAATCGTTGGCGAAGAGAGTATTTAACTTCCTTGCGCGAATTCCATACAACTACTGGAAAGAACGAGATACCAGTCAAGGTTGGTGACATCGTCCAAGTTCACGACGACACTCGACGTGTCAACTGGCGACTAGCAGTAGTTGAAAGTCTTATTATGGGAAAAGATGGATTGGTTCGCGCGGCAAATATCAAAACAAGTACTGGCCATACAAACCGTCCAATCGCCAAGCTCTACCCCCTCGAAGTGACAGCGACCACCCCTACAGAGAACAAACCTACATCCCCTCAACCAAAACCAACCCCACATCCAAGAATTACTGAACGTGATCAACAAATCCCGACAACACATTTCCAAGAACGACCAGTTAGAACGAAAGCGACTTCAGCAAGAGAAAGAATAAAAGAGTGGACATCCATACTTTTGCGCCCCCCGGAGGATGTCGGGGATTAACTGATGAGTATTCAATAATAACTACCGTTTCTAACTTTAGTTAATGATTATATACTAGTTCAATCATATTGCATTATCAACTATTAGACTTGAACAACAATTGATTGTCTTACCTATATCTTCCTAATTACATTACCGTTGTGATACCTATAATTAACCTAACAAATGATACTCTGTATATAGACTAGAGTAGTAATAGACCCCACTCTGGCGGCCAAAGGGATGCCGCCTCATTAAATATTCAACTTATTATTTATTCATTCTCCTGTGGGACCTCCTAACCCTAACCCTATTATGCATACGTCATTATGTCTCAGGCTCCTTTGGGACGTCCTAACCCTAATCTCATTACGTCATTATGTCTCATGCTCCTTTGGGACACTCTAACCCTAATCTCATTATGCATACGTCATTATTTCTCAGGCTCCTATAGGACACTCTAACCCTATCCACCCCCCTTACCCTCGCTTGTTGCTGAACCCCCGGTTTTTATTACGTCATAACCGATAGCTCTCCGACTGATTTCCGAAGTTACGTCGTCATCAAAAGGCACTCGACTTATATATGTAATAGTAATCACCCTTTCATTTAAACACTTTACCCTACTGACAGTGGACAGTTGTGGGATACGTAGACGTACAGAGCATGCGTACAGTAAACTTTAACAAAATAGACGTTCTTTACAAGGAACTAAAGAGAAATTGATAGAGGCACTTTATATTTTTTATCTGAAACCTTGTCTCGATGGGTATAGAGAGTTTTGAGCAGCCGAAGTGTCTGAATTGGCAGAGACAACTGCTCTGGTGAAACCTGAATATTATTTGAATAATATGGAGATTTTGAATATTATATTAGTTAGAACCTAAATGATCAAACAGTCTTATACACGTTTGGTGGCAATAAGTGTTAACAATTTTAGAGAGTTATCGTTTACTTTGGCCTAGTGTATAGAGTATACGAATCCTTGGATGAAGAATCAATTCGAGAAGCCGTAACGTAAGAAGAACGATCAATGATTTCATGAGAAAATATAAACGGAATAACTCTTCAAGCTGGTTGCTACGCTTTCTGTTACTTAACTAAGTGTGATATTTGCATATTTATCCTCAGTGCACGTGCAGGAGACAAAAGAGAAACTCATTAGGGGCAATTATAAGGATTAGGCAAGTCTAGGCGAGAAAGTCATTAGCGTGTACTTTGCATAAGACAGAATTCACAACAATCAGCTTAAAATATTTATTTAGGCTTTGGTTTAAACTTACACATATCAAAACAAATTACGGTTACATATAAAACGTTTTAGTAAGGTCTGCTTCTTAGATTATATTTAGGTGTTTTTATTTTAAAAGTAGGGGTTTGCCAGAATATAAACCGAGAAAGCGTTCGGCAAGCTGTTCGAAAGACATTGAATCATTTTCTTCAGAGGGGTTTGCCAGAATATAAACTGTCAAGGGTTAAACGGCTGACTCGGCTATTTTATTAACGTCGTCAAGCATCTTGTTAATGTTGCTACGGCAGATATTTGCGTATTTATGCTCAGTGCACGTGCAGGAGACAAAAGAGAAAACTCATTAAAGTTACTAATGACCAAAACATAACCGGATTTGCATATAAGTAGAATATTTAATTCATTTTAGGGGTGATCATGAGTTTTTTGGGAACAATAAGGGGCCTGAAGAGGTACTAATATATTGGCAAGTTTAGGCGAAAAAGTTAGTCTTAGGACTATAGTCTTAGTTTTAGGACTATATAGTCTTAGTCTTAGGACTATATAGTCTTAGGACTATATAGTCTTAGTCTTAGGACTATAGTCTTAGTCTTAGGACTATAGTCTTAGTCTTAGGACTATATATAGTCTTAGTCTTGGGATTATTATAGTCTTAGTCTTAGGACTATAGTCTTAGTCTTAGGACTATATAGTCTTAGTCTTAGGACTATAGTCTTAGTCTTAGGACTATAGTCTTAGTCTTAGGACTATAGTCTTAGTCTTAGGAATATATAGTCTTAGTCTTAGGACTATTATAGTCTTAGTCTTAGTCTTAGGACTATATAGTCTTAGTCTTAGGACTATAGTCTTAGTCTTAGGACTATAGTCTTAGTCTTAGGACTATAGTCTTAGTCTTAGAAATATATATTCTTAGTCTTTGGACTATTATAGTCTTAGTCTTAGTCTTAGGACTATATAGTCTTAGTCTTAGGACTATAGTCTTAGTCTTAGGACTATATAGTCTTAGTGTTAGGACTATATAGTCTTAGTGTTAGGACTATATAGTCTTAGTCTTAGGACTATATAGTCTTAGTTTTAGGACTATAGTCTTAGTCTTAGGACTATAGTCTTAGTCTTAGTCTTAGTCTTAGTCTTAGTCTTAGTCTTAGTCTTAGTCTTAGTCTTAGTCTTAGTCTTAGTCTTAGTCTTAGTCTTAGTCTTAGTCTTAGTCTTAGTCTTAGTCTTAGTCTTAGTCTTAGTCTTAGTCTTAGTCTTAGTCTTAGTCTTAGTCTTAGTCTTAGTCTTAGTCTTAGTCTTAGTCTTAGTCTTAGTCTTAGGACTATATAGTCTTAGTCTTAGGACTATATAGTCTTAGTCTTAGGACTATATAGTCTTAGTCTTAGGACTATATAGTCTTAGTCTTAGGACTATATAGTCTTAGTCTTAGGACTATATAGTCTTAGTCTTAGGACTATATAGTCTTAGTCTTAGGACTATATAGTCTTAGTCTTAGGACTATAGTCTTAGTCTTAGTCTTAGGACTATATAGTCTTAGTCTTAGGACTATATAGTCTTAGTCTTAGGACTATATAGTCTTAGTCTTATAATCACCCCAGGGGTAACCCCCAAACACCCCCGGGGTACCCCAATCACCCCTGGGGTAACCTCCAAACACCCCCGGGACACCCCATGGGGTAGCTCCCAAATTCCCCCAGGGTAACCCCAAACACCCTAGGGGTACCCCAAACACCCCAGGGGGTAATCCCAAACACCCCCTTTCTCCTCCTCCTCCTCCTCCTCCTCTTTCTCCTCCTCCTCCTCTTTCTCCTCCTCCTCCTCTTTCTCCTCCTCCTCCTCCTCCTCCTCTTTCTACTCCTCCTCTTTCTCTTCCTCCTCTTTCTCCTCCTCCTCCTCCTCCTCTTTCTCCTCCTCCTCCTATTTCTCCTCTTTCTCCTCCTCCTCCTCCTCCTCCTCCTCCTCCTCCTCTTTCTCCTCCTCCTCTTTCTCCTGCTCCTCTTTCTCCTCCTCCTCCTCCTCCTCCTCCTCTTTCTCCTCCTCCTCCTCCTTCTCCTCCTCCTCCTTCTCCTCCTCCTCCTCCTCCTCCTGCTCCTCTTTCTCCTCCTCCTCCTCCTCCTCCTCCTTCTCCTCCTCCTCCTCCTCCTCCTCTTTCTCCTCCTCCTCTTTCTCCTCCTCTTTCTCCTCCTCCTCTTTCTCCTCCTCCTCCTCTTAAAATGTGTATTTTGGTAGCGTTTTCATCAACATCTCTATTTGATAGGCAGTGTCTAAATGAGGAAAACGCTACCAAAATACACATTTTAAGAGGAGGAGGAGGAGGAGAACGAGGAGAAAGAGGAGGAGGAGAAAGAGGAGGAGGAGGAAAAAGAGGAGGAGGAGGAGGAGGAGGAGGAGAAAGAGGAGCAGGAGGAGGAGGAGGAGAAAGAGGAGGAGGAGGAGGAGAAAGAGGAGGAGGAGAAAGAGGAGGAGGAGGAGGAGGAGAAAGAGGAGGAGGAGGAGAAAGAGGAGGAGGAGAAAGAGGAGAAGGAGGAGAAAGAGGAGGAGGAGGAGGAGAAGGGGGTGTTTGGGATTACCCCCTGGGGTGTTTGGGGTACCCCTAGGGTGTTTGGGGTTACCCTGGGGGAATTTGGGAGCTACCCCATGGGGTGTCCCGGGGGTGTTTGGAGGTTACCCCAGGGGTGATTGGGGTACCCCGGGGGTGTTTGGGGGTTACCCCTGGGGTGATTATAAGACTAAGACTATATAGTCCAAAGACTATATAGTCCAAAGACTATATAGTCCTAAGACTAAGACTATATAGTCCTAAGACTAAGACTATATAGTCCTAAAACTAAGACTATAGTCCTAAGACTAACTTTTTCGCCTAAACTTGCCCATATATTAGTACCTCTTCAGGCCCCTTATTGTTCCCAAAAAACTCATGATCACCCCTAAATTGAATTAAATATTCTACTTATATGCAAATCCGGTTATGTTTTGGCCATTAGTAACTTTAATGAGTTTTCTCTTTTGTCTCCTGCACGTGCACTGAGCATAAATACGCAAATATCTGCCGTAGCAACATTAACAAGATGCTTGACGACGTTAATAAAATAGCCGAGTCAGCCGTTTAACCCTTGACAGTTTATATTCTGGCAAACCCCTCTGAAGAAAATGATTCAATGTCTTTCGAACAGCTTGCCGAACGCTTTCTCGGTTTATATTCTGGCAAACCCCTACTTTTAAAATAAAAACACCTAAATATAATCTAAGAAGCAGACCTTACTAAAACGTTTTATATGTAACCGTAATTTGTTTTGATATGTGTAAGTTTAAACCAAAGCCTAAATAAATATTTTAAGCTGATTGTTGTGAATTCTGTCTTATGCAAAGTACACGCTAATGACTTTCTCGCCTAGACTTGCCTAATCCTTATAATTGCCCCTAATGAGTTTCTCTTTTGTCTCCTGCACGTGCACTGAGGATAAATATGCAAATATCACACTTAGTTAAGTAACAGAAAGCGTAGCAACCAGCTTGAAGAGTTATTCCGTTTATATTTTCTCATGAAATCATTGATCGTTCTTCTTACGTTACGGCTTCTCGAATTGATTCTTCATCCAAGGATTCGTATACTCTATACACTAGGCCAAAGTAAACGATAACTCTCTAAAATTGTTAACACTTATTGCCACCAAACGTGTATAAGACTGTTTGATCATTTAGGTTCTAACTAATATAATATTCAAAGTCTCCATATTATTCAAATAATATTCAGGTTTCACCAGAGCAGTTGTCTCTGCCAATTCAGACACTTCGGCTGCTCAAAACTCTCTATACCCATCGAGACAAGGTTTCAGATAAAAAATATAAAGTGCCTCTATCAATTTCTCTTTAGTTCCTTGTAAAGAACGTCTATTTTGTTAAAGTTTACTGTACGCATGCTCTGTACGTCTACGTGTCCCCAACTGTCCACTGTCAGTAGGGTAAAGTGTTTAAATGAAAAAGTGATTACTATTACATATATAAGTCGAGTGCCTTTTGATGACGACGTAACTTCGGAAATCAGTCGGAGAGCTATCGGTTATGACGTAATAAAAACCGGGGGTTCAGCAACAAGCGAGGGTAAGGGGAGTGGATAGGGTTAGAGTGTCCTATAGGAGCCTGAGAAATAATGACGTATGCATAATGAGATTAGGGTTAGAGTGTCCCAAAGGAGCATGAGACATAATGACGTAATGAGATTAGGGTTAGGACGTCCCAAAGGAGCCTGAGACATAATGACGTATGCATGTTAGGGTTAGGAGGTCCCACAGGAGAATGAATAAATAATAAGTTGAATAGTTAATGAGGCGGCATCCCTTTGGCCGCCAGAGTGGGGTCTATTACTACTGACTAGTAGTGCTCTTGACAAGTGTTACTCACACATATACTAAAACTAAAAGGCTTCGAAACTATGTGTGTAGATTGTCCGTCATTCTAACTATAAGCAGAAAGAACCTCCCTTCGATCTCATCAATCGTCGCAGAGACACATTCCGCAACCAAATAACAGACGAACGAGATATCAATCTCCTCTTTCATGCAATTTGGCATGCGTGTCGTACATGTAGTTATTATTGTTACAAATTAATTAGACTAATCAACAAACTATGTACAGGAAGATCTTAATCTTCTCTTCCTGTACTTAATCATGTAATGTTTACAACACGAGCGGCCGTGTTGTATTGAATATACAATCACGAGCCGAAGGCGAGTGATTGTATATTCAATACAACAAGGACGCGAGTGTTGTAAACAACTTGTGAAATGAATGAATAGTAAAAATCCCTTTGGGATATTGAGATGCTAATTAGTTACAAGCACTAGCGGTTGTATCAGAAGAGTATACATCCACTAGTGGTTGTAACTAATTAGCATCATTGGTTTTAGTTTGTATGGGGTTTACAGGGGTATACATGTGACGTAATTTCTGAAATTGGATTGGCTGCAAAACTCATGAATTAGTAATGAATTTCACAAGACTTAATACAATCTAAGTAAATCCTCTTAACACAAATTGACAACATGCAATAACAAATCAATTAACACAATTAATAGGTTGAGTAAATAACTGAACACAAATATTTTAACATCGTATTATCTTCGAAGAAATATATCTATTTAATAGAAAATGATTACGAAGTTTAGAAAAGTTACTAAGAATTTTCAAAGAAGTTCGATTTTAGTTTTTAGTTTTAAATGATGTAATCGAAAAATGTTTTATGTTTTCATCAATTAAATTCCATACAGTATGACCCTGAAATCTTCCAAAATGTTCCTCAATCTTAGCAAGTTGTTACAGCACTGTTGCCTGAACAATGCTGTAACAACTTGCATGTTAACATATATATATATATATATATATATATATATATGAACAACATTGATAAATGAACAACATTGTTCATCATTGTTTCAACAAGTTGTTACAGCTTGATGAAACAACAACCGTTGTTCACGCATGTTGTAACAACCGAAGAACGTGTTACGCGTGTACACGCGTAAAAACGCACAACTTATTCACGGTCGTCAACAGGCGTGAACAATGTTGTGCTGCTCGCCGAACAATGTTGTGCTGCTCGCCGTGAACAATGTTGTGCTGCTTGCCGTGAACAAGTTGTCAACAAGTTGTTCACTTATGGTTCGAGCAACTTGTTCACGGATAAATCAACAGTCATGAACAAGTTGTTCCAACAGCACATTTTTTATAGCCAACAACATTGTTCGCACATGATACAACATGTTGTAACAGCATGACGAAATAACAACGATGAACAACAATGTTACAACAATGGTGAACATGGTTGATGTATCAACACGTTCTTCGGTTGTTACAACATGCGTGAACAACGGTTGTTGTTTCATCAAGCTGTAACAACTTGTTGAAACAATGATCGATGAACAATTTTGTTCAATTATCAATGTTGTTCACATATGTCAACAAGTTGTTACAGCATTGTTGCAAGTTGTTACAGCATTGTTCAGGCAACAATAGTAACAACTTGCGAGAAAGTAGGCAACAAAGTAACAACTTGCGAGATTTTTACGCGTGTAGACCGAACTGAAGCACTTTCTCCTCTCAAACTCAATACGCTGTTTTAAATGAGATTGGTGTCAAATCCACATAAAATAATGATTCTCCAGCGGTCACGAGCTGTAAGGCAATTGACACAAATCTTGGAGTAACAGTGAAACCAAGCCTATATATATATTTCAGGTCGAGTCCAGGTCGACCTCATGTAACACACCCCCCCCCCCCCCCTCTCAGGCTCTTAACTGGCTTTCCTGCCGGAATTGGTCTTTGGTATTATATTCTGGCTAACGCCAGACGATGTATTCACCTCTGGGGAAGCCCTCGGACAGGGATGAGCCAAAAAATGGTCCTCAAAATCTAGGATCCCAAGATCCCACTTTTTTGCAGATCTGTCGGAAAATAACGACCTCCCGAAAGTAACCGACGGCTGCTCGAAAGCAGCAGGCCCTGATGGGCGCAACACCGCTGCCAAACGTTTGCGCATGCGTGAATTTGCTGGAGTAAACATTGCAAGAACAACAACCAGGGAAGACTAAGTAAGCTAGACTCGACTAATCATTTGTGTTTTAAAAAAAGGGGCATGAAAATTACGAAGGGGTAATTTCAGAAAATGTTACAATATTGACAAAGATGCCATGGACAAATTACCTACCTTATCTTTTTGGTAGTATATATGCTTATAATTTTAACTTTTGTGTTAGACTCTCGGACCAGTCCAAATATTTCAGTGTTTTCCCGCTCTTTTTTTAAGTTACGAGCTCGGATGTTGCGCATGCAGGCGCAAAACGTTTGGCAACGGTGTTGATGGGCGCTAATCCCGAAAGAAACGGGGGCCACCATTTTGGGACTGGTATCATGACGGAGAATCATAGAATTACGTGTTGATAACTTTATGTCTGGGTGGGGTATAGGTATAGGAAGACAGCTTGTCCACAGAAGATCTATTGTACTTCTCTTTAAGAAAAAGCAGAAATACCGTTGAAGTAGCAAAAATGAAAACGGTGGCCCAAATCATCCATTTCGTGCCAAAATGACCCAATGGTATGATCAGAAATACAAACTGAAGAAAACCTAAACACAGGGTCATTATCCCGACGGTTATTCCTTCAGCAACTGGGTAGGCTATTTCAACACCCAGCTCAACGAAAAATGGAATGGTACCGTTCATGAAGAATCCGTTTGAACCAAACATTACGTAGAGGGCGATTTCATTGAACGGAATAACTTTGGTAAAAACATAGCAAATTAAAAGAATAGAATAAAACGAAAGAGCCATGAAGACAATAAGAAATAATTTCAAATGTCCAGAAAAATTATCAGCAAATCTGAAAGAAAAATGAACAGAAGTATAGGTATTATAATATACTTCGTCGCCAATATAATATACTCCGATGGTATTTATACTGTATTATTGATAGTTTCTTCATTCAGTGTCTCTGGTCAACTGTCATTCTCCATTACTCTCGTCCATAGTCAATCGAGATATGGTCTGGAAACTCGGCAAACTTCAAAGCGCCTATAATGAGCTGGGATTTTATGTTGAACCGTACCTTACACCGTGCACATCCTTTGTTTTAGGTTTATTAATATTTAAATAGCACGGTTGAGTGACTGAATTGCAATGTTGCTATTGGATAATTCATTCATTATACTAAAATACAATGTGTTCAATGACCGTACACCGTGCACAAAAATGCATAAAGGTGAACAAAAAGATAGACCAAAGACTTTAGCTGAGTTTCCAGACCATATCTCGATTGACTATGTCTCGCCTCATGTTTATATCACCCTCGCCCCACTCTTTTTGCTCGGTCATACACTACAGGTATATATAAATGTAGATGTTCTGGGTAATTTTGGTGAAGGAGAATTTCGAATGTAGAATATATATACATTATAAGACCAAACCTTTTCAATTGATCAAGCCAACAATCGAGCATTCAATTTATTATAACCAACGAACTAACTAACCAACTAACCAACCAACCAACCAACCATCCATCCAACCAACCAACCAACCAACCAACCAACAAACAAACAAACAAACAAACAAACAAACAAACAAACAAACAAACAAACAAACAAACAAACAAACAAACAAACAAACAAACAAACAAACAAACAAACAAACAAACAAACAAACAAACAAACAAACAAACAAACAAACAAACAAACAAACAAACAAACAAACAAACAAACAAACAAACAAACAAACAAACAAACAAACAAACAAACAAACAAACAAACAAACAAACAAACAAACAAACAAACAAACAAACAAACAAACAAACAAACAAACAAACAAACAAACAAACAAACAAACAAACAAACAAACAAACAAACAAACAAACAAACAAACAAACCGAAAAACAAACCACACAAACTACCAAGCCAACCTACTTAAAAATAAAATACCAGAGAAATAAAAGCAGTGTGCTGTGTAGGCAGTGTAGAAATACAAATCGAAATATAGTAAGGTTTGAGTACTGCTGAAATTATTAAACGTATAGATTTCTAACGTTTCGAGCGAACGCCCTTTCTCTCTGATAAAGGGCCTTCGCTCTAAACGTTAGAAATCTACGTTTAATAATTTCGGCAATGCTCCTTACTATATACCTACCTGACCAACCAATCAACCAATCAACCAACGAAACCTACCAATCAACGAACCAACCCACTAACCAACATAGTAACTGATCAACTCATCAACTAACCAACCAATAAACCTAGGAAAAACCCTACCAACCAACCAACCAACCAACCAAACAATCAACCAACGAAACCTACCAATCAACGAACCAATCCACTAACCAACATAGTAACTGATCAACTCATCAACTAACCAACCAATAAATCTAGGAAAAATCCTACCAACCAACCAATCACCCAACGAAACCTACCAATCAACGAACCAGCCGGGGTCCAACCCACTAACCAACATAGTAACTGATCAACTCATCAACTAACCAACCAATAAACCTAGGAAAAACCCTACCAACCAACCAATCAACCAATCAACCAACGAAACCTACCAATCAACGAACCAATCCACTAACCAACATAGTAACTGATCAACTCATCAACTAACCAACCAATAAATCTAGGAAAAATCCTACCAACCAACCAATCAACCAACGAAACCTACCAATCAACGAACCAATCCACTAACCAACATAGTAACTGATCAACTCATCAACTAACCAACCAATAAACCTAGGAAAAACCCTACCAACCAACCAACCAACCAACCAACCAACGAAACCAACCAATCAACGAACCAATCCACTAACCAACATAGTAACTGATCAACTCATCAACTAACCAACCAATAAACCTAGGAAAAACCCTACCAACCAACCAACCAACCACCAGGGGCGTCGGAGCGACACTAAAAGTGTGTGTGGGGGGGGGGGGGTCAACATTTTTAGGGGGTCCGGGGGCATGCTCTCCCAGGAAATTTTGAAATCTAAAGTCTCTGAAATGCCTTTCCTGCATTTTAGGACAAGGATTTACAGAATTCTAAAGGTCCAAAAACGTCATAAAGTACTCAAAGACAACACTATTCCCCTGACATTGAATATCTGCATTCAAATTTCTTTATTATATCTTTATTCAAAGTCGTGGATTGGCTAGGGTTAGTGATTTTGTTAATCATAACTTTATTACTGGCCTTGTTTATTACTGACCTTGTTAAAAAGTGGGGGCCCCAAACATATTCTACCCCCCCCCCCCAAAAAAAAAATATGTGGGGGCGGTCCCCCCCCCCGCTTCCGACCCCCCCTGCCAACCAACTTAGTAACCAAACCACCAATAAAGCTACCCAAAAAAACCCCAACGAAACAAACAATTAACTACTTACCTACGCCTATACCTACCAACAAACCAGCCCACCAATACACCTATAAAAACCAACAAACCAACCAAACAAACAACCAACCTACCTTTAACAAACTAGCTACTTATCAACCAACCAACTACCTTCCAAAAATTGGGTTATTCCCAAGTCCCAATATACAAAACCGCGAGACGCTGTTGCGTTAACGTACTTCTAGTTTTAAGTTACTGGAATGACGTAATCGGTAAAGACCTATCTAATACTAACTACGAGTTGTATGATTCGTTATAAGTAACCAAGATAATCACATTGTGAATTATATCTATTTGTCCCCATGCTCGTTACTGACTAGTGTTAGGGTTTTTTGTTTGGTTTATAGGTTATCTAAAACAATCAAAAACTTTAGTATATACTGTATAGGTACAATAGGTGATGGCCCACTCCCCCGCATTCATAGTTTACTGTTTACTTACAAAGAGAACAAAATTCCTGAGAATGAACCTGTCGTGACGGCGACAAAGCCTAACCATCCAGCTAACTTCTGGCCAACACCTAAACCAAATGCTGACAGATTCTGGTCGAGTACAGCAAGCCATCCACTATAGCAACCAGTGCTAGCTCCATACAAGACAACCAACAACAGGTAATTGTAGTTCTTCATCAGTTTCTTTAAACCGCTCTTAAACTCGACTCTTCCTGTTGCTGCAGAATGACTGGGAGGTTTGGGTGGTTTCGCTGGGAAGTATAAAAGAACGGCTAGGAACAGACCCAACATCACACCAGCTTCGAGGTACAGTAACGTATTGATTTGATCCTGGTATTCAGCTTTTTGAGTTGAATTCAACACATAGTTATCTCCAGTTTTGGGAATACTTGTCGATTCAACATCATCAACAAAAGCAGGACCAATCAGGAACGAGACAGCCATACCAGCATATCCGGCCATACTACATACCGCAGTGGCAGTCGTTCTCTGATGTGGTGGAAACCATGTTGATGATATGAGAGCTGAAGCGGCCAGTCCTGATGGACCAGCAAAGCCAATAATTAATTGCCCACAGTAAATTGCAACTGTTGAAACTGTTAAATCATTTGTCGGGATACATCTTAATGCAGCACCGACCAACTGCAATCCAGCTGCCAGCAAAAATGCAGTTCTTAATCCTTAAACCAAACAAATAGAAGTTATTTGGTGAAGGAAAATTCGAGTGTAGAATATATACACTTTAAGACCAAACTGGGACCAGTTGCGAAAAATGCAACTACACAGGCCTTCCGGCAAGAATTGAACCCACGACCTTGCGATTCTAGTGCAATGCTCTGACCACTGAGCCACGGAGGCCGTTGCCGAGAGATTGATCGCCGCAAGTTCTGTATACATTAAGGTGGTAATGCCAGGAGAGAATTGGGTTTATTAGATGTAATGTTGGGCATTTCACTAGAACATGCTAAGTAATCGAGCGAAATGCCCAATATTACTTCAAATAGAAGTTAAACTGCTAGCAAAGTCATTGAAATTTTCAATATTGTGGGTGTCCTTATCATTACGAGAAATTTGGGTCATTTGTGCCGCTGCTCTCTGTCAGCGGCTATATTCGCCTTATAATATAATTATGTATTCTAGAATTTCTAATGAGTCTGATTCTATTGTATTCTAGTGTTTCTCATTATTCAGGTCATTGAGTTCTTTAGAATTCGCCTAAATCGTGCACGATAAGGACTGTGAAATCAAGCAAGTTCAAACGCTTTAGGAAGTTCTATGCTAGAGACAAATGAGGACCTTTAATATGTGCTCTCGAAGTAGACTGACTCATGCGGAATGCAACGCGAGTCGGGCACTTCGCATTGCCCGTAACGTTGTTGGTCAATTTGGCCAATTTCTAGAACCTATAGACCACTTGCACTTATTCCCTTGGTGGAGGAAAAATGCTTATAAACTATAGAATTTTCATTCATTATTTGCTCTGTTGAATGTCGGAACTTTGAAGTTGTCCTCCAGATACACCGTTTTGATGTCATCTGCAAGAGGTCTATTTGCAAAGATTACTATGGCTAACACTATGGATAGTGGCGCTTTCAATGCAAAAATAAGATGAGCTAGGGAAGTACTTTGTCGTCGATGTAAGCAAACGTTTTTTAGTTATAACTGTTCCTTAGTCCATGTTGAAGTCACATGGAGTCGGGCAAAGAAGAAATATGTCACCGTTTAAAAATTTGAATTATTATGTGTTCTCCTTATTATTTACTGCGGAGAATCTCCACCATTATGGTCCTTTATACGCACGCGCGCCTCCATCTTGTCCCAAATTTCTGGTAATGTGTAGGACACCCACAGTCCAGAAAGTGCGGCTGTCCGGACACCCGGACACCCACTGCTTCCAGAGCCTCTGATTGAAAAAGTGGTGAACAGCCTAGAATAGTAATAATTGTCAGTTGTTTGCTGTACAAGCTGTGTTAGTTAGTAATACTCAGAAAAACTCTGAGCTCTAAGCGGGACTCGAACCCACAACCTTCTGAATGCTAGCCAGCCGCTCTAACCATTGAGCCACTAGAACTCAGATAGCGGAGCAATGTTAATTAAGGTGTAAACGCAAGGCCTAACGGCATGATTTTGTTACTTACACGTTAGACTGTGCCCAGTCCTCTAGGAACGAGTCTTAACCACTCGATTACAAGTACTTGTTGGTCTACAAGTCGCGTTGTAACAGTAAATTTCCAGTTAAACACTGTTAGTTAGTTTCAGCATAGTCAATCGAGATATGGTCTGGAAACTCGGCAAACTTCAAAGGTCCTATAATGAGCTGTGATTTTATGTTGAACCGTACCTTACACCGTGCACAATCTTTGTTTTAGGTTTATTAATATTTAAATTGCACGGTTGAGTGATTGAACTGAATCGTTGCTATTGGACAATTCGTTCATTATACTAAAATACAATGTGTTCAGTGATCGTGCACCGTGCACAAAAATGCATAAAGGCGAACAAAAAGATAGACCAAAGACTTTAGCTGAGTTTCCAGACCATATCTCGATTGACTATGGTTTCAGAAATTGCAGCTTGATGTTAGTAATAATTGTCAGTTGTTTGCTGTACAAGCTGTGTTATTTAGTAAAACTCAGAAAAACTCTGAGCTCTAAGCGGGACTCGAACCCACAACCTTCTGAATGCTAGCCAGACGCTGTAACCATTGAGCCACTAGAACTCAGATAGCGGAGTAAGGTTAATTAAGGTAACTTATACCTTAGACTGTGCCCAGTCCTTTAGGAACGAGTCTTAGTCTAAGTCCCGCTCAGAGCTCAAAGTTTTTCTGAGTATTACTAACTAACACCGCTTGTACAGCGAACAACTCACAATTATTACTAACATTAAGCTGCAATTTCTGAAACTAACTAACCTAGAATAGTTTTAGTAACGAAATACTGACGTTTAATCGAGCGGAGTCCTTCATCACATTTTACTCTGATGAAGGGCTTCGCTCGAAACGTCAGTATTTCGTTATCAAAACCAGCGGCGGCGTGGCTCTGAAATAGGGGCCGGGAAATCACATTCTAGGACCCACTTTCAGTTTCAGGGGTCATCATAGGAAGAATTTAGAACTGCCGGCATGCTCTCCCGAAAAATTCTTAAAATTTGGGTGTCTGAAATGAAATTTCCTGCGTTCCAACAACACCTTTTAGCAAAATTTTAAAAGTTTAAAAACAGAAAAACGATACAATATTTATAATCTAACGTGTACAGTAGTTGCACGCAGTCTTGTTATTTCCAATACACGGATTAATATTATAAAATACTATAAAATAAATGTGAAAAAAATTTCGAAATACTAAAGGTTTTATTAAACGAATTGAACTGTACGTTTCTCTCATAAAAGGCCTTAGCTTGAAACGCTATAGAACTGCAGTATTCCATAATCTAAATTGCCGACTTCAAGTTTTATGCTGCTGTTGTTAAAAATTATTGGCCAACCAGCTATTAGCATCTATAAAATAAGTGGGCCCACCAGTCACAAATTGTTGGGGCCCACAAGGTATACAGATCATCGGGGCCCTTAACCAACTAACCAACTAACCAACTAACCAACTAACCAACTAACCAACTAACCAACTAACCAACTAAGCAACTAACCAACTAAGCAACTAAGCAACTAATCAACTCACCAACTAACCAACTAACCAACTAACCAACTAACCAACTAACCAACTAACCAACTAACCAACTAACCAACTAACCAACTAACCAACTAATCAACTCATCAACTCACCAACTAACCAACTCACCAACTAACCAACTAACCAACTAATCAGCTCACCAACTAACCAATTCACCAACTAACCAACTAATCAACTCACCAACTAACCAACTAACCAACTAACCAACTAACCAACTAATCAACTCACCAACTCACCAACTAACCAACTAACCAACTAACCAACTAACCAACTAACCAACTAACCAACTAACCAACTAACCAACTAATCAACTAACCAACTAACCAACTAACCAACTAACCTACTAATCAACTAATCAACTAACCAACTAACCAACTAACCAACTAACCAACTAACCAACTAACCAACTAACCGACTAATCAACTCACCAACTAACCAACTAACCAACTAACCAACTAACCAACTAACCAACTAACCAACTAACCAACTAACCAACTAACCAACTAACCAACTAACCAACTAACCAACTAACCAACTAACCAACTAACCAACTAACCAACTAACCAATTAACCAACTAACCAACTAACCAACTAACCAACTAACCAACTAACCAACTAACCAACTAACCAACTAACCAACTAACCAACTAATCAACTCACCAACTAACCAACTAATCAACTCACCAACTCACCAACTAACCAACTAACCAACTAACCAACTAACCAACTAACCAACTAACCAACTAACCAACTAACCAACTAACCAACTAACCAACTAACCAACTAACCAACTAACCAACTAATCAACTCACCAACTCACCAACTAACCAACTAACCAACTAACAAACAAATCAACTCACCAACTAACCAACTAACCAACTAACAAACTAATCAACTCACCAACTCACCAACTAACCAACTAACCAACTAATCAACTCACCAACTAACCAACTCACCAACTAACCAACTAACCAACTAATCAACTCACCAACTAACCAACTAACCAACTAATCAACTCACCAACTCACCAACTAACCAACTAACCAACTAACCAACTAACCAACTAATCAACTCATCAACTCACCAACTAACCAACTCACCAACTAACCAACTAACCAACTAATCAGCTCACCAACTAACCAATTCACCAACTAACCAACTAATCAACTCACCAACTAACCAACTAACCAACTAACCAACTAACCAACTAACCAACTAACCAACTAACCAACTAACCAACTAACCAACTAACCAACTAACCAACTAACCAACTAACCAACTAAGCAACTAACCAACTAAGCAACTAATCAACTCACCAACTAACCAACTAACCAACTAACCAACTAACCAACTAACCAACTAACCAACTAACCAACTAACCAACTAACCAACTAATCAACTCATCAACTCACCAACTAACCAACTCACCAACTAACCAACTAACCAACTAATCAGCTCACCAACTAACCAATTCACCAACTAACCAACTAATCAACTCACCAACTAACCAACTAACCAACTAACCAACTAACCAACTAACCAACTAACCAACTAACCAACTAACCAACTAACCAACTAACCAACTAACCAACTAACCAACTAACCAACTAACCAACTAACCAACTAATCAACTCACCAACTCACCAACTAACCAACTAACCAACTAACCAACTAACCAACTAACCAAATAATCAACTAACCAACTAACCAACTAACCTACTAATCAACTAACCAACTAACCAACTAACCAACTAACCAACTAACCAACTAACCAACTAACCAACTAACCAACTAACCAACTAACCGACTAATCAACTCACCAACTAACCAACTAACCAACTAACCAACTAACCAACTAACCAACTAACCAACTAACCAACTAACCAACTAACCAACTAACCAACTAACCAACTAACCAACTAACCAACTAACCAACTAACCAACTAACCAACTAACCAACTAACCAACTAACCAACTCACCAACTAACCAACTAATCAACTCACCAACTCACCAACTCACCAACTAACCAACTAACCAACTAACCAACTAACCAACTAACCAACTAACCAACTAACCAACTAACCAACTAACCAACTAACCAACTAACCAACTAACCAACTAACCAACTAACCAACTAACCAACTAACCAACTAATCAACTCACCAACTCACCAACTAACCAACTAACAAACTAATCAACTCACCAACTAACCAACTAACCAACTAACCAACTAACAAACTAATCAACTCACCAACTCACCAACTAACCAACTAACCAACTAATCAACTCACCAACTAACCAACTCACCAACTAACCAACTAACCAACTAATCAACTCACCAACTCACCAACTAACCAACTAACCAACTAACCAACTAACCAACTAACCAACTAACCAACTAACCAACTAACCAACTAACCAACTAACCAACTAACCAACTAACCAACTAATCAACTCACCAACTCACCAACTAACCAACTAACCAACTAACAAACAAATCAACTCACCAACTAACCAACTAACCAACTAACAAACTAATCAACTCACCAACTCACCAACTAACCAACTAACCAACTAATCAACTCACCAACTAACCAACTCACCAACTAACCAACTAATCAACTCACCAACTAACCAACTAACCAACTAATCAACTCACCAACTCACCAACTAACCAACTAACCAACTAACCAACTAACCAACTAATCAACTCATCAACTCACCAACTAACCAACTCACCAACTAACCAACTAACCAACTAATCAGCTCACCAACTAACCAATTCACCAACTAACCAACTAATCAACTCACCAACTAACCAACTAACCAACTAACCAACTAACCAACTAACCAACTAACCAACTAACCAACTAACCAACTAACCAACTAACCAACTAAGCAACTAACCAACTAAGCAACTAACCAACTAAGCAACTAATCAACTCACCAACTAACCAACTAACCAACTAACCAACTAACCAACTAACCAACTAACCAACTAACCAACTAACCAACTCATCAACTCACCAACTAACCAACTCACCAACTAACCAACTAACCAACTAATCAGCTCACCAACTAACCAATTCACCAACTAACCAACTAATCAACTCACCAACTAACCAACTAACCAACTAACCAACTAACCAACTAACCAACTAACCAACTAACCAACTAACCAACTAACCAACTAACCAACTAACCAACTAACCAACTAACCAACTAACCAACTAACCAACTAACCAACTAACCAACTAACCAACTAATCAACTCACCAACTCACCAACTAACCAACTAACCAACTAACCAACTAACCAAATAATCAACTAACCAACTAACCAACTAACCTACTAATCAACTAACCAACTAACCAACTAACCAACTAACCAACTAACCAACTAACCAACTAACCAACTAACCAACTAACCAACTAACCAACTAACCGACTAATCAACTCACCAACTAACCAACTAACCAACTAACCAACTAACCAACTAACCAACTAACCAACTAACCAACTAACCAACTAACCAACTAACCAACTAACCAACTAACCAACTAACCAACTAACCAACTAACCAACTAACCAACTAACCAACTAACCAACTAACCAACTAACCAACTAACCAACTAACCAACTAACCAACTAACCAACTCACCAACTAACCAACTAATCAACTCACCAACTAACCAACTCACCAACTAACCAACTAACCAACTAACCAACTAACCAACTAACCAACTAACCAACTAACCAACTAACCAACTAACCAACTAACCAACTAACCAACTAACCAACTAACCAACTAACCAACTAATCAACTCACCAACTCACCAACTAACCAACTAACAAACTAAACAACTCACCAACTAACCAACTAACCAACTAACCAACTAACAAACTAATCAACTCACCAACTCACCAACTAACCAACTAACCAACTAATCAACTCACCAACTAACCAACTCACCAACTAACCAACTAACCAACTAATCAACTCACCAACTAACCAACTAACCAACTAACCAACTAACCAACTAACCAACTAACCAACTAACCAACTAACCAACTAACCAACTCACCAACTAACCAACTAACCAACTAACCAACTAATCAACTCACCAACTAACCAACTCACCAACTAACCAACTAACCAACTAATCAACTCACCAACTAACCAACTAACCAACTAATCAACTCACCAACTAACCAACCAACCAACTAACCAACTGACCAACTCACCAAACTAACCAACTAACCAACTAACCAACTAACCAACTAACCAACTAACCAACTAACCAACTAACCAACTAACCAACTCACCCAACTAACCAACTAACCAACTAACCAACTAACCAACTAATCAACTAACCAACTCACCAACTAATCAACTCACCAACTAACCAACTCACCAACTAGCCAACTAAGCAACTAATCAACTCACCAACTAACCAACTAACCAACTAATCAACTCACCAACTAACCAACTCACCAACTCAACGCCGCCCCTGATCAAAACCTTTTCTCGCCAGTTCATCAGTTTTTCACTTTGCTCTATCCAAAACACTACCTTCCCAGCACTCATTGTTCTTAGAAATTAAAGGGCAACTATACGTTTCCAGGTTATTCAATTTTCCGTTAAAGTCGGAAAAGTTCAATCCAGGTTCCACTTTTATGAACTGTCTAAGTTTGAGTTTTTGCTCCTTTTGCCGAATTCGTGTGAACGACGACTGCGTGGAAATAAAGACTGGTACTAGTACCTTGTGATGTGGGTTTTGCCAACACCGTACCGCTGCCAAACGTTTGCGCATGCGTGAATTCGCTGAGTAAACATCGCAAGAGAAGTGGGAACTAGCAGACAATGAAGACTATAAGTAAGACTCGACTATTCATTTGTGTTTTAAAAAAAGGACAAAGAAAATTACGAAGGGGTAAGTTCAGAATATTTAACAATTATTCACCGAAGTGGAGGTGAATAGTGCTGGATATTCACCGAGCCGTTTCGGCGAAATCTTCTACGTATCTTCTCGTGGCAAAAACAATATTTTACTCATTCGCTACGCTCATTCGTAAAATATTGTTTTCCCCCACTCGGAGATAAAATTCATATCTTCGCGCCGCCGTGTAATATCCTCTATATATAAGTAACGCACTCTGTTGAGTCCCAGCCAATATTGTGTTTAGTTTGTCGGTTGGTGTTCGGCAATGTGGTTAGTCCCGTCTCCGTTCTTTGTTGCCCGTTTTTGTTCAACTAGTCACGTTTTTAGGTTTCTGCTGGTTTCGCCGATATACGTGGCCAGGCAGTCGGCGCATTTAACTTTGTAAACTGCACCTTGTCTGTCATAAGGTTGTTTTTTGTTTGTCTTTAACGTTAGTCAGTAAATTACGTAGAGTTGTAATTGGTCTGTGTGCTACGCGAATGTTGTAAGGTCGTAAGATACTCGAGATAATCTCGGACGTACATGTACCTTAGATGTAAGGTATCGTTGCTGTACCAGTTGTTGTTTAATTGTCAGCTACGTTAGGTTTGTTGTCTTTGTTTTGAAAACGTTGTATTTGATGAAGTCTGGGCTGCAGTTGTTTTTGTAAAAGTGTAAAATGCTCAAGACTGCATTAACCTAGACGATCAATTAACACTACTACCCAGTGGCGCAACTACCTATTGGGAAGGGTGGGTAAACCCCACGGGCCCCGAGCAAAAGGAATTAATTAGGGGCCCTGAGCATTTTGTGACGAGATCAGTAGGTTCCATAGAACTCCCCTTTCTGATGGTTATTGGTTATAACCGCCTCAAAATGCAGGAAATAGCGTTTCAGAACATTAGAAAATCATTTTCATTTTCCCGGACCCTTCTATTTGTTTGTCGCACCTTTATGGCCCGCCACTTTGTCTGACAGTCTTGAGTCTTACACTGAAAATCTTCTTTTGGGGGGTGGAGGGATGCTTTGACACCCATACGCAGGGGCGGCGTTACCGGGGGTAGGGGGTATTTACCCCCAAACATTTTTGGCAAGAAGTGTCCTTATTAGCATGTGCAGTGTGCACTGACGTCGACTTCTTACCCAATCCGCGGGAATTGGGTAAAATGTCTGCGTGCAGGCTATGCGGAATGGTATGAATGCAGTTATGTATCTATTCAAATAATCTTCCCACTTTAACAGATTATGAATCGGAGTGTGAGTGATTAGGTTTTGCTCAAAAGTGCCCTCAAAGTGCAGGAAATGCCATTTCAGAGACCCTATAGATTCAAAAATTTTCCGGGGGAGCATGCCCGGCCCGAATCCCCCTAGAAATACGGTCACTAAATCAGAAAGGGCCCCCAAAGTGTCTAGTAAATAGATTTTCCATCTTTACCTTTCACATCCATAAGCCAAGAAAATGGTACAATTGTAAAACAATATGCGATGGAACTCCAAGAAGATATAAGATCAATCACGTAAGCCTCCCATCCAAACACCGCCCTAGCTGTGGCCTGAATAGGTCCCCAGGTATTCCAGATAACACCTTGTACTACACCAAAACAAGTACTATACAAAATCAGAATATACCAACGCCTTTTATACACTTTCACGTCCTCTGATTCACTGTAGGAGTTGTCTGCAAAGCTTTGAGGTGGCAAAATATTTTCATTTGCATTGTTATCAGCATATGAACTAACAATGTCACTCTTAGAAGAGGCCATCTGTAAACATGTCGTTATAGGAAATATGGTTAGAAATTTATTTAGCAATAAGTTTATCAAATGCGTCAAGATGAAGTAACACGTACAACAAATTGCCGCAACATTGTTGCGTTGCAAGTTGAATAGCGTTGTTGCAAGTATTACTACCCACCCCTTATATAACATTGTCACTCAACAATGATTTTGTTGCAAATTGAATCAGCATGTTGCAGCAAGTAGAACTGGAGTCTAAATTTTTCAACAAATGTTTTCAACTTGCAACAAAATCATTGTTGCGAGACAATATTTAACGTTGGTGGTAATACCGTATTTACTCGTTTAAGCGCCGCGGCGCTCTTTACATTTTTAGTGTTTCGGATGCGGCGCTTATTTGAGGGCGGCGCTCTTTAAAAATTATTTTATTTGTAAACGATAACAAGAAATCTTATCAACAAAATAAACATGTTTCAGATGTTATCTTGTCATTCACATTGAAATATACTCACTTTGAACATATAAACACTGTAATACAGGACAATAAATTTCCGAGGCTGTAGTTGGTTTTTAGTTTGGCTTCTCGAACAATTCTGTCCGACGGTGCTTCGATTAAGCACCGCACTGTTGCGAATAAGTGCGGCGCTTATTCGAGGACGGCGCTCTTTAAATATTTTTGCTCTCACATGCGGCGCTAAATCGGGGTCGGCGCTTAATCGGGGGCGGTGCTTAATATTTAATGATTTAATGATTTAATAATAATATTTTCAAATGGCAGATTACATGGGATAACCAGCAACCTGAAAAACTTGAGATTACAAATTGGTTAAAATAATTATACTATTTACAAGCTAAGAAGTTATAAAATTTAATAATACTTGTAGCTATTGGTATATTAGTTTATGGCTAGATTAAGCACATTAGTTAGAGTGGGTCGACTTTATTGTATCCCATTTGTTGACACAATATGGAATAAAGCTGTTTTTAAAACGTTCTGTCCTACATTTGAAAAGTGGATACTTTCGTGGATTCCTAACATGGTCTTTATTGTTAACAAGATCAGGGAGTAGTTCGTGTAATTTGTTATCGTGGTTTAAAACAGATTTATACAAGGATAAGCATTGGTTCTCTCTTCGTTCTTGGAGTGTAATTAATCGCGATTGACCATAGTCAATCGAGATATGGTCTGGAAACTCAACTAAAGTCTTTGGTCTATCTTTTTGTTCGCCTTTATGCATTTTTGTGCACGGTGTACGGTCATTGAACACACTGTGTTTTAGTATAATGAACGAATTGTCCAATAGCAACGTTTCAGTTCAATCATTCAACCGTGCTATTTAAATATTAATAAACCTAAAACAAAGGATGTGCACGGTGTAAGGTACGGTTTAACATAAAATCACAGCTCATTATAGGCGCTTTGAAGTTTGCCGAGTTTCCAGACCATATCTCGATTGACTATGGATTGACCAAGAGAAGCAGTGTATGAGAGATGAGGATACACAATCTTTAGCGCTCTTTTTTGAACGTGTTCAATTTGATCGGATAAAGTTGAGGGAAGTGAAGTATGCCAAACCTGGCATGCATATTCCAAGACAGGTAGGCGCTTAATCGGGGGCGGCGCTTAATCGGGAGCAGCGGTTAAACGAGTAAATACGGCACGTGCAACAACGCTTCTCAACTTGCAAGTTAACGCAGCACTGTTGCGTTGCAAGTTGAAGAAAAAGGTTGCCCGTATTACACTTCACCTTTAGGGATTACCACAGGCGTATCTGGGGAATACTGAGGGTGAAGGGAGCAGGGACGCAACTAGAAAATTTCGAGGGCAGGGGTTGAGCGCAAAAAAAGGGCAAAGTCGTTCAGTATTCTAAACAATTTGGGATACTAGATATCCTCGTTATGCTTCTTCAAGAACACTCAACAACCACAACAACAATCAGTGCCGTAGCAAGGTGTCAAAAATTGGGGGGAGGGGTGGGGGGTCCGGGGGTCCTCCCCCGGAAATTTTTGAAATCTAGAACCTCGGAAACACCATTTGAAGCAATTTAAGCGAACGTTTTCATCTAATTTTACAGCGAGTTTCCCCAGGACTTTGTAACAGTTTTTGACACGGCCGTGTTTGGTGACTATATGTGGAGTGAACGATGGATGTATTTTAGCACTGAATTTCTTCACAGTGGAAACCGTGCGACTGCTCGCAGCGACAGGGATTATTTTAAGGAATTTTTATCACTGTACAAAGAGTTAAAAAAGGCATAAAATCTAACTTCAGTAGCACGTTAAACAGCGATGGAGCACTGAGTAGCTCGGTAGCTCGTCAGTAATCAACTAGTCATACTGTCAAAGTATACATAATAAAGCGGCCCTCCTTTTCCCAATTTTTAATGATTTAATCCTTTCGCACAGCATACATTCGCATTTTCAAAACAATGGTCAAGCAGTAGCACACGGGCACAGACGCATCGACCTGAGCATAGTCAATCGAGATATGGTCTGGAAACTCAACTAAAGTCTTTGGTCTATCTTTTTGTTCGCCTTTATGCATTTTTATACACAGTGCACGGTCACTGAACACATTGTATTTTAGTATAATGATGAACGAATTGTCCAATAACAACGTTTCAGTTCAATCACTCAACCGTGCTATTTAAATATTAATAAACCTAAAACAAAGGATGTGCACGGTGTAAGGCAAGGGTGTAAGGTACGGTTCAACATAAAATCACAGCTCATTATAGGTGCTTTGAAGTTTGCCGAGTTTCCAGACCATATCTCGATTGACTATGACCTGAGAGAAGCCTCAAGCATGTTATGTGGAGTTGGCTGGTTGGCACCGTTGGGTATAGTCTGGCTAAATAGAAAGAACACTAGCTTTTGTTTATTAGGGCGGTAGAGCCTGAGCTATACTCATGTATGAAAGTTGAAATTAAGGGCATAAGGCTGTTAGTTTACGGTACGGTATTTATCAATGTACAAAATTGCGCTTATCACTGCACAAATCTCATTTATCACTGTACAAATCTCATTTATCACTGCACAAATTGGTTATCACTGCACGTTAAAATAATCCCCGCGCAGCGAGTTGCGAGATGCTTCTTGCGAGTACTGGAAATCGCAGATAGTTGGAGCGGATTTTAAACTAGTTTTTACTCGCGCCAATAAACCATCAAAACAAATTATGTCAACATTTCAAATCATTAGTAATTCATGAGGAAAACTGTACAAAGGAAATCATTACCGTGTCGATGGTTAATTTGCGTGGATATTGAAGGAGAAATTACATAAATTAATCGACTTTCACCTCGGATTTTCTCTTAAAATACCGATTTGTTTGAGATACAAAATCAAACACTCAGAAGAGTGCTTCATCAGGATATCCAAATTAAACCAAACACCTGGGCCTCGAAGTTTGTTAAAAAAACTCGGCTGTCGCTTCATGCTGCGTTTGGTGGAAACATATGGTGGAAGGCTGGAAGGGCGAGTACTCACTGGAAATCCGCCTTAATCGTAAGAATCGGCCACGATTCACATTTGTTGTAAGAATACAGCCCCGGTTCTTACGACAACAGTGAACGTGGATTTTTCCTCTCCCCGATCGTCCCAGATCGAGTGGTTTCAGACTATAGTGTTCACACATGTCGTATAAACTAGTCGTAAGATCTAGAATCCCCCCTATCGTCGGCGACCATCTGGGATGCATTTAATTTTCCAAATAGAAATGATTATTTCCGATTCTTGCGATGCATGCTTCCCGTTCCGATCTGATCGGCGACTACTGCCTGGGACGTTACTTCTGACCCTGTTCACACTTGTTGTAACAATCCCAGACGATCGAGGACAGGAAAAATCACCGATTCTTACAACAAGTGAGAACCAGGCTTAACTTATTATTAATTAAAGGGAAGAGATTAAAGCCTTGTTCTCATATGTCGCCGATCGTCGCCGAGCCATGATTTAGATGCATGTTAAGTAAAAGAATAAAAGCACTGCTTTTCTGCATTGTTCTTTATTACTTAACGTGCTGCTGCACTTCCCGTTTTAACATGCATCTAAATCACAAACCGCCGACGATCGGCGGCATATATGAAAACCAGGCTTAAAGCCGGCAACAGGCTGACTAGTGTCGCCAATCCCCTTTCCTTGGCCGCAAAAAATTTGAATTAACGCGTTTAATAGATTTGTTTACATCTAAACTAAACGAATTCTTCTTTGTAAATTAATTTATTCATGCATGTTCATGCTAGTGTTAAAACCACAGTGAGATCCTAATCAATCGCGTGAGCCCAGTTGCTCATGTAAACAGCCCCTATAAAGAAATCTTGTCAATATATATTAAAAATACCTTTTTTGTCCGAGTGTCCAGTGATTCGATTCGGCCTTTCTGACGATTAAAGTTTCGTCGACGCTTTTCTACCGACAAAAACTTCGACAATAACCCCGATTGGCAAACAACTGGAGTCTTGGTCGCCGATGGTCATGTGGCCATCACGATTCATGCATTCAACATAAGCAGCCAATTAGAAACAGTGACGTCACTCAGCAGGGGGTTTTCCTGGCTTGCTGGGTCGGCTATATTTGGCCATATAGGGTTTTCCATGGTTCAATGGGTTACCCTCTCACTCAGTGATCTAGGAGGGCTAGCCCTAGTAAATAGAGGACTGGATTTCACCTTGCCTTCACATACAGAGATGTTACCAATACATGGCTTCATGAAATGTTTATAAAAATAGGTACGCAATGCGTACATGTGACTACCGCTATTAAGCATAGAGATATATAGACTTAAGAAGCAATGCATGAAAATGTGTGAAAAGCACACAGAAAACACAAAAAAATGAGTTATTTTAAATCATTTTATACACGTGTTGCTAATTTGAACATGGCACATACTATACATACATCTTTACTGGCTGTTTCCATATATTAATATATGGCATAGCATATATTAGCATTATAAATGCCCCAAAGTTTTACATGAAGTGAACTTGTAAAATTCAATTTTTTGTACGAATTAGCCTGGATAGCTTATCTGGTGGATAAATCCTAGCTAGAAAACCACTCTATTGGTGCTTTTAACAATCCAATTTAACTTTTATCCACTGAACAACACTATCACATACATAACTACATGTACTTAGTGGATAAAATTTTATATTAGGTTGTTCAAAGCTACAACTCACCCCATGTAAAATATTTATTTGCTAAGCTTTTGGCCTGTTGACTCAGGTCTAATCTTTGCAAATAAATATTTTACTTGGTGTTTCCACAAAAATAACCCATATTACATTATCACCATGAAAACTTTCAAAGAATTAAATCACCCAGATCATCAACATTGTGTTCCAAAACAACATTTTACCTGTCAAAAATATGCTGTCAGTGGCATTCAAGTGTTATGTATATTACGGCTCGTCAGGTAAGCTGAGAATACAAGCGACGTTTTTGACGCCAAGGATTTTAGGGAGTATTTTTAAACCAACCTTCCAAGCGAACAGGCTATTTGACGACATCATATTTGTGAAAAAAGCATTGAGCATTGCGCAGGTAAATACAATTGTGGTGCCTTGACGTGCTAATTTTGCTTGTATTACCAAAACCGTTGATCCACGGCATGGCCCAAACAAAACATGTCATGATTTCCGCCAAAATATTAACGAATCCGTCTGCATTCCTTAAGGCCCTTTTAAGCGATGAAAACTTCGGAAAGCTTCTGCTAAGAACTTGTGCTGCTGTTTAACATAATACAACAATGACTAGCCAGTGTAAATAGGAGACGATTAATAAGTCAATAAGGAAAGTTCCTAATGGAAAGACTAAAATTGTAAGTAATTGACCTATAATGCACTATACACTTTGTATAGGTAATAGCATGGTTTCGAGTGTAATTTGGAAAAAACATGCACAAGTGAGTTCTTCAAAGACTATCAAAATTGCACGAGTCCGAAGGACGAGTGCTATTTGAAGTCTTTGAAAAACTCACATTGCTTTAATATTGTCATAAAAGTTCCTACAAGAAGACTAGAAGAGGTTAGATGCTATTGTAAAATGAAGCAGTTTTCAACCATTAAAGCTTCGAGCAATGAGTGGTATGTAATTAACTTCGTAGCTGGAAGAACATTTTGTCTAACATTTTCATGTATATTATTAATAAGTAATAGCATGGTTTCGAGTGCAATTTTGAAAAAACACGCACTTGCAAGTGCGTGTTTTTTCAAAATTGCACTCGAAACCATGCTATTACTTATTAATAATATACATGAAAATGTTAGACAAAATGTTCTTCCAGCTACGAAGTTAATTACATACCACTCATTGCTCGAAGCTTTAATGGTTGAAAACTGCTTCATTTTACAATAGCATCTAACCTCTTCCAGTCTTCTTGTAGGAACTTTTATGACAATATTAAAGCAAAATTCACGCTGTATTTCATCGAGTTATTCTTTGACAACTTTATGTTTTGGTCGCCATATTGGATTTTCTCGTGAAGGAAAAACCATCTTTCAAAGTCCGCATAGGCATTTCATTGGCTTTCCGGTAGATTCCGGTTGTTTACTAGCCAATCAGAATGCTTAATACTATTGAAATTTGCACTGTATTTCATTTTTCTGCACTGTATTACATTGAAATTGCACTCCTCTCGACCAATCAGGATGCAGTAATTTTGTCATGTATATTATTAGGTGGGATAACATTCTTTCAATTGCTCCTCGTTTCCATTTACTTTTGACGAGACGCGACTATTTAAACAGCCGCACAGCATTGAAATACTGGATGTACACCAAAACAGGTTCTGGAGTCGTGTGAACACTTTCAACTGAGCGTCGTTAAATTAGACCGGATTTGTGTGAACGTAACCACATTCTACCGTTTATTTCCTATATATACGAATACAGCCGCCTCACATCGGGCGCCCTGGTGAAACGCGAACCCCCGAGAGACGCCTGCGACTCGAGAGTAAAAATTCCATACTGATGACGTAGAGTCCGTCCTGAATCAGGCCGAAGCTGCTGATTGGTTTAGAAGCTTAGAAAGGTTCAGACGCCCACACGAATCCCCGAGAGACGCCTGCGACTCGAGAGTAAAAATTCCATACTGATAACGTAGAGTCCGTCCTGAATCAGGACGAAGCTGCTGATTGGTTTAGAAGCTTAGAAAGGTTCAGACGCCCACACCAAGATCAATTTCAATGCTCAGTTTCTGTCCTAAATTCTAAAGCGAAAGCTTAGTTATTGCCAAAAAAAAGGAAAACGGATAGCTATTCTTCTCACTACGAGTTCGATTAGCGATAAATTGCAAGATTTCCTATCGAAATCGAACGATTTTCCCGTCATCAAGCGGGACTTCCTTCCTGTCTGTCTGCAACCTCGTCCCCAGGGCATTTTGCCTCCACGTTGGGAGGTCGGCGAAAATGGCCCTGGCATCGACTGGTCGATTCTATAATCGGATTGGCCGGTTTAAAAACTTGATTAATTCAGATACAGTGTAATTTATTCATCAAAATATGAATTGCAATAAATCCACTCTGCGAAGTTCATCCAAAGAATTGTAACGATAGCTTTGGTTAAAGTCAAGAACAACATTAGATAAATGTTTCTTCCCGACATTTAAATGTATCCTGGATAATCGTGGGGAGTATCATGATGAATAATACTAGCCAGTTGCATTTATGATACAGGTTCACACGAGTGATTCGGCAGAGCGTTAAATATTTCTTATTTATTACTCATGTATACGTATTATACAAAAACGAAACACAAAGACCGCATAAATTTTCTTGCCAAAACACCCCAAAATTCTGGGTGTCACGTGACCAGCCGATGCCAGGGCCATTTTCGCCGACCTCCCAAACGTGGAGGCAAAATGCCCTGGGGACGAGGTTGGTCTGTCTGTTATCCAATAGAGTACATGCAAAATGCGCATACTCAAAGTGCATGGATAGGAAATTAATATAAAAAATTAAATCAGATTCCAGAATATTCCTCAGTGCTACTTGCCATTAGTTGCTCACTCATTTATTTATTTATTTAAAAATTCTGCCAAGCAAGATAAACAACCAACGATTCCTATACAGTTATAAAATTAGTAATAATTATATATCTTCTATTCTGTGCCTCTATCCTTAATATCCAAAATAAATCATAATAATAATATCAAATCTGTGCAACAAGTACAAAGTTTGCACACGTAGTTGTTTTAAATTAATGCCCAATGAGTTTGTAGCATAATAATGCTATATGAATATTATCGTGATTAATGGCTAAAAACGTTTCTCAATATCTATCTATAATCTAGAATGGTATAAAAGGCCTTAAAGTGTATGTGGCATTAAAATTAGGTTTGTCTTATTTGAAAGAACACGTAAAGTGACAAAGTAACTAAAGGCGGTTTTCCACTAGGCGACATTTGTCGACCGACTCGACATTTTTCTTTTTGGCTAATTAGTTCCACTCGAGAGCTTGCGAGACAAAAGAAAATGTCGCTTCGCGCGACATTTTTCGCCTAGTGGAAAACCGCCTTAAGCCGGTTTTCCACTAGGCGACTTTTTTCGCGCGAAGCGACTTTTTCTTTTGTCTCATGACCTCTGAGCGGGAACTAATCAGAAATCTATTGAATTCAAACAAAAGAAAGTCGCGCGAAAAAAGTCGCCTAGTGGAAAACCGGCTTTAAACCCGAGACCCTGCGACGCTAGTGCAGTGCTCTGACCACTGCATGAGCTACGGAAGCCGTTGGCAAGAGCTTGGCCACGAGTGCTGTATATATATATATATATATATATATATATATATATATATATATATATATATATATACGGAAGCCGTTGGCAAGAGCTTGGCCACGAGTGCTGTATATATATATATATATATATATATATATATATATATATATATATATATATATATATATATAATGTTTACAACACGAGCGGCCGCGTTGTATTGATTATACAATCACGAGCCGAAGGCGAGTGATTGTATATTCAATACAACAACGACGCGAGTGATGTAAACAACTTGTGAAATGAATAAATAGTAAAAATCCCTTTGGGATATTGAGATGCTAATTAGTTGCAAGCACTAGTGGTTGTATCAGAAGAGTATACATCCACTGGTGGTTGTAACTAATTAGCATAATTGGTTTTAGTTTGTATGGGGTTTACAGGGGTATACATGTGATGTATTTCTGAAATTGGATTGGCTGCAAAACTCATGAATTAGTAATGAATTTCACAAATATATATATATAATGTGGTATATAATGTTGGGAGTAGAATTATGCACGTGTACGTCACATGTTTTGACGATTAGTTTAGTTTATCTAAGGTTCCTCCCATGCACAACACCAAACATTCATGGAGAATATACCTGACTACAACTACAGAATGCTTGGCCAGTATTCTAGCGTTTCGGCTAAAAGGATGCCCTTTAAGCCACTCAATATACTAAGAACCTACTCTTGTATTTCACTCCGGCTAACGCCCGACGATTTTACTCGTCAATGGAGAACCCCCTGGTACACTAAAGGTTAACGCAAAGCGGCAAGATGAGCATAACGTAAACCAAGGCGGTAAACTCGCTTACTGATTAGAGTCAGGATTTTTGTTTGAGGTTGGGTGACGGAATCTCCCGTTTTGGGATATTTTAGATCAGGTCCAATCGAAATATAGTAAGGTTTGATATACTGCCGAAACGAAGGCCCCTCGTCAGAGAGAAACGTAAGGGCCTTCGCTAGAAACGTTAGACTCCCACAATATTTCCACTGTTTACATTAGGTCGTGTGGCCTTCAGACTAAAGTCAGACTGGTACAGTAATAATATACGCTTAATTGTCTGCTCCCGAGGGAAACAGTTTTGTTTTCCCGAGAGTCTTGATATTTCCCGAGACGAGTCGAGAGAAACATCGAGACTGGAGGGAAAACAAAACTAAACTAACTGTTTCCCGAGGGAGCAGACATTAAGTGTTTTGTTATACAGGGTGTATCAAAAAAAAGGCTACCCTTAGAAAATATAATTAACATTCTTTTCAAATAACCTATTGTATATTGACAGCCCTGGACACCTCTGAAGTCACGGATGCGTAAAAAACAAATGGTCGTATACACCTGGGAAATTACGATAACTTCTAAACGTATGAAGGAGCATAACTGAAATAAAAATGTTAATTATATTCATATCAGTTCGATTAAAAATGGTTCAACTGACCACAGGGCTGTCAATATACAATAGGTTATTTGAAAAGAATGTTAATTATATTTTCTAAGGGTGGCCTTTTTTTTGATACACCCTGTATAGCTTGAGTTTCGCTGAATAATTTCGACGTTTATCAAGGGAAAGTACACAAAAGACGAACGCTAAGACTTACCAAAACATTTCGCCTGGCTACGTAATTTCACTTCAACCAAACAAATATAAGTCTCAGAACAAAAGAACAGCAATACATTTCTCCAAGTTAATCTTCATGCTTTGAAGACCTATAAATATTCTTTTTTTCATACCAAATAAGCTTTTGTTTATAGGATGCCGTGAAGAGTTCAAAGTTCTGGCGGGCAACAATTGAAAACTTATTGACCGAGCAGGCAATAAGTTCTCAATTATTGCCCGCTCGGTAGATATTGAATCGGTAGACATTGAAATTTAACTAAGGTCACGTGACCACAAACCAACCAATGACAGTCATCGTTGCATCCAGTGAAGCACTAGCTATATATAACAATTATGATTGTTATATACCAATATATCGTTTGCCAATAATGAAATCCTACTGGTCAAGTCAACAAACTCAATGTTTCCTTCTACCGAGGGAAACATTGCACTGTTTCCCTCTGACGTCAACAATGAAGAGGGAAACAGTGTAATGTTTCCCTCTGACGTCATTTTAATCATGCGTATTTCACGTGAATACATGCACGATTATTGCATTAGATCAAGAACTTTGTACTCTTCGGGCATTTTAAAAACAAGAGCTTGTTGCGAGCTTGTTTGGTTTTTTGAGTCCATATATCTTCAAAGGTCTGAAAAACACTTGGAGAAATTTACAGCTGTTCTCAGTGTTGAGTCCGGTGTATTTGTTTAGTTGAATGACTTGGATTGAAATTACGAAGACAAAGTCAAAGTGTTTTGGTAAGTCTTTTCGCCGTTTGCAAGTTTCAAGGCAGTTTTGTATTTTGTGTATAACAAAATTTTTTTGGTATTTGTTGACTTTTACCTCGAGAAACATCGAGTTTTACGGTCCCCCTCAGACTTCAATGTCACCCTCGGGTCCGTAAAACTCGATGTTTCTGTCGGAGCCAGTGAACAAGTGTATATTCATAATAAAAACAAATTAAAAGGCATTGGCAATATAAAATAAGGTGGTTCTCTGTTGAAAATATTGTTGGCAATGTTTTTGCATAATCCTAAAGATGTTATGGTAGTTAATAATCGTGCAAAGTTTCATTTCAATATTCGTTGAAGAAAAGGTGATATTTTAGTTGTGTTTTGGAGCGCCGCGATTAAAGTGGTCGAGCTTGAGAAGAATGAGTCGAAGAAGCTTATGACGTCATAGACTCAATAACAACAATGAACCCTTTTGTTGACAACAATGATCTTTGTTTTTATTGAGTCTATGACGTGGGCTTTGTCGGTTTTCTTGGCTGTGATTCCAAATTTTCGACTGAAACGTTGTCTGTTTAATACTTCTTTCTGGAATCCGATTCTACTGAATTGTTTTTATCTCAGACTCTATTATAAATGCTATTTTTGAGCTGTCAACTTTTAATTCTGCCTTTGCAAAATGTACATGCATAGAGAAGCCATTTGAAGGCTTGCTAGAAATAATCCCTTTTGAAAACTCCTAAAAACAATATATTTTTTACAACCAGAATTTAATAATGAAATCTAAGTTTTGCTTTGATATGTTCAACTTTCTTTAAATGATTTAAATCAGTTTTGTCATCCTATTCACCTATCCATAAATTGTATAATTTAATATCCCAAGGATTTAATATCATTTGTTTTTATATTTGTTTGTTTTTATATTGGCTGTATAATCAGGAGTGCTTTTTTTAATCAGGGGGTGGGTGGGTGGGGGGTGTTTCAAAAAAGCCTGTAAAAGTGGGCGAGGGGTTGTTGCATTCATGTATTTCTAGTGGTAGTTAATAATCGTGCAAAGTTTCATTTCAATATTCGTTGAAGAAAAGGTGATATTTTACGTGGGAAGTTTGTGTTTTGGAGCGCCGCCATTAAAGTGGCCGAGCTTGAGAAGAATGAGTCGAGGAAGCTTATGACGTCATAGACTCAATAACAACAATGAATCCTTTTGTTGACAACAACAGTCTTTTGTTTTTATTGAGTCTGTGACGTCACACGTTCTCCTCAACTCATTCTTCTCAAATACAACTTTGTTTTGGAGAATTTCGAAATGAAACTTTGCACAATTACTAAACTGGGCAACTATTATAATATCTTAAAGATTATGCAGAAACACTACAAACAATATTTTCATCAGAGAACGAAAAGTTGTGAAAGCTCTTCATTAGAAATTCACAAATTAGACAAACATAATTTAAATTGCCAACACCCTAATAAAAATGAAT
The DNA here is from genome assembly GCA_964035015.1 of Corallium rubrum. Lineage (NCBI taxonomy): Eukaryota > Metazoa > Cnidaria > Anthozoa > Scleralcyonacea > Coralliidae > Corallium > Corallium rubrum. The sequence continues at coordinate 14,255,535 of OZ036001.1, forward strand.
TACGTGTTAACTGTGTGCGGAGAAATATGACACACGCTTGATGACCGTTTGTCGACAGCAGATCTATTGTACTTCTCTTTAACTAAAAGCAGAAACACCGTTGAAACAGCACAAGTTGTGACAGTGACCCAGATCATCCATTTCGTGCCCAAATGACCTAAAGGCACGACCAGGAATATGGACTGGAGAAAGTTATTGGAAAACGTAGTCACCCCAGAAGTAATTCCTTCAGCGACTGGGTAGGTTATTTCAACACCAAGCTCGAAATAAAATGGAATGGTACCGTTCAGGAAGAATCCACTTAAACCAAACAATACGTAGACGGCGATTTCATTGAACGGAATAACTTTGGTAAAAACATAGCAAATTAAAAGAATAGTATAAAACGAAAGAGCCGTGAAGACGATAAGAAATAATTTTAGATGTCCAGAAAAATGATCAGCAAATCTGAAAAAAAAAAAATTTGAATAAAAATTTAAAAAGTGGTCCTTATACGCCAAAATGGTACAAAATTGCATTATTTCACATTGAACAATAATATTTCACATTATTTCACATTGAACAGGCTACAGTCTTTTCACACGTAGCACAATCAGTTATATCTCTAAATTTGTTCAACGAAATCACTTGAAACTGTGCACATAAAAACGCCTTGTGACACTGAACATTTCATAACTGATGTTGCTTTGTGTAAAAATACTGTACCCTGCTCCTGACGTCAGAGCCCATATTAAACAAACTGAAATATCTTCAAACGTCGTGCTCCTGAAGAGCCCATATTAAACAAACTGAAATATCTTGCAAACGAAGAAAGACACGAAAAAGTTGTAAAATATCTTCTGTTACAATTTCACGAGTTCTTTCAAACTAAACTAACTTAGTTTTTATTGCCAATACCCTTTAAAGTGTATATAAAGCAAAAATTGAGTCTGTCTTATTTAAAAAAAAAACACTTAAATCTTTTGCAGTTTTTCATTTCCTTACTTTGTTGTTGAGATATTTCAGTTTGTTTAAGGTCTTCGTATAGGTTTTCAGGGTCATTTCTGTAAAGCGCTCTCAATTCGTCAGAATATGTGCCACAAAAATAAAATAGATATCGTTAGAAAGCTATTAATTTGTAGAATACAATGGTGTCTTTGGTTTCGCGATAAACACAAACCATTAATAGTTGTTAATTTTTTAATTAAAACCAGAGGGCTTCACTCGGGGCGACCCAAGAACAAAGCGTTTCATTTTGTTCAAAAAAAATTTTTGCAGTTTGATTCTGAGATAAATTTCCAGCAAAACGGTGTCAGCGTTTTTTGATATGTCGAGATTTGCCGATTTTATTGACGACCAAAGTTAAAAATGCTGTTTTTCGACCAATATTCCGACAAAATAAGTCATAAATTCGAAACCAGGCAATAAATAAAAAAACGCTGAAAACAGAAAAACTGGAAAAGATGTTACTTTGTCGCTTTAAGGTCTTCGTTAAGGTTTGCAGGGTCATTTCTGTAAAGCGCTCTCAATTCGTCAGAATTAATGCCACAAAAATAAAATAGATATCGTTAGAAAGCTATGAATTTGTAGAGTGCAATTGGTTTCGCGGTAAACACAAACCGTTAATAATTGTGAATTTTTTAATTAAAACCAGAGGGCTTCACTCGGGGCGACTTAAGAACAAAGCGTTTCATTTTGTTCAAAAAAATTTTTCGCAGTTCGATTCCGAGATAAATGTCCAGCAAAACGGTGTGAGCGTTTTTCTATTTATTGCCTGGTTTCGAATTTATGACTTATTTTGTCCGAATGTTGGTCGAAAAACAGCATTTTTAACTTTGGTCGTCAATAAAATCGGCAAAACTCGACATATCAAAAATTGTTGACACCGTTTTGATGGAAATATATCTCGGAATCAAAGTACAAAAAAATATTTTGAACAATATAAAACGCTTTTTACTCGAGGCGCCACGAGTGAAGCCCTCTGGTTTTAATTAAAAAATTCACAATTATCAACGGTTTGTGTTTATCGCGCAACCAAAGACACCATTGTATTCTACAAATTCATAGCTTTCTAACGATATCTATTTCATTTTTGTGGCATAAATTCTGACGAATTGAGAGCGCTTTACAGAAATGACCCTGCAAACCTTAACGAAGACACCTGAGTGTTCTTTCACATAAAACAGACTTAATTTTCGCTCCATATAGGCAATTTAAGAAACCCCAAACCAATCGCGGTGTACACATGTACTTGAGACTTATCTTGCGAACAACAAATCATACATTTAAAGGACATTGGCAATAAAATTAAGTTTGTCTAATTTGAAAGAACTCGTAAAATTGTAATAGAAAATATTGAACTTTTTTGTATCTTTCTTCGTTTTGAAGATATTCCGATTTGTTTGATATGTAAATTGGATGGTCTCTGACGTCAAGAGCAAGGTACAGTATTTTCACACCTAGCAAAATCAGTTATATCTCCAAGTTTGTTTAACGAAATAACTGGAAACCGTGCACATAAAACACCTTGTAACACTAACCATTTTAAGTTAAGCAATCATGAAAGTGTAAGTGAATGATACCCTGCTCCTTACGTCAGAGATCATCTAATTTACATATCAAACAAACTGATTTATTATACAATACCGATACAATCTCGACTGTGATTGGCTAAAAACCTACATATAATTATTGATGTCTTGACGCACTGGCCAGCGGTTTGAACAAAACAAACATGGCGGCCGTCCTTAGGAGTGAAGATCAGAAGCGGATTAATCCGGCGGATTTGGCACGTTTTGTTGACCAAAACCACCAAGTAAAAACACGCGAGCTACACATACAGCTGTTAGAGTTTAAAGCAGTGTTTGAAAGAGAAAATTGCATTTGAAAGCGAAATAAGTTAGCGAACCTCGAACAGAAGACGGTATGAATAATTAACAATTATTCGCCGAAGGCAAGGTGAATATCGGTGTATAATAACCGAGACGAAGTCGAGGTTATTATTCACCGATATTCACTGAGCCTTCGGCGAATAATTGTTTTAGTATAAATACACATTTTCGTACTTTTAGGAAGAGCATTTTCTTTAAAATTGTTAATTTCCTTGTCTGTCGCATTGACAACTTTGGCTGGCGGCCATTTTGAATAAACGCTGTAGGTGATTATCGAGAATTAATCCGAAGTAGCTCGACCAATCAGAGCGCGTGATTTTCTATAATCACCTGTGTATTTATACTAATTACTATTTTTACCTAACTTTGTAAAAACTTTCTAAAGGCTTCTACATTTATAATTGTATAATAAAACAATAATTGAATTCGGTTATCGCATGATATCAAGAATTATCAAGGCCTCTGTTTTATCCGCCTCAGCCTTCGGCTTCGGCAGATAACACAAACCTCGGCCTTGATAATTCTTGATATCATGCTTAACCTCATTCAATAATTGTATACTATTTTGCAAACGAAGAAAGATACGAAAAAGTTGTAAAAGTTCGTCTATTACAATTTTACGAATTCTTTCAAATTTGACTAACTTCATTTTTATTGCCAATGTCTTTTGACCCTTTATTAACAAAGTTTCCGGGAGTAAATTTGTGGTAACACCATTGCTTAGCTTTAGACTCAGGCCTTCATCCCACTGATCTCTATATACAACTGGATGGGCCATTGGGCCGGCCAGTTGTATGATGACGTGACCACTACCCAAGATGGCTGCCACTGAAGTTCATAGCTTTCGTAGATTGAAAACAGACAAAAAGAGTTATTTTAAGAAGATTTAAACGAATGTGAGGACACAAGAAGTACTTAATAAGGTTTAAGACGTTAATTTCTTGCATTTGTTTCTGTTACTCAGCTATAAAACCTTTAAATTTCGTTGTTTTTCTTCAGTGCCAACAACGAAGAAACTTCACGATAATATAAATTGAAAAACAGACTATAAAATCTACGAAGAATTCAATCCCAAGTCTTTTATAGTAACCTTAATGCCTTAACAATATTTCCTGTTGTGTACTTGCCATCGTTTGACTGTATTTGTTGTTAAACAGTGAAAACTAAACGAACCAGCATCTGTTGTTTGCTTTACGGCTTTTCCGACTCCCCCAGCACTGCACACATAATATTCTTACCCCCGGATAATCTGACTGTGCTGACATCAAGATTGCTCATGCCAGTCAACTTTGGGATTGGTAACAAGTTCTAAGGCCGCAATGCGTCATATGTTCCACTACGTAAGATGGCGGCGACTGCCACGAAATGTTCTACTGCTGGCCATAGGGAATGGCCTATCCAGTTGTATATGGGTTACATTACCAGAAATTTGGGTCATTTGTGCCGCTGCTCTCGATCAGTGGCTATATTCGCCTAATAATATGATTATGTATTCTAGAATTTCTAATGAGTGTGATTCTACTGTATTCTAGTGTTTCTCATTATTCAGGTCATTGAGTTCTTTAGAATTCGCCTAAATCATGCACGAAAAGGACTGTGAAATCAAGCAAGTTCAAACGCTTTTGGAAGTACTATGCTAGAGATAAATGAGGACCTTTATGTGCTCTCGAAGTAGACTGACTCATGCCGAATGCAACGCGAGTCGGGCAATTCGCATCGCCCGTAACGTTGTTGGTCAATTTGGCCAATTTCTAGAACCTGTTTGCAAAGATTACTATGGCTAACACTATGGACAGTGGCACTTGCAGTGCAAAAATAAGACGAGCAAGGGAAGTACTTTGTCGTCGAAGTAAGCAAACGTTTTTTAGTTATAACTGTTCCTTAGTCCATGCTGAAGTCAAATGGAGTTGGGCAAAGAAGAAATATGTCACCGTTTAAGCAAAATTTGAATTATTATGTGCTCTCCTTATTATTTACTGTTGAGAATCTCCATTATTATGGTCCTTAATACGCACGCGCGCCACCATCTTGTCCCAAATTTCTGGCAATGAAAGGGGATAGTATTTAACACTTTATTGGCCAGGTTTCCAGGAGCTCTCCCCTTGACGAGTAAAACAGTTGTATTACTAGAAGTACATGAATGCAACAACCCCTCGCCGGCTTTTATTAAATGCTTTTTTGAAACACCCACCCACCCTGATTAAAATAAGCACTGATGTACAGCCAATATAAAAACAAACAGATATATAAACAAATGATAATCCTCAAGATAATTCTACATATCAAAGCAAAACTTAGATTTCATTGTTAAACTCTGGTTGTACAAAATATGTTTTTAGGAGGTTTCAAAAGGGATTATTTTAACAAGCTTTAAATGGCTTCCCTATGCATATACATGCATGTTTTGCAAAGGCAGAATTAAAAGTCAACAGCTCAAAAATTACATTTAAAATAGAGTCCGGGACAAAAACAATTCGCTAGAATCAGATTCTAGAAAGAAGTATTAAACAGACAACGTTTCAGTCGAAAATTTGGAAATACAGCCAAAAAAATCGCCGAAGCCCATGAGTATTTACATAGTGTTTTAGTTTTAAGTTAGCTTTAATTAAGCTGATTTATGGTTTGGACGAGCAAAGGGAAAGCATGAAAACGTGAAGCTGTATATTGTTTAGGTTAATAAGCGAAAACATGAAAACAACAAGAATCCTACCGTATTTTGACCACGGAGTTACTACAAACAGACTGAAACAGTGCAATTCAGATCGAGTTTTTGTTTACCATACGGCGTTTGGTTTCTTCAAGTTCTCTGGTTTCTCTTCAAGATATATTAAACGAGTTGTTTGTATCCTTTTCTTCGTGCTCCATTTCGTTTCGTTTAAATAAACGAAAGCAAAATACTATTTGCTTGAGAGTTTAGTTTTCTTCGTCGCTAGTCAATTCTTACCGCGTGACACCGTACCAAACATATATATATATATATATATATATATATATATATATATATATATATATATATATATAAACTATTTCCCAGATTTCGTCTCCCTCGCTTTTTCTACACTCGTGTAAAATGGACTCCACGCGTGTCGAGATTAGCACCCTCACCGGGCTCCGGGCCTTCGGCCCTCCGCCCGGCTCGGGGACTATTCTGTGGCAGAGCCAGCCCACTTTACGCCGAAGCCTGCGTAGGTCGGAAAGGGGGCTCTGACTCGCAGGGTATATATTTACTTACAAGGAGAATAAAATTCCCGAGAACGAACCACTGATAACAGCGACAAACCCCAACCATCCAGCAAACTTCTGGCCCACGGGTAAACTAAATTCGGTCAAATTCTGGTCGAGCACAGCCATCCATCCCCCATAGATACCAGTGCTGGCTCCATACAAAACAACCAACAACAGATAATTATAGTTCTTCATCAATTTCTTTAAACCGCTCTTGAACTCGACTCTTCCTGTTGCTGCAGAATGACTGGGAGGTTTGGGTGGTCGCGCTGGGTAGTAAAAAAGAACAGCTAGAAACAGAGCCAACATTACACCAGCTTCGACGTACAGTAACGTATTGATTTGTTCCTGGTACTTAGCTTTTTGAGTTGAATTCAACACATAGTTATCTCCATGTTTTGGGATACTTGTGGATTCAACATCATCGACAAAAGCAGGACCAATTAGGAAAGAGACGGCTGTTCCGGTGTACCCGGCCATTGTGCATATCGCAGTGGCAGTCGTTCTCTGATGTGGTGGAAACCATGTTGACGATAACAAAGCGGGAGTAGCCATTCCTACCGGACCAGCAAAACCAGCTATTATTTGACCGATGTGGATCAAAACGGTTGAAATTGTTGCATTACCAGTTGGGACACATCTTAACGCAGATCCAAATATCTGCAACCCTGCGGCCAGTAATACTGATATTCTTAGACCTAATAAAACCAAAGGAACAACGTTGAAGCATCGACAAAGTTCAAAATACAGTACTAAAGACTTATTAACTGAGTGCGAGGTTTGTACGGGAAAGTATTTGCCTCAGGTTTTCGTACAGACCGAGCGACGAAGGAGCGAGGTTTGTGCGATAAAACCGAGGGCAAATACTTTCCCATACAGACCGAGCAAACGAGGTTAATAAGGAATTTATTATATGGCTATTGGTTCATTTTATTTTTAAGTTTCGAGCGTCGTTTTCGTCTTCGGAGTATGCTGTTTACCTTACTTATTAACTTTTGTACGTGTCGCTTCTTGGCCTTCTTCTTTACACCAGTTCGGCTTTTATTTGTGGCGTTTTTAGATAAACAGCTTTAAAGAAAACCAGCAGTGATGTTCCAACAGATTTTATTGTTCAGAATATTTGAATAGAGATACCCAGTATACTCTTTTATTTGTTTTCAAATCAACTCAGGAATTTTCCCGCCAAAACTTACAGGGCCAAGAAAAAAGCGTATTGACCAATCGGTCAATATCGTAAAATCCCAACCTCTCGGGAACCAATCAGCGTGCGTTGTTTTGCGTACGGACCGGAAAACAAACCCAGCCATATAACTAGAAATACATGAACGCAACAACCCCTCGCCCGCTTTATATGCATTTTTAACCCCCCTTCTCCCCCCCCCCCCCCCCCCCAATTTCTGTTTTTTGTTGTATTAATGAACACAGGTCAGAAAACATCCAGAAAATTAGTTAGCAAGGTTCATCTGTAGTCGTGTATTATTTCTATGATATTGACACACCGAACGGACATGCAATGTCAATATTAAAAAAAACCAACGAGATGAACCAAATGACAAATTTTCATTCAAAAATATATATAAACAGTGGCCAAGAAAAGACACAAATCACACAATAATGTCAACGTCCTAGCGTTGAAAGACAATTCTAGACAATATATTATTTATATTAATTTTCATTTTCAAATTTCTTCTGTTTTAACTCAGCTAAACTGTTAAATACAAATCTCCTACCGTTAAACTTTCTTCTGCTTTTGTGACCACAAACGCTGCCAATTCAGTCTACTCTTTTCGGATCGTTTTTCTCGTTCGCGGTTTCTTACTTTTTTCGTTGTTGACACATAAATATGACAAGGCATCATTCAGTTCTCTTCATGATCTAAAAAGCCGTTTGTTTCAAAATTTCTTCATCGTTCCCTCTCGAGTTATGTAGAATACACCAGAGCAAAATTCTTTACCGGCTTTGAACAGTTTCAGGACACATCCTTCTTCTGTCAGTTACATTTCGGTCGGCATCGTTTTCGGTCTTTATCGTATTAATTTTTAGGATTTTTCCAGTGGTTTTAAGTCGTATTTATTGTTGTCTTTTTCTCGCTGCCACATCTCTTGTTAGCTTTCTTTCTTTGTCATTTTTCATAGTAATATTAATGTACATTTTAGCTGAAACCATTTTTTCTGGCAAAGATTTCTTTCGTCATGATCGTTGAAAAACTATTTCGTAATCAAACTGAACTTATAAATTATAATATGCTGACGTAAATTTAAATAATTTGAATAATTTAACAGGTCAGTTACCAGTACCCTGCTATTCGAACTGCGCAAGTTGTGGATTTGGATAACATATATATATATATATATATATATATATATATATATATATATATATATATATAAACATCTCGCAGAATTTCGTTCCCACTTGCGTGTAATTTCGCGTGTACTCCACACGTGTCGAGATTAGCACCCTCACCCGGGCTCCGGGCCTTCGGCCCTACGCCCGGGCTCGGGGATAAAGACTAGTATTCAATTTCAAAATCTTTACTCCTTGTCCGAATAAGAAAGACTTCATTGAGCAGTGATGGATCCAGCTTGATCTGGTAGGGGGGGGGGGGGGGGTATGCTGAGCGAGTGAAGTGACATCAGGCCTGTGGCGCGACCAAGGCAGGGAGCTGCATACCCGAGATATTTTTTGTCAAATGACGTTGCACACTTGAATTATCCTATTTTTTAAATTTAGAGTCTCGGAAATGCCATTTCCTGCATTCTGAGGGGTGATTTTTAAGAACACTGAAGGTCATAAAATGTCATAAAAAGTTCGCAAGACAGGGCAGTAATCAACTACAAGAAAATAACGTTAAAAACTTTATATTTTAATACCGTATTTATTTCAATTTGGCAACTTAAGTTATTCAGACTGTAAATAAACGACACAAATGACAAATCTGAGCGCACATTTGTACACCTGAATTTATTAGACTCAAAATGCACACTTGCACACCTGAATTTTTGTCTTGCACACCCGAGATCTCATCGAAAACTGCCATACTCTGCAGTCTGGTAGCAGGGGTCTGGGGACACAGCCCCCACCAGGGTCTAGAGGCCGAGCTGGTGGTGGGGATGGGGGGCGAAGCCCACCAGAAATTTTTTTTATACCTATTAATACCTATGAATCATATAATAGCTAATATATGAATCATATATATATCTATGAATCATATGATAGCAGATAGCTATGATACCTAATACCTAGGTCCAATGAAGTTTACACGGACATTGAATGAATTGCGTCCTTTAATGTACTTGGATTTGACAAGGCAATTGGCACCCCCCCTGTAAATCCATCACTGTCATTGAGTACTTCATTCTGCAAGCCAACACCACACAAAAATGAAACAAGACAACAACAAACCCAGTAGTGACATTTTACAGTACACTACAGTTGGCGCGAAGGGTGGGAAGCACGGGGCCTCTCACCAAAAGTTAAGCCCGGTTTGACGGGGTTAGTACTTGGATGGGTGACCGTCTGGGAATAACCCCATTCTCGAGCTTGGAACACTCATGTGAGTATAGAGTTTAGTTGGTCTCTCCTGTGCTTCGAGGGTTTTTCGCCGGGTTCTCCGATTTTCCTCCCTCTATAAAATCAACACCTTCTCCCTCCCCCCCTTTCCCCCGTTTTTCCCTCGCTTCCGGTAACCGTTTTCCGTATTAGGTCTGTGATTCGTGGTCTGACATGTGTGTCATAAATGTGTCGTAGGGCGGCTGCTTCGAGCGCCTTTAACATGCCTTCGACTCGGCCACTTGAAATTTACGGGGGCCTTTACACGAGCCCGGGTTGAGTGCCAGCCCAGGTCAGCTCGCCATCCCTGGTTATTCTTTTTTCGTGTTTACATGAACCCGGATTGGCTGCTTTTTTCCCCAACCCGGGTCAGCTTTTCTCAACACAAATTATCATATTGCCAACACTTTACACGAGCCCGGGTCAAGTCAACCCGTGTTTACATGAAGGAATTGACCAAAGTTCCGCACCGTCGCACCTCTCCAACCCGGCTCGACCCGGCTATCGTGTAAACGCTAACAGGGGTTTATTCGTAGACGGGTTGACCTGGGTTGGCAAGCTAACCGGGTTGGCTCTCAACCCGGGCTCGTGTAAAGGCGCCCTTAGTAATGTAAATGGCTCTTGAAAAGCCCCTTGTGGGAAGAAGTAATTAAAATTTGTATTGTATTTAACGTCGAATTGAATTTTCCTCAGGCAACAAAGAAAACTGATAATTTTTAGTCCAAAGAGTAATCATAACGCCGTCACGTTCTACATACGTTATTCAGATCAAGTTCACGTCTAACTCGTCAGGACGACGTTAACAGTCGTGAAACGGTGAGCAGAGCCTTCGTTTCCTTATTTCTTCGCTGAGAGTGGCTTCGTCCAAGATTTAGGACGAAGTAACCCGTTTAAGACCTGTTTAAACTTTATTAAGGAAAATATATATAACTTCAAAAGGTTTAGTTGATCTTTAAGCTCCCGGTTTATTAACTGTATCAGCTGATTAAGATCAGTACCTGACGTGAAGAGACCAGTATCGTCTGCAAATAAGATTATATTTATTATTTAAAAGAATTCGCTTTTTTGAGTTTTATTAGCTCTGAACTCACAGTACCTTTCACATCCATAAGCCAGGCAAATGGTGCCACCGAAAAACAATATGTAATACTTCCCCAAGCTGACACAAGATCAATGACATGAGGTTCCCATCCATACACTGCCCTGGCTGTGGCCTGAATAGGACTCCAGGTATTCCAGATTAAATTTTGTAGCAACGCAACTCCACAATACAGAATAAGAATATACCAACGTCTTCTGTAGACCTTCGTTTCATCTGATTCTTGATATGAGCAGTTTGCAAAGATTTGTGGTGGCAAGAGACTCTCATCGGCATCGTTTTGGTATGAACTATTAATCTCACTTTTCGAAGAAGCCATCTGTAAACAGTAATAATTAGAAATATACAGTACATGGAGACTGACAGTGTAATAGATATAGATATAGGGTGAATTGAAGATGTAACAGCGTGTAAAGCCTGACGAACACGAGAGCTACTTACTGAGCTAACCTCGGAAGCCATTTGCTAAGTGAGAGTCTCTGATATCAAATACAATAGATATTTGCACATGAGAGAATCTTGCTCAGCAAATGGCCCCTCAGCAAATTGCATCATTGCATTTTATGACAGTTTAGTATAATTTCATAGTGGAAAAGAGGCTTTCCAGCTTTCTGATTGGTCCGCTCAGCGGTGAATCTGAGGTAATAGTCCCCGCCTAGCGCGGTGACTATTGCATCACAAGAAATTGTTCTTCAAAAGTAGTTTTGGAAAAGAGACTGGTACTTATTCAACACTGCACTGACGTTACTCGTTTCAATCTCCCCCTCGGAGTTGTCATTACGAAGTATGAGATTTTAGAATTTGTCGATTCAATGGTTCATTGAACTGTTGATTTTTTTTTCAAAATGGGGTCTGTAGTTTTTGAGACAAACGAAAGAGCATAATACTGAAAACATTTATCACTGAGATGTTGTACATATCAAATATCGTAAAAACAAAACTTTATAAAGGTAAGGAAGTATATTTTCTATATTTCTTCGTATTTTTTGTATGTTCTGGCTAGGTTTTGGTCGTAGCGATGTTTTCGAAAAATTCGTCATGAGTGAAGAACATATTGAATATGAATTAAGTGCAAAAAAGCCGCAACACAGGATCCAAAACACCAGAATAAAAGTCTTTTTAGCATATATTTGAACGTATGTACAAGTTCAGTTCCAAAGTAGGATGTTGTTTACTCTTTTTTTGAAATTATTTACCGACAAAGACTGTGGCTTGCTAACATCGTCTGTGAATAAACAGAATCACCATGTTAAAATGAAAGCAGTTGTTTAAAAGTTTTTGTTTCAACGTTATTGTTTTTTTATCAACCTCTGAAATTATACTAAAACAATTAGTCACCTCAGGCTCGGTGACTATCGGTGTGTTTACCTCGCCGCTTTGCGGCTTGGTAAATATTCACCAATAGTCACCTCGACTTCGGTGACTAATTGTTAATTAGTATAATTTCATAGTGGAAAAGAGGCTTTCCAGCTTTCTGATTGGTCCGCTCAGCGGTGAATCTGAGGTGATCAGGGCGCTTATATACGGGGCGGTGCAACGCGCTCATATCGCGCTGATCGATGTGTGATGCACAAAAGGACTGGCACGAGCGTGCTTCTGAGCAAAAGTTGATCAAAAGTGGATTTTTGGGCACTGTGATATTCTCGCTGTTTTTTCTTTAACTATGTAATTTCGGAGGAACCTTTTGCAATGTACCGACGAAGTACTTATTCGTTTAATGTATGAATATTTGTTTGGCGTAAAAAGTTGTACTATAAAGGAGTTATTATGGATAATGACTCGATTTTTTGATGACTTCTATTGAGGGAAAATTTCATTACAAGTTTTGAGCATGTTAACAGGTCGTCCACGCCGAGGAATTCAGGTATGTTGAAGATTATAATAGTGTGGTTATATCTTAAAGTTTTCATAAAAATCGGAGTTGATTATTTGGAGATATAGCGTTCGGATGTTAGGTATTTTTATGGTTTAACTCTTGCCTGTTTAGTTCCTCAATTGCTGCAAGAGAAGTAAACAAAACTTATAGTTTTGCCATGTTACGATTCTTAGTAATTATATCAATAACTTTATCGGGTTTTTGAAGCATTAGATTAGAATAACTGTAAGCTGTAAACAAATTTTACTCTCCGATCAATTTAATAAAATACGACTTGCTGGGACGCATGCCGAGCGCATTATGTGATAAACTGTCGTCCACACCTTGTAATTTTGTCATCAGATAGCCAAGATGACTTCTTGTTAGGTTTCATTGAGAAAATGCAAATTGGAGTTGATTATTTCTTGATATTCAATTGGAAAGATGACCTACCAGCTAAAATTCAATGCAAGATGTTGTCTTCTATCGAACATGGCCGAATGATAACGTGCACAAACAAAGATTTCCAAAGACTTCTTGCGTCATTTCTCTTGCGAAAGCAACGGTACGGTTCATATTTTTCAGCAGCATATTTGTTCATGTTTCAGCAACGACTCCGAATTTTTGGGAGTAACACCAGAGAATATAGTAGCTGAATCCACAGATCCACTGACATATCGTATGGCTCGGCAATTTCATCCACGTCCTCTTCTAAACTCAACTCAGAGACTTCCACATCAAGCGTATTTTACCCGCCATATTTTGGACTTTCCCTGGCTTAGCGTTCGTCGCTATGGTGACAGGGGGCTTGTTACCAGTCCTCTGCATCACACATCGATCAGCGCGCCCATTGCCGTTTCACCGCCCCCTATATAAACGCCCTGGAGGTGATAGTCACCGCCTAGCGCGGTGACTATTACATCACAAGAAATTGTTCTTCAAAAGTAGTTATGGAAAAGAGACTGGTACTTATTCAACACTGCACTGACTTCACTCGTTTCAGTCTCCCCCTCGGAGTTGTCATTTTGAAGTATGAGATTTAGAATTTGTCGATTCATTGAACTGTTGATTTATTTTTCAAAATGGTGTCTGTAGTTTTTGAAACAAACAAAAGAGCATAATACTGAAAATATTTATCACTGAGATGTTGTACATATCAAATATCATAAAAACAAAACTTTGTAAAGGTAAGCAAGTATATTTTCTATAATTCTTCGTATTTTCTAGCAAGTTTTGGTTAGGTTTTGGTCGTAGCGATGTTTTCGAAAACTTCGTCATGAGTGAAGAACATAATGAACATGAATTAAGTGCAAAAAGTCTGTATCACAGGAGCCAAAACACCAGAATAAAAGTCTTTTTAACATATATTTGAATGTATGTACAAGTTCAGTTCCAAAGTAGGATGTTGTTTACTCTTTTTTTTTAAAATTATTTACTGACAAAGACTGTGGCTTGCTAACGTCGTCTGTGAATAAACAGAATCACCCCTGCTAAAATGAAAGCAGTTGCCTAAAAGTTTTTGTTTCAATGTGATTGGTTTTTGTCAACCTCTGAAATTATACTAAAACAATTAGTCACCTCAGTCTCGGTGACTATCGGTGTATTTACCTCGCCGCTTCGCGGCTCGGTAAATATTCACCGATAGTCACCTCGACTTCGGTGACTAATTGTTAAATAGAGTCAGGAAAGTCATTTTCTATTTGTTTTATAAAATGACTAGTTGGGCAATTCCATGGTGACTCATCAGCATGGAATTGCCCAGTTAACTGTTTTAGAATGTAAAAAAAAACCCAAGGAGAAGCCAAATAAATATACCAGTGATTGCGTGAGATTTAATGAAACAGAGCATGCATTATACAATATTTATTATATGACACGGATTACTTCCGGTAAAATCACGTGCTGTGATTGGTTGCTGACGGGGTGAGATTTCTCCGTAATGCCCACGGGCATTATGAAAATTGTTAATGCCCTACGATTGGAAACAAACAAAAAATCCTGATAAGAAACTTTACTGCCGAAAAATGGTGAAATTAGATGAAATGGACGACGATGAACATTATAAAAGTAAATTCTGGTATCCAGACGAGAAAGAAACAGAAGAAAATAACGCTAGTTCGGTGTTTTGACGAAGTTAAAGGAAGCGAAGACCAAGAAATACAAGATTGATTTTGAAATAAAAACTGCCATATAATAAACTACTTAATAACCTCGACCGTTCGGTCTTTACGGTAAAATATTAAACCTCGGTCTTCAACGTATTAACCTCGCTATCACCCGGTCAATACAGCAAAGACCTCGGTTTAATATTTTACCGTAAAGACCGAACGATCGAGGTTATTAAGTAGTTAAAAATGAAAATGATATCAAACATGCCTCTGCACTCTGAGTGAACATGGCTCTCGTCCAATCAGAGAGTGTGAAATACAGTAGAAAGAAAGAAAGAAAGAAAGAAAGAAAGAAAGAAAGAAAGAAAGAAAGAAAGAAAGAAAGAAAGAAAGAAAGAAAGAAAGAAAGAAAGAAAGAAAGAAAGAAAGAAAGAAAGAAAGAAAGAAAGAAAGAAAGAAAGAAAGAAAGAAAGAAAGAAAGAGATAAATCATACCACTCCTGTGCATATGTACTCTTATTAATGCATGTTTGACATCATTTAACAAGAAAAAAGTTGAGTAGAGGCATGAGGCGATAATCGAGTGCGTGTACACTTCTTTCATATTCAAATCATGTCAAATGTACCTTTATAAGAGTACATATCCACAGGAGTGGTATGTCTTATTTGTTTTATAAAATATGAAGAAAAATCAAGCTAAAAGTGAGGTAGTTTTGGAATTTGGCAGGCTTTTCTGGCCAGCTCCCACCATTCAATGATCCCTGTTCTCTTATAAATGCACAGAGCCCAGCTAATCACAGCGTGTGCAGAGGGCACCTTATTACTAAGGCTACCTATGGTAAGCCGACTTTGCTTTTCTTTTTTGGGGGTTCCACGAAATGGCATTATTGTATCATCCCGTTAGGCCTTGTGAACTGTAAGGCATGTTGCATGCTCGAATTTTTGATTTTTTGAGTTCGAAGTTCTTGACAGAATAGACAAATTTATTACAGACACAAGAAAATGCCGTGTTGACACTTGACATCAGTACCTAGGAAGCCTTGACTTGAAGACTAGAGATACAAGACTGTTTACCTAGTATTAAACACCTTACTGCTTGGTCCAACAACTATGAAACACAGGTGGTAGGCACCAAATAAAGCAAAAAATATGTTTAGATATGTTAGTCATCTACAAGTCGCTTATCATGAAGGTGTCATATTACATTTGGTAACACTACACTTAAGTAACACTACACTGTAGTACAAAAGCTCAGCTTTATAACAGTAGATACATGGCAGTATCGGCAAATTATCAAAATAAAACGAGGTAATTTACGAATATGAGACTTTTCTGTAGCTACCAGATCTAATAAATTTCTAATTCTTTGCAAGCTTATGTTATTGTAGCTTTTCTTCAAAGTGTTATATTTAGGTGTATTTACGCCATATTTCTTGTTTGTTTATCATTGTGAGTTATGCGAATTAGGTTAATCATAACTTCACGAATGCTGATTGGATGCATTCTGAAGTGAGCCATTCAAAATAGAACACCAATGTGGTTTGCATGACTCCACAGAAATCCCATCCATTCCAATGTGTTTTTAAAAAAACATAAATTTTAGTATATAAATTCAAAATTACAGCTGGCAACCCCCCTCACGTTCAAAGTATATACTATCCAAATCCAATACGATCTGGCATGGTTGCCTGTTTGTAACAAAAAATGCCATCAACGGTGTTTTTGAGACACTTGTATCGAGGTTGGCCGGCCCTCTAATATATAAATGAAGTACTTCATATAAGACCATAAGATTTGCGTCAAAGTGCTAGAGACCAAGAGTGCATTCTGTATACCGTTATAAGTTCAATGCACCTATCAATGTTAAGCCTGGGGGGGGGGGGAGGCCAGGCAGATGTGGGGGATTTGAACTTCATTGTCTTTCCCACACTCAGGAATTTGATTAAAAGTCTAGACCCCAGAGTGGGGACGTTTGAATTTTTGGCGAGAAGAACTGAGAACTAATATCGGGCAAGTTAATCTGGCATCGGGGCTTACTGGGCCTTTAATACTGGGACTAGCGCTGGTGGCCAAAAGGAGCACAGGATCTGGAAATGAGATTGCAGGGTGTAATCTTGGATTTTAAAAAACAAATCATGAAGAGACCATTTCTGAAGGTAAGCTGTGTTTTCGTTGAATGAAACAAAGATTGATGATTTGTATTTGTCAAAAACGTGTTTATAACCATAAGCTATTTCTAAATTCACTGTATTTGAATTGATGCCTTTGTTTGGGCTAAATAGTTGCCTTTGTTTTGCTTTTTGATAGAGAATATAGTTTTGGAATATATTGCTTTTGGTAAAAATCCAGGACCAGTTCATTTGATGGTTTATAAACATCTGACCAGATGTGCTTAAAAAGGATATAATTTGCCCGAGGCAGGGGGATTTGATCTAGTTTGACCTATATTTTGAGCTCTAGGTTGGGGATTTTGCCCAAAAATTCTTCAGAAAAATCAAATCCCCCACATCTGTCCGGCCTCCCCCCCCCCCCCTCAGGCTTAACATTGATAGGTGCATAATACTTGCAAATCAACTGATCATACTAGTTACCTCTAACTGTACAATTACACAGTTTCAGAGCGGTTCTATACAACTACACTGCTTAATGATTGCTTCTGAGCATTTTGCAATTTTTAACAAACACCTATAAATATCGAAGCCTATGCCAATAATTGCAGAAATCAGTAGCAGGTGTCTTGTTTTATAAAAATTTATAAGGGCCCATACCAAAAAAATGTCTACACTTCTAAGGGGCTGTCGACAAGTAGATTTCGTCCCCAATTGCGGACTTGTTCCACGATGGGAAGGGGGGGGGAGGGGGGTATGCCTTGAATCCGCGATAACAAGAAAAATTGGGACAAAATCTGAATTAGTATTTATGAAAAAGATCTTGCACAGTATCAGGGAATTTAATAATATTATCCAGCTGTAAAATTTGTTGCCTTAACATATTCCCAGGTGATTCCAATTCCAGTACAATCGAGATCAAACAAGACTTAATTATGCTGCCGCTGGCGTAGTTGATCGCAGTTGCAATTTCATGCAGCGTTTGCAAGATTTACGTTTCAGTTTCACCGTTTTTTCAGGTATTTCTTTAACTTTTTTAACAGTTTTTAGGATACCACAACATGCTAGGAGGGTTTATATATTGAATTTGATGAATATTTTATATAAAACTTCACTTTTTCGTGGCTGAACTCTAGCTGTTTAATAGCATTTGCCCTCTGGTGTGTTGACAATAAGTATATTTATATTAAAATATTCTTTCTTAATATTCATACTATGCTATGTGTCTATACTCATGGTTAAAATGGCAGTCCACTGGACTCCTCTGTCCCCTGGTGGGGGGTCAACACAATTGGGGACGAAATCTATTTGTCGATTGCCTCTAAGGCTCCGTCTACCTCTGTTTATACGCCACTATTTTAATAATTTCACAATCTCAGTACAACACAACATGTAGGTTATATGTGCGCCCATCTTATTAAGTTATCCTAAGACCAAGAGAAGCAGTCGGCTCGAAAACTGTTCATGCCGAACCTTCGTGTCCGGGGAAATTTTGTTGTGGCACTGATCAACTGAAAAAATAGAAATCTGAACTTAAATAACTCACCTGAACATTTAATTCATTCTACATTTAATACACCAACGATAGCTGTAAAACGGCCTGATCTTCCACGAATGGATATACACATACTGTATAAATGGTGATCTGATCAACCAATTCCAAAGCCTCACGTGACGATTGCAAGATGGAAATTTAAGATGGAAATTTAAGATGGGGTCAAGTTTCGTATACGGTAATGTCACCTATACGGAAATGTCTCCTCAACCTCGTTCCCAGGGCGTTCGCTCATCGAAAATGAATGTATAAACTGGTAGTCCAGTTCTGCGGAGGCAACACGATCTCTTACCAAAATTAAGCGTATATCTTAATTGTGAAATAGGGCTAGAATTAAGACATGGCCTTAATTTTAAAATAGGACTCAAATTAAGACATGGCCTTAATTTATCTGTCCCACAAGCGGGATGTTAAACTTGAACACATAAAGCTAAAAATCCTAGAGGGGCGTTGTCTGAGAGGTGGGACTTTTTTCCGGAGGGTTGTGATTAGGCTTAGGGCTACCGGGGGGTTGTGGTTAGGTTTAGGGTTTCCGGGGGTTGTGGTTAGGTTTGGGGCTTCCGGGGGTTGTGGTTAGGGGTTGGGGGTATGGGGGAGAGTTTTCATTTAAAATTAAGGATTAGCCTTAATTTTAGGCGAGTTGACAATTAAGGATAATCCTTAATTTTGGATGTGAGGTCGACCTGGCGGAGGAGGGGCCAGAACTGGACTAGAGTGATATGTGCTGGTCATTGACGGGGCAAAAATTGAAGTCAAAAATTGAAGGCGGACATGTAGGTCGCACATTGTCCGCCACAATTGATATCACTCCACTAGTTATATGTAGAGCTCACGGGTTCTGACCAACCGTGTTCTGACCAGCATATCGATCCTCTCACCAAGAATTCAGGATTATCCTGAATTGTGAAAACAGAAATGGTCTGGACCTCAGGATAATCCTGACTATTCATCTCCACTTCGGTGAATAATTGTTAAATATTAAATGAGAAAATGCCCCCCCCCCCCCCCCCACCTCAACCTCTCGGTAAACCTAAATCTAACCACAGCCCCCCGGTGACCCCAAACACTTACCATGCCGGACTTTTTTCCCGGAGGGTGGGAAAGAGACCGTTAGCGGGGGTTAATTTTGGTTTTAAATAGCATCAGCATTAAATTATTATGCATTGCATTATGTATTTTTCATTTTTTGAAACTTCAAACATTTCGTAAATTCGTATACCTTCAAAACAATTCTGTTGAAGAGCTTTTTTCCATCTTTTACCTTCTCTGGCTCAGATAGAATACGATTATCAAAAGTTTTCCGACCACACTACCGTTTTCGAATCGTTTTCGCCGTTCAGTGAAACGCTAAAAAGATCTACAGGAGTATGAATGAATAGTTCTAGGTGATTGAAACCAAGTTAACATAATCGTGACATCATCGTTTTCCAAAAGCTTCGTTTTTGCCGTCAACATTGGTGCAGAAAACGGCGTCTTCGAATGTCTCCACTCTGGAGAGCGTTTTCGAAACGCTCCGTTTTCGGTCACCGAAGACGCCGGATTAGTGTGACGAAAGGCCTAACCGTATCAAAAAGGCTCTGACGGCAAAACTTGTTAAAGTGCCCCTAACCTCTACATTTTTTATTGTCTTATTTGGAAGAACTTTTAAAATGATAGAGTAACTTCTTTAGAAGATTTTCGCTTTTTCGCTTTGTTTTTGAGATATTTCATTTTTAATTCTTTGAACGTTTTCATGGCGATAAAGTGATATAAATAAGTTTTGTGGAAACACCACGTTATTGCTCTGATGAAGGCCTGAGTCAACAGGCCGAAAGCTTAGCAAAGAAATATTTTACGTGGTGTTTCCACAAAACTTATTTATACATATTTCATTTTGTTTGATATGCAAATATCTGGAATTACGTCACACATGCATAATGACCTATCAGAGAATGTTATATATCTTTGCGTTCATCAAATAAAAACACTAAAGTATGAAAAACATGTGTGCGTGTTTCTCTCACAACACCAAACTTCTCGATTTTAAAATATTTCGTTCGAGAATGAAAGAGATACACCAACTTCTTCGATAAGTCATTATGCATGTGTGACGTAGATTCCAGACATTTGCATATCAAACAAAATGAAATATAATATTAATTGTCAGTTGTTTGCTGTACAAGCTGTGTCAGTTAGTAATACTCAGAAAAACTCTGAGTTCTAAGCGGGACTCGAACCCACAACCTTCTGAATGCTAGCCAGACGCTCTAACCATTGAGCCACTAGAACTCAGATAGCGGAGCAAGGTTAATTAAGGTATTTATACCTTAGACTGGGCTCAGTCCTCCAGGAACGAGTCTTAACCGCTCGGTTACAAGTGCTTGTTTGTCTACAAGTCGCGTTGTAACAGTAAGTTTCCAGTTAAACACTGTTAGTTAGTTTCAGAAATTGCAGCTTGATGTTAGTAATAATTGTCAGTTGTTTGCTGTACAAGCTGTGTCAGTTAGTAATACTGACAATACTGACACAGCTTGTACAGCAAACAACTAACAATTATTACTAACATCAAGCTGCAATTTCTGAAACTAACTAAAATGAAATATCTCAAAAACAAAGCGAAAATGCGAAAATCTTCCAAAGAAGTTTCTTTATCATTTTAAAAGTTCTTCCAAAGAAGACAATAAAAATTGTCGAAGTTAGGAGTACTTTAAGGCCCTGTTACAACGGCAGTTGCATGAACCATTGCACTGTGTAACATGCTGTGCAATGGTCAAAATCGTTGCGAAACAAGTTGCAACAATCATTGCACAAAGTAGAATCAGGTTCTACTTTCTGCAACGATTGCAGCAATTTGTTTCAGTGTTGCACCGTGTAACATCCCTTCAGCAACTTGTTTCGCAATATTTTGTTATGATTTGGCACTCAATCGAACCTCTCCCCAGTCTACCCGCTTTTATCGAAATCCAAATCATTGGGAAATTGTATAAACGCGTTGCAGCGGGTAACATCCCCTGTCTTGCAATTGCAATGCTGCATGAGTCATCACTGCGAGACAAATTGCATGAAAAATTGCATCGTGTAACATGCAGGGCCTTTAGTTGAGTTTGACTTCAACGCAAGCGACAAAATCCTTTTAGAACTAAGGCCCCGTTTACACTATTACGGTACGGTTGTGGTCCGGATTGGGGTGAGCGTTCCGTTACAAAAAAACCGTCTGTTTACACTATGACGGTACGGTAAATTTACCATAGCGTAGTGATTTGCAGCCGGAGTGCTAAGCGCAGTGACTACGCTACGGAAAACCACTCTGGAATAGTGTAAACACAACAAAGAAACGTAGTGATTTTTCAACGGAGGACTGATCGTACTTTAAGTATTCAATTACTACGTAAATGGCAGGGTTCGAAATAGCAGCCGGCTGCCGATACCGTTCAATGTCCGGAAAAGTGTTGTCTTTTGAGTATTTTATATGACGTTTTTGGACCTTTAGAATTCTGTAATCCTTGTCCTAAAATGCAGGAAATGGCATTTCAGACTCTCTAGATTTCAAAATTTCCCGCCCTAAAAATTTTGGCGACTCAACTTTTAAAAATATAACTGAACTTTGGGTTATCGGCGAAATTGCTTTTGCCAAGATCAAAATTATGGTAATTTGTTTTGATTTCTCTGTATATGATCGTAAATGAAATCAGTATTTGCTTAGCCATGCAGATTAATATGTAAACAAGGGTCAGGCTAAATTGTTAGTAAGTTCAACAAACAAAGACAATAGCATCAAGCTTGTTAAAGAATTTTTACATTACAAAATAAATGCATTTAATTTTGGTTTACATTACATTATTATGTCCAGAAGGTAACTTTGCTGCTTGGGAAACAGCCGGCAAAAATTTTGACCTACAAAAAACAGCCTACAAAATTAGGCATATTTTTTGAACGTTATTTCGAACCCTGAATGGATTCGTGGTTTCTGCTAGATATACTGAAGTTTAGAATGTCATCGTGGTCCTACAATCCGAGAATTGGGACACTAAAGCATCAATTAGCTTCGTTCTTAGGTCCTTTTACTACCGTGAGATAAATAAAGTTGTTTTACCGCTTCCCCACCCCCCACCAATCAATGTTGATTACCAGGGGAGGGCGCATTTTAAAGATAAATCGCGTGCGCACTAAAAAATTTTCTCATGTCTCTGAGGATGATTCTGTAATAGTTTGCTTAAGTTTCCTTTCAATATCCTCAGAACAATAGACATGCTGAACGCGTGTTGAACGAAAATTACAACATGTTGAAATTGCGTTCAACACCATTCAACAACGCCTTCGTTTGTTAAAGGGTACTATGTCTATGATAAGCATATTACTTCTGTTTTGCAAGACATGAAATGGTTATCCGTTAAATTGCAACTCGGTTATCGAGATGCAATGTATCGACGGCCATGCACCAGTTTACTTAACTTCTCTGTTTATTAAACGAGGTGACGTGAGCAAGCGGATTAGCAGAAGTTCACAGTTACTAAATATTCCGTTGTTAAATTAAGACCACTACTGGTCAAAGATCTTTTTACTACCACACTGTGAATTTATAGAACGACTTAGACACTTCTTTAAAGTTAAGCAAATCCGTGCATACTTTTAAACAAAAGTTGCGAAGCCAATTACCAAAACACTAATTACTAATATAGTGTAGTATGAATTTATTTTATTATTCATAATTTATGTGTGCACGTAATCTTGTAATTGTTCACTGAAGAGCATCTTTGAGACTTTGGGGAGTGTCCAACAAATTATTGTATTATTGTATTGTATTGAGAACAGTTAGATATAACTGAACTGAAAGACAGTATAAATAAGATTAGTTTACATATAAATAAGTTTTGTGGAAACACCACGTAAAATATTTCTTTGCTAAGCTTTCGGCCTGTTGACTCAGGCCTTCATCAGAGCAGTGACAACAAGTTGTTGGCTCACGTCATTTATAAACTAAGCAACTGATCAATTAAATCACGTAAGAATACAATGAATTAAATCACGTAAGAATACAATTTATATTACATTATCGCCATGAAATAATTAAGATTGTTATATAGCTAGAGTTCACGTTTCTCTCTGACGAAGGGCCTTCGCTCGAAACGTTAGACCACTTACGTTCTCTGTTTCGGCAGTATTAACCTACTATACCATATTTCGATTGTTGTTTCAACACTGCCTACGCAGCACACTACTTTTATGACTGTCATTGGTTGGTTTGTGGTCACATGACCTTAGCTAAATTTCAATGTATACCGAGCGGGCAATAATTGAGAACTTATTGCCTGCTCGGTCAATAAGTTTTCAATCGTTGCCCGCTAGAACTTTGAACTCTTCACGGCATCCTATAAACAAAAGCTTGTTTGGTACGAAAAAAAGAATATTTATAGGTCTTCAAAGCATGTGTGAAGATTATAAACCGGAGAAATGTATTGCTGTTCTTTTGTTTTGGGATTTATATTTGTTTGGTTGAAGTGAAATTACGGAGCCAGGCGAAATGTTTTGGTAAGTCTTTGATAGCGTTTGTCTTTTGTGTACTTTCCCTTGATAAAGTCGAAATTATTCAGCGAAACTCAAGCTATATAACAAAACACTTAATGTCTGCTCCCTCGGGAAACAGTTAGTTTTGTTTTCCCGAGAGTCTCGATGTTTCCCTCGACTTCGTCTCGGGAAATATCAAGACTCTCGGGAAAACAAAACTAACTGTTTTCCGAGGAGCAGACATTAACTGTATATTAGTTTAGTTTAACGTTCAGCAACGTTCAACATCATTCAACAGGGGTGGCCAAACGCTTTCAACATGTTGACTTAAACAATGTTGAACGATGTTGAAGCAAATGTTGAAAGCGTTTGGCGAGACCTTAACGAAACCTAACGTAGAAAACCATTTGAATAATGAATATCCACATTGAGTCTATTGTACGTTTCTTTGACAAAAACCAACAGTATGGTAGTGGAAGCACAAGTAACCATAGTTACCCAAGTCATCCATTTGGCGCCAAAATGACCCATCGAAACAACCAAAAATACAGCCTGTAGAAAGTAATCGGTTAGCTTGATGGCTGAAGTAGTGATCCCCTCTGCGACTGGATAAGCCATTTCTGCTCCCAGTTCAAAAAAGAACGGTAACGCTCCATTTACAAAGAACCCGGTTAAACCAAAAACTATACAGATTAGTACGCTGTTAAAAGGAATAATTTTACTGAAAATAAAACAGACGATGAGTATGGAAAATGTCGCAAACGTCATGAATACCATTAGGAACTCTTTTAAATAACCAGAAAACCGATCTGCAAATCTAGAAAATAAATTATGTAATAATCAGTGACTTCCTTTATGAAATTCCACATGCTCGACGTCGAAATCACTCATGAAAATCTCGTTCACCTTTAAGCCCTAATCAAACGAGAACGCAAGTCATCGCAAGTTGGCAGTCACGCTATCTCAGCCAGCCGCTCTGAATAATTTCCCGAAAATATTATGTACCGTGACAAAGTTAAAACTTGTTTAAAACACTCATGAAACATTTATTTGTTAATTTGGGTATTCGAACGACCGCCACAGAAATTTGTGACTGCCAACTTGCGATGACTTGCAACATAGTCAATCGAGATATGGCCTGGAAACTCAGCTAAAGTCTTTGGTCTATCTTTTTGTTCGCCTTTATGCATTTTTGTGCAGGGTGTACGGTCACTGAACACATTGTATTTTAGTATAATGAACAAACTGTCCAATAGCAACGTTTCAGTTCAGTCACTCAACCGTGCTATTTAAAATATTAATAAACCTAAAACAAAGGATGTGCACGGTGTAAGGTACGGTTCAACATAAAATCCCAGCTCATTATAGGCGCTTTGAAGTTTACCGAGTTTCCAGACCATATCTCGATTGACTATGCTTGCAATGACTTGCGTTCTCGTTTGATTGCGGCTTTAAAGTGCCTATACAAGGAAAATTAAGTTCGTCTTATTTGAAAGAACACTTAAAATGATAGAGTAACATCTTTTGCAGTTTTTCGTTTCTTTGCTTCGTTGTTGAGATATTTCAGTTTGTTTGATATGCAAATTAAACATTTTGACGTCACACGTGCATAATGAGTTATCGAGAAAGTTATATATCTTTGCTACTATCAAATATAATAATCACTTGAAGATCTACATGTTTAGTGTTGTGGGCGAAACACATCCACATGCTTCATTCAAATTAATTTGGTTTGATAATAGAAAAGATAGCTGACGACGTCAAAATGTTAATTTGCATATCAAACAAACTGAAATATCTCAAGAACAAAGCAAGGCAACGAAAAACGGCAAAATATGTTACCCTATAATTTGAAGTCTTCTTTCAAATAACACAAACTTAATTTTCGTTAAATCTCAAAAATCTCAAAAAATCACCAAAAATCACAGAAAATCACCAAAAATCTCAAAAATAATTTTAAAAATCCCCCCTCCCCACCCAATCCCCTTTTACTGGAGTGATACACACCCCGCACATGCTTTTAATATGGTACGGAGATGGGGAGTTGACATTCATTCGTTACAGGAATTAACATGGAATGATGAGTAAATAAAACCTTATTACAAGATAAATGAGAACAAGGAAGGAAAGAAGGAAGAAATGCATAAATGAAGGAAGGAAGGAAGGAAAAGACAGACAGGGAAGGAAAAAGGAAGGGAAAGAGAGAGAGGAGGGGGAGATGGAGAGAAGAAAAGAGGGATGAAGGAAGGAAGGAAGGAAGGAAGGAAGGAAGGAAGGAAGGAAGGAAGGAAGGAAGGAAGGAAGGAAGGAAGGAAGGAAGGAAGGAAGGAAGGAAGGAAGGAAGGAAGAAAGAAAAGAGGAAGGAAGCCTTGAAGGAAGGAAGGAAGGAAGGAAGGAAGGAAGGAAGGAAGGAAGGAAGGAAGGAAGGAAGGAAGGAAGGAAGGAAGGAAGCCTTGAAGGAAGCCTTGAAGGAAGCCTTGAAGGAAGCCTTGAAGGAAGCCTTGAAGGAAGCTTGAAGGAAGCCTTGAAGGAAGGGAAGGAAGGAAGGAAGGAAGGAAGGAAGGAAGGAAGGAAGGAAGGAAGGAAGGAAGGAAGGAAGGAAGGAAGGAAGGAAGGAAGAAAGGGAAGGAAGGGAGGAAGCCTTGAAGGAAGGAAGGAAGGAAGGAAGGAAAGGAAGGAAGGAAGGAAGGAAGGAAGGAAGGAAAGAAGGAAGGAAGGAAGGAAGGAAGGAAGGAAGGAAGGAAGGAAGGAAGGAAGGAAGGAAGGGAGGAAGGAAGGAAGGAAGGAAAGAAGGAAGGAAGGAAGGAAGGAAGGAAGGAAGGAAGGAAGGAAGGAAGGAAGGAAGGAAAGGAAGGAGTCAGGAGGGAGGGAGGAAGGAAGAGAAGGAGGGACAAAAAGAAGTAAGGAAGGAAAGAGGGGAGGGGAGGGGAAGGAGGGAGAGAAAGAAAGAGGGATGAAAGGAAGGAAAGAGGGAGGGAGGAAGGAAGAGAAGTAGGGACAAAAAGGAAGGAGAAGGAAGGAAGGGAAGGAAAAGAAAAGAAAAGAAAAGAAAAGAAAAGAAAAGAAAAGAAAAGAAAAGAAAAGAAAAGAAAAGAAAAGAAAAGAAAAGAAAGGAAAAGAAAGGAAAGGAAAAGAAAAGAAAGAAAGACAGACAAACAAACAAACAAACAAACAAACAAACAAACAAACAAACAAACAAACAAACAAACAAACAAACAAACAAACAAACAAACAAATAGAAAGAAGAGCAGAAACAGCAGCAACAGCAGTAAACTACAGCAACAGTAATAACAACAGGAAAAAGCTGAACTTACAGTGAGAAAAAGATTCCTGAAAATGCCCCACTAAGAATAGCTATAAATCCCAACCATCCAGCAAATCTTTGACCTAAACCAAACTCAGCCAAATTTTGATCCAAAACAGAGCACCATCCACTGTAAACCCCACAGCTTGCACCATAAAGTAATGCTAATAATAGAAAATTGGGATTGTTTAATAGTTTCTTAAAACCACTCTTTACATCCACTCTTCCAGTTGCCGATGATCGACTTGGGGGTTGGGGTGGCCGCGCTGGATAATGAATAAGAACTGCAAAAAATAGAAGGGCCATAAAACCAGCTTCAATCCATAGCAGCCGTTGGATTTGGCCAAAATAAGTATCCGTCTGGGTTGAATTAAGTTTTGTAAAATCCGTAGATCCCACATCGTCAACAAGAAGAGGACCAATAATAAACGACAAAGCATTTCCAGCAAATGAACCGGCCACAACTATAGCTGTCGATGTGGTCCGTTGGTTACTAGGAAACCATGTTGCTGACAACAGCACTCCACCAGCAAGTGGTACTGGAGCTGTGAGTCCACTCAAGGCCTGACCACAACTAATTAATATTGTTGAGATCAACCGATTCTCAGCAGTAGGGATACACCTTAATGCTGCTCCAATGAACTGGCATCCTGCAGTCAATAAAACTGAAGTGCGCAACCCTTATAGAAAGCAAAAACAAAAATATTTTAGAAACTTTGGATAAACAACCTATTTTCGAAACGCCATATAGACCTTATTCCAAAATGGTCGCCGAATTAAAATTCTTTTATATACATATAAATTAGCCCTTATGAACTGGTTTTCATGTGGGAAATTCAAATGAATTTTTACTTTAAAACGAGGTACCGAGGTTGTAAGGGCTAATTTATATGCACATAAAAGAACTCTAATTTGGTGGCCATTTTGGAATAAGGTCTATTAACACTTTGAAGCCTGACAACGAGTCTTTAGTATTTTATCTGGCTAACGCTAGACGATTTTATTCAGCAGAGGGAGAGGTCCAGGCCTCAAATTAAATTAAATTAAATTAAATTAAATTAAATTAAATTAAATTAAATTAAATTAAATTAAATTAAATTAAATTAAATTAAATTAAATTAAATTAAATTAAATTAAATTAAATTAAATGTAATTATGTTTCACAAAAAAAAATGCTGTCTGTGATGCGTGATTTGACAGATTATCTGTCAACTGTTCCCAATGGACCTTTTCACCAAAGCGGCGCCATCTTGAATTCGCAATGCATTGCGGTCTACCCAGGGTAATAAGCTCAATTAAAAGGGTGATTGCTTAGTGTTGAGACACAATGCGGTATATTTTTCTTGATAAACACTTTCATAGCAACAATGTCTAGATATGATCGTTGTCATATTGGTAAAGCAATAATTCTCGTACGTATAAGGATACATTTGTCAGAATCTATCCTTACACGTCCTTTCACCAATTAATAATGGCAATTATTATATTTAGATATTGTTGCCATGAAAGTATTTATAAAGAAAAAAATACCGCATTGTGTCTCAACACTACGCAATCACCCTTTTAATGGAGCTTGTTACCCTGGATAGACCATAATGTATTGCACATTCAACATGACACCGCTATTGGTGAAAGGTCCATTATACAACACCATCCACGTTAAATCAATTAAGACAATATGATATGGTGGACTGGGAGTTAATATAAAGGGTTAATAAACTATGCAGGGGTGGATACAGGATTTTTGCAAGGGGGGTATAAGATATAAGGTGCTCAGTTGTTTCTTTCAGAATATTTAACAAGGGCGCGCAAGGGTGGGGGTGGGGGGAAAACAGGCAATACTTATATTACATGAGGGCAGGGGAGCGCCGAATGTGCGACAAACTTCCAGGGGGTCTGGGGGCATGCTCCCCTGGAAAATTTTGAATTTTAGAGTCTCTGAAATAGCATTTCCTGCATTTTGAGGGGAATTTGAAAGAGTTTTGAAGGATATAAATTACCAAACAAAATACCCAAATATATGAATACACCATACCATACAAGGCATACATCATGTAGGACATGTTGTCATTGTCGTGGAGGACATGTCCTCATGGGGATATGTTTTATACGTTTATGTTCCAAAATTACTATGTATATTCAGATTTCAGATTGAGATTGTATACAATACATCTACATATGTATATAATCGTGATTCTTATATACTGTTTTAAAATTGGGGTTTCAAATTTACAAGATATTAGTGTATCATGATGTCCAATCTTATTGCACAGGAGAGGCCATATAGCTACGGCCTGTATCAATAAGCATTGTTATACAATATAATTTATGCACATTTTACACACGAGTGACTGTTGTGATTTGTATAAACAGCTGCTAGTGTATCACTGTAGCTGTATAATCCAGGCTGTATTGGTTGGGACAGGGAAGGGGGGTGACTAGTCACTCCAGTCACCCCTGTATCGATCTGCCCCTGCATTGGTGTCAGTTGGCTTTGTCTAATACCAGATGATTTTATTCGTCAAGGGAAGACCTCCTATTTTACTTGTCGGATTTTACTTGTCAGAGAGAGAACCCTCAGAAATCTGAGGCAGCAATGGGTTAAAGCAAGAGAGCAAGAAGGTGAGAGAGGGAATGTATAGTAATGGCTGTCTAGTCCTATCCTAATTTCTCTTAAAAGTTGTTTTTATCACTTGGCAATTTTGAAGTTTATGTAATAGATACAGTGGTGTGGTGGTAGGGGGGCTGGGGGGCAAGGCCCCCCCCTCAGCTAGGGGGTGCCTAAGGGGTGCCAAAACTAGCAAGGGCACCAAAACCAAAATAAACCTATTTCTTTGTATAACTAGGTCTTCAATGGTGGGATATAAAATCTGTAATCTTTTGTGTTTTCAATGAAGTTTTATATTCTTCAGAATTCTGTAAAATCTCACTCCAAAATGCAGGAAATGGCATATCAGAGACTCTCAAGATTTCAAAATTTTCTGGGGAAGCATGCCCCTGGACCCCCCTAGATATTATATATTGCTACTTGAGTCATTTTAAAACAAGAAATGTGATCATTTATCAAATACAGTAGTGTCTTTTTTCTTTTCTTTTTTATGGGGGGGGGGGGGGGGAGGGGCACCAAAGCTAATCTGGCCACCCCAGCCTGAAACTTGCCACCATGCCACTGAATAGATAAAGCATGAGCGGCCATTTTCAAGGTGAGCTGAAGTAAATCCCCATACAGATCAGATGTGAATGCTTTATCGTACTTGTGAAATGAAACAATAGAATGAAGCTATATGTAATTACATGTAGTATTATTTCATAACTTTTGATAAACATCACCAAGGCTAATTAGTATTCTTAACTTTTGATACAGATCACTTTGTCCAAAAGATGATCTTTATTGGGATTTACAGATGTAAACATGTGACTTGAATGCTACGTTTTGATTGCTTCTTAACCTCATTAATTATTCATGAATTTCACAAGTTATCATACATTCAGGCTTTTAGCCAGGGTTACAAAACCAGCTGTCCAAAAAAAATCTTTGTGACACATTTCTAGGGGGTTCAGGCTTCTCAATATTGAAACTAGTATGCGTGTGGTCAAACACACACATAATTTGATCCATGCGCGTGATGCATGCGATGACGTTAAACTATTACCGTAAATATACATACACAGTTGCATGCTTTTGTATTCAAACTGAGGTGGAACGGAGTCACAGGGCTTTTAATTTTAATTTTTAACATTCTCTGATGAAGTTCTGAAGATTCTGAAGTAGTAGTCCCATATTTGTTAAAAACAAACATATAGCATTATATACAGCATAATTTTGACTTATTGTAGCAATTTAAACAGATGATTTATAAAACAACATTCTCAAATGAGAGTGAGGACGATTAGAACAATCCTCACTCTCATTTGGGTCTTCTTCAATACTTTAACCGATTTCATTGTTTCAAATTTGTTGGTATCAGTAATGCTGCGCTGCTGTTGTCCTTGTTGTCATCATCGTCATCAGCACTTCCATGATTTTTCTGGATTTAGTTAAATGAATCTCAAGGGCACGGTTTAGCACTTCCTCACATTCTTTCTTGTCTCAGCCTTCATATCAGCAATCTAGCGAACACATTAATTGTTCTGTGCATGTGTGGATGCATGCACGTGCAATCACACACACTACAGTATATTGAGAATTAAGTCTGGGGGTCTGGGGGCATGCTGCTCCCCTGGAAAATTTTGAATTTTGGGTCTCTGAAACAGCATTTCCCGCAATTTGAGGTAGTTGAGGACACTTTTGAGAAAAATATAAAGGTCTGAAAACACAAACAAACAAACAAACAAACAAACAAACAAACAAACAAACAAACAAACAAACAAACAAACAAACAAACAGTTAAATTAACTTCAGTGGGTCTTTACTTGATGAGTAAAATCATTTGACCAGTGTTTAAACAGAGTGAAAAATAAAAAGTGCCAATGACACCGATGGGAATGAAAGGGTTAATTAAAACATCTTGAAACATCTTTATAGTGACTATCTCATGACTGGTTGTTGTTTGGAATCTGGACCGAGGTCACAGAATAGATACTCAACCAGAAGTCCAACTCCCATGAAAACTTGTCTGATTTTTTTTATGCGCATGCACAAGATTAATTGTCATTCTGTGACATCACTCCGATTCACTCAGCAAGTGTGCCATTGACTATGCCCTTAACCCCCCTAACCAAATTTTTGTTTTGTGATGTCACTCAGCAAGCATGCCATTTGCTGAATTTGCTGGGGAAATGGCTACTAACTTCCAAATTACGCATTGGTGAAAGACATTGTGTATGTATGTTGTTAACAATTCTACTTTAGTTAGAAAACTTCAAACTTTTACAGAGCTTTATCTTTTAAATAGCTTTTGTTTAAAACATATCCAAAGTTCATACATACAGTATTTGCAAATTAAGTTATATAAAATAGACAAAAATATAGGACATTTTCCTATTTTTTAAAATACTTTCCGTTAAGCTAGAAAGTTGAAAGTTCTACCAGATATGATTTTACAGTATCTTCTGTTTGATATAAAGCTCAATCTTCTGTGTTAAGTATTTATTTCGCATTGACAAGCAATGGTACGGACATTTTTGAACATTTTAAAAAGTTACAGACAATGCAAAAACATGAACTATAAGTTCATGGGGGTAGCAATCCCCAATTGCTAGAAAAAATGGCATTAATTAATTTTTATTTTATAGACATTTTAACAAGTTACAGATGATGCAGAAACTTGAACTATACAATCAAATGAAGGTTTATGAAATTACTAACAACATATATACATGCTGTGTTATTTCAACAATGCGTTGTTTGGAAGTTATTACTGTTTATTAGCTATCTCTGGCCAGGGGGTGAGGCAAATGCTTGCTAGGAAATTGCGGGAAAGGCACAAATATTTGCTATTCTGTGACATCACTCAGCAAGCGTGCCATTGACTTTGGCCTCACACCTCTGACCAAATAGATGCGCGAGGCAACATGCACAAGGATGCTTACATCAAAGGTGCTGGCATGGAGTCGAACTTCTGGTTGAGTATCTATTCTGTGCTGAGGTGGAACAAGTGAGTATATCAAATTTATTGAAGAGTGGTTTATTAAATGTGGTTGCTACTTCATGTTAGAGCCACATATGGTTTACATATACATTGATAAAATGAGAGATTATTCACACGATATCAGTGTGAATTAGCCAACAATCTAACCTCTTACCAAAATAGTACAGTACCTTTGACATCCATAAGCCATCCCAATGGTATAATGGTAAAACATGGTGCAATACATCCCAAAGCTGGCATCAGATCAATCATAAAACTATCCCAGTTATAAACTGCTCTTGCAGTGCTCTGAATTGGAGCCCAAGTGTTGTACATAATGCCTTGACCAACACAAAGCAAGAAAAACATGGCGAGGATGTACCATCGCTTCTTGTAGACCTTCACTTCGTCTTCATCGTCGCTGTCATCACTACTGCTGTTGTTGGTGGGCGCTGCTGTCGAAGCGTTTGTGTTGATAAGTGGTTCGCCTTCTTTCAACATCGTCATCAACGATATAGGAAATTAATATATAAAACAGAAGACTCACATCTTAGGCAAGATCCTTGATGTGTGGCGTATAAAAATTATAATGGTTCATGGTTGATTGGTCAAGGGAACACAGCAGAATATTCGAGCTTGTTTACCTGCTCTTCACCTTCGAATCTCCGCTGACCTACAAAAATGTCGTAAAAATGGGAGCGGAGATAAGACCCTGGGTACGAGGTTGCCGTATTGTGCCGCTTTAGGTGATTGGCAATTAAACCACACGTCGATCATGTGTGTGATCACCAGCGGCACAGTTTATACTCACCCGTTTGGATGGTTGGGTGACAGGCAGACCGACTGGTTGGTGCTGGCTGATGTGTGCTGTGATCCTTGTTGCTTGGAGTAGGATCAGGTTGACTGAGCCTGTTGGTCCTGATCCGATCACCAGTCGGCTTACCTCTACCCTTCAAACATCAGTTTGTGATAACACAAGAACTGACGGAATTCATATTTCTTTCCTATTCTTTCTTGCCTCTCTTTTTTCTTAAGGGTGGGATGGTGGGTGAGGATTTCGCCTGAATGTACTTCGCGCCGAGCGTTTATCTCGTCGGCCTAGAGTGCTCGTTAGCGTAGTGGGCTTGCGCTTTCCGGTCTCCCTTGCGCTGCGTGACGTCAGGCCACATACTCCGCATTCTGCCTTGAGGCGCAAGCATATATATCTCCTTTGGTTTAACCTCGGTTAATACATAACCACATTAAAAATTTGAAAGAACTCGTGAAATTTTAATAGAAGATCTTTTACTTTTTCGTGTCTTACTTCGTTTGCAAGATATTTCAATTTGTTCAATATGTACATGAGATGGTCTCTGACGTCAGGAGCAGGGTGCAGTATTTTTACACAAAGCAAAATGTTAATCACTTATGAAATATTAGGTTTTTAGACATTCTCTGGTTTAAAATATTTATTTAGTTTACAAGCTTTCGACTGCCAGTCTGACAATCTTCGACGGGTGAATTAACAGTCGAAGATTGCAGACTGGCAGTCGAAAAGCTTGTAAACTAAATAAATATTTTAAACCAGAGAACGTCTAAAAACCTAATATGCATAATCCCACTTTAGTTTCAAGTGATTTCATTGAACAAATTTTGAGCAGTGGCGTCGGAGCGACACTAAAAGGGGGGGGGGGGGGCAAAATTTTTAAAATTTGAAATCTAGAGTCTCTCTGAAATGCCATTTCCTGCATTTTGTGACAAGGATTTACAGAATTCTAAAGGTCCAAAAACGTCACAAAATACTCAACAGACAACACTTTTCCTAGCCTCCTCCGCAGGCAACTCTTGTTTTCTCCAGCAAAAAAGGGAAAGTCGTGGGTTAGCTAAAGTTAGTGATTTTGTTAACCATAACTTTATTACTGGCCTTGTTTATTACTGGCCTTGTTTATTACTGGCCTTGTTAAAAAGTGGAGGGGCCCAAACATATTCTGGCCCCCCCACCGGCCCCCCCGGCCCCCCGCCCCCCCCGGCCCCCCGGCCCCCCGGCCCCCCGCCCCCCCGCCCCCCCGGCCCCCCCCCGGCCCCCCGGCCCCCCGCCCGCCCCCCCGGCCCCCCCGGCCCCCCGCTTCCGACGCCCCTGATTTAGAGATACAACTGATTTTGCTACGTGTGAATCGAAAATAGTGTACCCTGCTCCTACATAGTAAACAATTACGGAAAGATACGAAAAAATTGTCAAGATCTTCTACATATTATAATTTTATTAGACAAACTTAATTTTTGTTGCCAATGTCCTTTAACTCCTTTCATGGCATTAAGTCACTGTCATTGTTCAAACATAAACGAGGCAAATTATCCTCTTAACTGCTTCTTGTATTTTCTTATTCATTTACGTCACACAGGGCCCCATTGAAAAACACTTCGGCGAAATAATTATAATTATAAGTAATAGCATGGCATTGAGGTTGATTAGTGATTAAATGTACCCGAAAGTCGAGGGAGGTCAGTTTAGGGACCATTCATTATTTATCGGGGGGGGGGGGGGGGGGGGGGGGGATGGGTGAGAAAATGGGGGGACCTGAAATTTTTGCTCATTTCTTTTTGGGGGGCGTGAAGTTTTTGTATTAAACAAGGATAAAAGTCTTTGATGATCAACATTATTGTACAAACAAACATTTCTTATTGGGAAAAATCATTCAGAAAAGCCTTTAATTGGAATTAGTTTGTGTTGTTTTGTAAAATGTAAAATAAAAGTAAAAGTAAACCTTAAGGCTCAGGTATTAATTTAGATCCTGGTTGTGACTTACCATCCTTGGTGTATTGTGTTGGTGAAAAGTAGTGGAGAATGGTCAATAATTTGAGGTTTAAGGTGTTAGGGTAATAATCATGATTGAGATTAAGGAGGTTAAGGTGACAATTGGTTTAATGTGTGGTTGGGTGTGAATTAAGGTTGGGGTTAAGGTTATATTTAGGGTACCGGTTAAGGTTAGGTTTAGGTTAATGGGGTTGAATTTTGAGGTTTTATAGGTAGGGTGGGTGAGGTTAGTTTTAAGATTAATGTCAGGATTTGAAGGGTTGGGGGGGGGGGGGGGGGCACTGAAATTGTCAAATAAAAACAGGGGGGCTACCAAATTTTTGAACTTTGCTTGGGGGGTACTTGGAAAAAAAAAAGTTTGGCAATTTCTCACCCATCCCCCCTCCCCCCCTCCGATAAATAATGAACGGTCCCTTAGTAAAAGTCCCGAGGGCGAAGCCCGAGGGTCTTTTACTAAACCTCCCGAGGCTTGAGGGACATTTAATCACTAATCAACCGAAATGCCATGCTATCACTTTGTAATATTATGGTTACCGAGGAAGAACGAGAGTTATAAAACAAGAACGCTTTTGGCGGAGTCAACAACTTCAAAGTGAATAAATTATTGAGTTGTGATTAATACTATTGGGAATTCGATAAGTGTTCACTTCATGTATTTGTTAGTTATTATATGCATAAGCGAACTTTGGCGTAAACATTGGGCATGATTAGTTACTAATCGTACCTAATACATAAAGATTAGGTATGATTAGTTACTAATCGTACCTAATACATAGAGATTAGGTATGATTAGTTACTAATCGTACTTCATCTTTATGCATCGGGTTATTTAGAGATTAAATGTCCGTGTGGAAACAATGAAAACCGAGGTGGCCATATTATTATAATTATAGTTATAGTTTAATATAGTTATAGTTATACTTATAGTTATAGTTATAGTTATAGTTATAGTTATAGTTATAGTTATAGTTATAGTTATAGTTATAGTTATAGTTATAGTTATAGTTATAGTTATAGTTATAGTTATAGTTATGGTTATAGTTATAATTATAATTATAGTAGGCTTTTTCAAGACATTCAACCTTGCAAGGTCAAAGAACCGTTTTTCGGTACATTCGACCTTCCAAAATTCAATAGGGCCATTTAAACGGGAGAAAATAAGTCGCGACTTCAATTAAGACGCGTCTTATTAAAGTCGCGAACACACTCGTATAAATGGTCAATTTGTCCACAGGGAGCCCATCTTGGCAGCGAGTGGGCACCTGTGGCAGACTCGAAAGACACGCGGGGGACTGTGGCAGGGGATTTAAAACAACGGAGGGAAAGGGGGAGGGGGAGGGGGAGGGAGAGGAAATATTATTTTCCTAAACACACCACGATCGAGTGTGCCACAGAATGCCCACGCTCTGCCAAGATGGGTTCCCTGTGTTTGTTCGTGATCAAAGTAATTCGAGACTAAAATAAGAACAGGGTTTAAAGCTAGTCCAAATAAAGTAGCAACTTATTACTCGGGCTACCATGGTAGGCCGAGTCTAGGTTTCGGTCAGTGGTTTCAACTTGGGTTTTCCTTTTTGGGTGTCACGATGTTGCATTTTTTACTTCCGCTAATATTCATACTATTCATACTTCCGGTGATTGAGTTGTTAGCCGCCGGCATGTTGTAAGTTCTTTGCTCCTTTTGCTTTTGGAGTTGGACAAAAAGTTCAACGGACCCGTTTTTCGGTACATTTGGCCATGAAAGTTCCAGGTACTGTCTTTGAGGACATTTGACTTTGCAAAGTTCAAGGTACCGTTTTTCAGTGCGTTGGACCTTGCAAAGTTCAATGGACCGTTTTTCGGTAAATTCGACGTTGCAAAGTTCAGCGGACCGTTTTTCGACACATATTTTCATCAATATATTTACACATTGCTTTTCATAAAAGTCGATGATGTACTATTTACAATATGAGCAGCTGTGTTGTATCGGATATACAAACTCGAGCTGACGACGAGAGGTTGTATGTTCAATACAACCACGGATACAACACGGACGCGAATATTGTAAAGTGCTAGTTGTGATACGAATGAATGTAAACGTTCGTATTCGTTGGTAATCTTAAAGATAGGAATGATTTTTGGTGAGAAAATCGAACGAAAATTTTATGTAAATCAGCAGGATTTTGGCTTTCATGAATAAGTTATAAGTCATTTTGAATTTTTATTGTCAGAATCGCGCCATCGCGGGTTTGTTTGTCGACGCTCCAGGAGTATGATCTCAATACCGAAGAAGCCCACAACATATACAAAGGAGTTAGATTGCAAGGTCAACCAACTGAATCGTTCAAATTTTGGGAAGTTTTTGTTTCATTTATTTCCTTCGTGAGTTCGTGCGAGAAGAAGAGGAGACGAGTTTGTGGAACGATCGACCAGTACGAGTACTGATCCTTTTGTGTTAAAACTATTCATTGTTTTTAATAAAATTCTTACAAGAACTTTAATAGGGTAGTTAGTAGTTACTTAACGAGTCGTAGAATATGATAATTTTAGTGTATTTGGCTCGATCTAGTATCTACTGCTACGAGAAAGGTTGCTACGATCGGAGAAAAGCTATTTCTAAATGGATTTTGTATCACATATATACAACTACTGATTACAGTAAAAACGCGCGTATAAGAACCTAGATTTTTCCAAGTTAGCCTAAAAAGGTTCTTAAATAAATGGTGTTTACTGTGAAATTAGGCTATTTAGGTTCTTAAACGGGTTCTTATTTTCTTAAGAAAAAAGCTACTCGTTGCTGGTAGGTGTGGTCTATTATTTTTGTAAATTATGCATAAATTTTCTCCAAATGACTGCAATCTAAGAAAATAAATGACATTGCCAGTTTCATTACTTTGTAGACATGACATTAGCCAATTTCATTACTTTGTAGAGCTTATTTTCTTTGATTTATGAATTTTTAGGTTTGACTCTATTTGATAAAATAAGAACCTGCTTTGAAATTTTAGCCTAGAACATGTTCTTTTGTAAAGGGGGTCTAAATGGAAAATCTTAGCCTAACAGGTTCTTAAAATGTAGATTCTTATACGCGGGTTTTTACTGTAAATACCTCTTTCCTGTCCGAATCGGTCTTTAAGCCGTGTTTACACGGCCAAAATTTAAGCACGCTTAAGTTAAGCGTGCTTAAAATGCGCCACCTTGGTGCGTTTACACGGTCATTTAATAATCCCTTACTAAAACACGTACACCATTATTCAACATGGCTGACGAGCTGAAAATGCTTTTTTGTTTACTTTGAACTAATTTAAACTATTGAAGGAGTGTAAACTATCAGTGAAAATGAATACACTAGAAAATTTTCGAACTTTTTCCTGTATTTACAAAAAAGAAAGGTACAGGCACAGCGACAGGGCGAAGGAAAATTGGAACGTTGCCAAGCACCAAGCGTGATATAGGTACATTGTACTTCGACATGCATTTTCTGGACATAACATAGCTCTTGAATACTTTTGCCCGTTATATTATTAACATATAATCGTATGAGTTCTCGTAAAAGTAAGGTTTAATTTCACCCGTGTTTTCAAAATCTTACAAAACCTTCGTCAACTTCGCGACTCGGGCAATTTTGTAAAATTTTGAAAACACTCGTGAAATTAAACCGTAATTTCCTCGGCCCCATGCGATTACCTACACAAATACCTCTTTCCTGTCCGAATCGGTCTTTAGTATCGATATTCTGGCGAACCCCAGACGATTTTATTCACCTCTGGGGAAACCCTCTGACAGGAATGAGATTTATAAACTATCTCTCTAACTCTTTCCTGTCCGAATCGGTCTTTAGTATTTTATTCTGGCTAACGCCAGACGATTTTATTCACTTCTGGGGAAGCCCTCGGACAGGAATAAAGACTTATTAACCGAGTGCGAGGTCTGTACGGGAAAGTATTTGCCTGAGGTTTTCGTACAGACCGAGCGACGAAGGAACGAGGATTGTGCGATAAAACCGAGGGCAAATACTTTCCAGTACAGACCGACCAAACGAGGTTAATAAGGAATTTATTATATGGCTACTGGTTCATTTTATTTTTAACCTTTGAGCGTTGTTTTCGTCTTCGGAGCATGCTGTTTACCTTACCTGTTGACTATCCATAAATTGTATAATTTAATATCCCAAGGATTTAATATCATTTGTTTTTATATTTGTTTGTTTTTATATTGGCTGTATAATCAGGAGTGTTTTTTTTAATCAGGGAGGGGGTGGGGGTGGGTGGGGGTGGTGGTGGTGGTGGGGGTGGGGGGGGTTTCAAAAAAGCATGTAAAAGCGGGCGAGGGGTTGTTGCATTCATGTATTTCTAGTTCAGAATATATTTGAATAAAGATACCTATTTCTCTTTTATTTGTATTCAAATCAACTCAGAAATGTTCCCGCCAAAACTTGCAGGGCCGAGAAAAAAGCGTATAGACCGGTCGGTCAATATCGTAAAATCCCGACCTCTCAGGAACCAATCAGCGTGCGTCGTTTTGCGTACGGACCGGAAATCAAACTTAGCCATATAATAATGAGATTTATAAACTATTTCTCTAACTCTTTCCTGTCCGAATCGGTCTTTAGTATTTTATTCTGGCTAACGCCAAACGATTTTATTCACTTATGGGGAAGCCCTCCGACAGGAATGAGTTAAGGCTCTTTTCCAGTCATCCGCAAAAACCAGCTCGCAGCTCGCTGCGAGTGTTTGCATCTAATTAAAAACAACTCGCAGTGCTTGTTTTCTCGTTGTGAGTTATTTTTAATGAGATACGAGTACTCGCAGCAAGCTGCTCTGTGCGAGGACTTAGACTTGCTCCAAGTCCGCCTCTTAGCGCTAGTGTTTACGGACGGGTGGAAAGGCGGGAGAGCGGAAAGGCGGAGGAAAGAGGCGGACTTGTTTCGCTTGCAGGCTTTTGAATCTAATTAAATATTCTGGCGGGAAATCGCTGAAATGTACATCCGCCCTGTTTTGACGTGTTTCGGGTTGTCGTACATACAATGGAAAGTGGTTCTACCCCTACTAAAACGTTTTCAAGAGTCTGTTTAACTCCAACTTCCAAAGATAGCACTTGCATAGCAATTTAGCCTGAATATAATTACTTCCCGAATTACGTCACCAGTCGAAAAATTCACCGGTGAATTTTGGCGCGCTGCAGGTGGGAAAAGTCCTTTTCAACGAGGAACCGAAAGGTCAAAAATGTCGAAAGGTCAAAAATGTTTGAAAAGGACTTTGAAAGTCTAGCAAGGACTGGAAATCCGCCTTTAAACATTCATTTCTTTTGTGTTTTCTCATTTTATTAACGAGTATTACAAAAGTATTTACAATGATTCCATGTTACTGGCGTGGTAATAGAAGCGTTTCGTAAAATATTGTTACAATATATTCCTCAAGTTGAACAATTAATTTGATAAGATTCGTTGACAACTTCCTGTTTTGAATTCTGTGTTGAATTTGATTGGTGTTTGGTAAATAATCCTGTTTCTTATTGGTTGTTTAAAAACCAGAAACCAATCAAACTCAAAACAGGAAGTTAGCAATAATTTACATCAAATGAATTGGTCAACTTGAGGAATATATTGCAACGATATTTTATTGCCACGGCAATTTATATATAC
This sequence comes from Corallium rubrum, assembly GCA_964035015.1. Classification (NCBI taxonomy): domain Eukaryota; kingdom Metazoa; phylum Cnidaria; class Anthozoa; order Scleralcyonacea; family Coralliidae; genus Corallium; species Corallium rubrum. The sequence goes on from OZ036001.1 coordinate 14,296,678, forward strand.
TTCAAAAACTCATTAATAATTCATGAGGAAAACACAAAAGAAAATCATGACCGTATCGTATCTTTATATGTGATAAAGATTTCTCCTGATTTACATAAACTTTTTGATTTTCTCGGCTTAGACAAGGTTATTTTTCAAACTAACTCCGCCAATCAACTGACCAAGTGGTTCGTTTTTGAAGCCGTATAATAAACTCGCAGTTCGTGTTTTATCAGATATAAAAACACTCGGCTTCGCCTCGTGTCTTTATATCTGATAAAACACTCCTGCTCGTTTATTATACAGTACATATGATATATGATTTTTATTATATATATATTATATATATATATGGGTTATATCCTTTCAAAAGAAATTAATATTTAATCAATATCTTTTAATCGCATACAGATTCGTCCTGATTTACATAAACTTTTTCCTCAATTTACTTAGCTAAAATCACTCCAACTTGAATAACAGTTTGAAAACATGGCTATTTAGATGCGTCCATTTGATAAGTACGATAAAGCATTCACAGTCGATCTGTATCTGATTTACTACGGCTCGCTTGCAGCTCGCCTTGTAAATCAGATACAGATAGCTGTTCATGCTTTATCTATTACACACAGATTTTATTTTCTTTGTAGATAAAAACATGTATCCATGCACCAATTTTATAACTATTGTGGGAAAGTGAAGGATGAGACATAATTTATGTAGTTATATAGTTCGTGCAACTAACTTCAATGATTAATCTGGTAAAACAGTCTGCTTTTTGTCAATAATTAGCCTATTATACTTCTCTTTAACAAGAAACAAAAGTAAAGTTGTTACAGCACAAGTAGCCATTGTTACCCACGTCATCCATTTGGCGCCAAAATGACCCATTGAAACAATCAAAAACAAAGCTTGAAGGAAATAGTCAGTAAACTTGATAACAGAGGACGTGATGCCTTCGGCAACTGGATAAGCCATTTCAGCTCCCAGTTCAAAGAAAAATGGTAAAGCTCCGTTGACAAAGAACCCAGTGAAACCAAATATAACGCAAAGCAGTAATGTATGAAATGGAATTACTTTCGAGAAGATAAGACACATGATAAGGATAGAAACAGTTGCCAAGGCCATGAACAATATTAAAAACTCTTTTAAGTAGCTAGAGAAATGACCAGCAAATCTACAGAAGAAAAAATATTCTGGTATAATTACAGGTTGTTTATTTAATTAACTTATTATTTATTTACGTATTTACGCGTTTACGTATTCACGTGTTTACTTATTTACGTGTTTACGTATCTGACGTATTTGCGTATTTACGCACTTACATATTTACGTGTTTGCGTATTTACGTGTTTACGTATTTACGTATTTACGCATTTACGCACTTACATATTTACGTGTTTGCGTATTTACGTGTTTACGTATTTACGTGCTCACGGATTTACGTGCTTACGTATTTACGTGCTTACGTAAGTCTGAAGTTGACGTTGAGTCACGAACACTAACTTCTGAAGCTATTGTAGCTATGTTCAAAAACCTTTAAGCCAGAGTCGGTGTTCGGACCACTGATCTCTATACACAACTAGATGGGCCAGTCACCGCCATCTTACGTAGTGGAACATACGACGCATTGCGGCCTTAGAACTTGTTCCGAATCCCAAAGTTGACTAAGCAACCTTGACGTCAGCACGGTCATATTATCCGGGGTCAGGAATATTATGTGTGCAGTGCCGGGGAGTAAAAGCCGTAAAGCAAACAACAGATGCCGGTTCGTTTAGTTTTCACTGTTTAACAACAAATACAGTCAAACGATGGCAAGTACACAACACGAAATATTGTTAAGGCATTAAGATTACTATAAAAGACTTGAAATTGAATTCTTCGTAGATTTTATAGTCTGTTTTTCAGTTTATATTATCGTGAAGTTTCTTCGTTGTCGGCACTGAAGAAAAACAACGAAATTTAAAGGTTTTTTAGCTCAGTAACAGAAACAAACAAATTCTTGTGTCCTTACATTCGTTTAAATTTTCTTAAAATAACTTTTTTTGTCTGTTTTCAATCTACGAAAGCTATGAACTTCAGTGGCGGCCATCTTGGGTAGTGGTCACGTCATCATACAACTGGCACGCAAAATCCGTCCAATGGCCCATCCAGTTGTATATAGAAATTAGTGGTTCGGACGTATTTCGTTGCTAGGCAACAGGTTGCTAAGGACATTACTTGCGGTCGGAGAAATCTTTTCACAAACTATTTTTGTACTTATACACTGCAAAAAGGTATAAAATGATAACAAAAAAAACCCGAAAAGAGCCGAGCAAGTTTGTGAGAAAAAGTACCAAAACAAAAGAAAACTATTCCTTTGCTGTAGAATGTCGCTGGCAAAAACACTTGAACAGTTGAAGAACTTCGGTACACAGACGGCGATAGATAGAAAAATAAACGAAGGACGTCGTCACGTCGAGATATTTGGATTGAATGCCAGAATTTAGAAATCGGCAGAGCTGATGAACCATAAATCAAATATTCCGAAGACAGTGAACATCAACTTTTAACTATGTATGTAGAACAAGACGACTTTTCCAGCATTCTTGGCTTGGAACCACGGCTGAACTCGCAATTTAGCTGGCAAGCTCCGATCAGGCAGGAGGCAGGAGGAGGGATCGCGCCTGATTCTTTCAGGCTAGGTTGAGTGGCACACGAACGGAAATGGCGGCTGTCGAGGCTCGCGAAATACGGGCTGACCCGTATTAGCTACGCATGCGTAGAACGGATATCTTGCGTGTAAACGTCATCAATACACGGCCAACAACTCACTTGAGCCAGCACGCACGTGAACTGCGAACTGCCCCATGAAAGTGGCCGATTTTCTATACGATTTCCGATCGTGTTGAGTCGCAAAAACATGAGCTCACAAGATTCCTATAATTTCCGCGAGTATTTATCGAATCGTTACTTTTCTTTCGTTTACACTTAGGGAAAACATGTCTCCCAAAAAGTACGCATGGATTTTATGAATAAACCAAAAATGACAAAGATATTCTATTTTTTGTCGAAAATATCCCTTAAAATTTCATTAAAACGGCCATTAAGTCATTAAGATTTGCACAATTGAGAAACGCATGCGTACTTTTTTGCACATAACAATTCTGGTTCTAGTGAAACTTCTTTAGTTAGCAAAACTTTTAAGTTGGCTGAAATTATAGGTTTTTCCTTATCTCAGTGACATCACAATGACGTCACTGTATGACATCATCAAACAAAAGAACTTCATTCATATATACTACGTGCCGAATATCTAGCATTTCTAGCATGGGGATCAAATTTGTAAAGCTCTAGAAGCTCTGTTCCGTGCATGGTCAAATCAAGTTTTCCCTAGCAATGGGTCAAAATAAATATGTCCGAACCCTTAATAATGACTATTCTCGCTACTTTTTAAAACTATGTTGAATTATTCACCTGGCTGCACCGGGAATATATTTATTCATTTATTTTGTCTTTTCGTTTGTCGTTTGTAACCATCAATCAAAAGTACTACTTACAATGAAAAAAATATTCCAGAGAATGCACCACTGATGACGGCAATGAATCCCAGCCAGCCGGCGAAGGTCTGACCAACACCAAACTCGGACAAGTTTTGATCCAAAACCGAACACCAGCCGCTATACACACCACAGCTTACACCATACAGTAGGGCTAATAACAGAAAATTTGAATTTCTTATCAGCTTCGTTAAACTGCCTTTAAAATCCACTCTTTCAATCCCAGACGATCGACTAGGAGGCTTCGGAGGTCGGTCAGGAAAGTGAAGAAATACACCAAGAAACAGAATAGCCATAAGACCAGCTTCGGTAACAAACAAGGCGTGAATTTGATCATAATATCTCTGCCTTTGTAATGAAGTTAATACATAATTATTATCTTGTATGGGAATACCCATCGAGCCGACGTCATCGACAAGAAATGGACCAATGAGAAATGACGAAGCACCTCCAAAAAAGCCACCCGCCATTACTATAGCTGTGGAGATTGTACGCTGGTTGCTAGGAAACCATGTAGCTGACAGCAGAACGCCACCGGACAGTGGAATGGGTGCAACAAGCCCACTCAGTGTTTGACCACAGCAGATTAAAAAAGTTGAGAAGAACCAATTTCCTGTAGCTGGAATGCATCTTAATGTTGCTCCAAGAAATTGACATCCTGCAGCCAATAAAACTGAGTTGCGTAAACCTTGAGAAGAGAAACACTGCATAGTATATATATATATATATTTCTAAAACTCATTAATAATTCATGAGGAAAATTCAAAAGAAATTAATGTTTAATCAATGTCTGTTTACCCCGGTACAGAACTGATATCAGTGTCTGTAAATGTGATACAGAACTGTTTAATAAAACATCAGTTCTGTATCACATTTACAGACACTGATCATATCAGTTCTGTAGCAAGTGTACAGACACTTCGCATTCAACTATCTTGAGTGAGGTACGCTGGTAGCGTCCTCATACAAGATGAAGACGCAAACATTTGTTGCCCAACAACATTTGTTGAATAACAAATGAACAACATTTGTTGAATAACAAATGATGATCAGTATGGCCATTTATGCCACGTCACGTAGAATAGAAAATGTGGGACTAATATTAAATTAAAGCGCATGCTCGTATCACTAATTTAATATTCGTAGCCTATTAAACCTTACCTCGAAGGTTTATCAGCTGTTAACATGATTTATTTTTGTTTAGTTACCTTAATAGGCGTTTTAGAAGTCATTTACAGAATTCGTGTCCGTTCTGTATCGGGATACAGGCACTCGGCTTCGCCTCGTGTCTGTATACCCCGATACAGAACGGTCACTCATTCTGTAAATAGTACATATATATATATATATATATATATATATATATATATTGTAAATTGTACATTGTATATTGTATATTGTACATTGTATATTGTATATTGTATATTGTACATTGTATATTGTATATTGTATATTGTATATTGTATATTGTGTATATATATATATATATATATATATATATATATATATATATATATATATATATATATTTAAAATATCATTAATAATTCATGAAGAAAACACAAAAGAAATTCTGACTGAAAATTCTGACAGTTTGCCTAGTCCGTCCACTCTGAACGTTTTCTCAAGAAATAATCCACTGTAGAAGTTATAAAATATATTGGCAGAAAGATAATTCACCTTGCTACAACATACGTACAGTTTATCCGACCAAATAGCTTAGTTTCCCTAAAAAAAGCGAAATACCAAACATGTCCAAATCATAATAGCGGCCGCTATTTGGAATTTTTTCCCCGTATGTATTATTATCTGTCTTCTGAATCTCCAAATGTTTTCTCGAAAAATAAACCACTGTAGTAGCTTCAAATATACAGGAAGAAAGATAATTCATCTGGCTACAACATACGTACAGTTTATCCGACCAAATAGCTTAGTTTTCTTAAAAAATGCGAAATACTGAAATCGTCCCGGTAAAAACATTCTCATGTAAACCCGGGATGAAAAACGTCCCATCCCACCTTCCATATAAACAGCCCCAAGTAACTGCTTTTATCCTTCTGTTATCCTACTGTTTTTTCCCTTTCATTCCTCAGAGGGCTGGGGGATCTGGTTTTTTTCCTTTTATTCTTCAGAGGGCCAAGGGATTGCCCCCTTACACCCCCCACAGATGCCCCACTGTTTATATTGATCATTTTGAGGCAATAACAGAGTCTTAGCCAGGATCTGGAACTTGGGTGTCCAAATTGCCAATCTGGCAGTGTACTTCCCAGCAAAGCTGCAACTCCCCACCCCCCCCCCCCCACCCCAAGGGGTATTTTAAGGGCTAAAACTTTAAAATTTGGGAAGTAATGCATAATGCTCACTGTCAATGTCATCAGATTCGACTGAACAAAAGAAATCTGACAACTTTCTTTGTTCAGTTTGTTGACTTCTACGACTCATAATTCTCCTCCATTATTCATGACACAAGGCATCGAGGCACAAGTTTTGTTTACATGTATATCTGGTGCAGACTCCTAGAAACTAGAGGGGGTGCCTGCTATTCTTAAATGTGCATGCACCCCCTAGCATTATCCAATGATTTGAATGATGGACGATGCATTCCAGGTTGAGATTCCAGCCATTGGGTCAGGGATCGCAGGAGCACCGAGACACAATGGCTGGAATCTGAGCCTAGATGCATTCCTGTGCAGTGTGATTGTGAATGTCAAAATATATGTTTTGTGCATGATAATTGTTTCGCTGATGGCTGATTAGTGCCACCAAAAATACTAGAATAATGAAAAGTGCCCTTTAGATTCTTTACTGGCCATCTAAAAGGTGTCAATATAGTAAACAGCTGTCTAAAAGCTGTCTTTATCAAGTGGCCATTAAAAGCCGTCTTTATCAAGTGGCCATATTAAATCAAAACAGGCCATCCAAATGACAGCTGGAAGGCTGGTTGGCTAAGACCCTGGGCAATAAACTGTTTTTAAAGCTGTGTTTTATAATTTTTTTGTTTGTATCAATCGTAGAGCATTAACTCTCTCCTCTGCAGAGGCTTTGAGGGGGGCTAGGGAAGAGGGACCCCTAGGGAACTTATTGGTCATGAGAGGAAAATCATATTGTTAGGGCCTGTTTACATGGGAGGTGGGATGGGATGTTTGCTGGGACGGGACGTTTGCTGGGATGGGATGTTTGCCGGGATCTCGCCATGCATGTATATCTCTCTTATTTATTCCGTTCTGTTTATATGGAAAGATGTTTGCTGGGACGTTTTTCATCCTGTCCCAGCAAAGCAGGATCCCGGCAAATCCAAGACAATTTTTCTCATGTAAACACTCTGTCCCGTTTTGCCGGGACGATATTATACAAACTTTGCAAGATTTGTCATGTGATGCAAAAACAAAAATTGCTTCCACAGAGATGAGGAGTGCCTAGTCGTTTCCCTAGTCTGAATGTTTTCTCAAGAAATAATCCACTGTAGAAGTTATAAAATATATTGGCAGAAAGATAATTCACCTTGCTACAACAAACGTACAGTTTATCCGACCAAATAGCTTAGTTTCCCTAAAAAAAGCAAAATACCGAACATGTCCAAATCATAATAGCGGCCACTGTTATGAATTTTTTTCCATATGTATTATAATCTGTCTTCTCCGAATGTTTTCTCGAGAAATAAACCACTGTAGTAGCTTCAAATATACCGGAAGAAAGATAATTCATCTGGCTGCAATATACGTACAGTTTATCCGAACATGTCCAACATGAACTAGAGATGCTTGTTGAACCTCCTGGGTATTCCAGGGTGAAATCGTCCCGGTAGAAACATTCTCATGTGATAAAAAATGTCCCATCTCGGCAAATGTCCCGTCCCGTCATCAACCAATCACAGTACCTAACTTTACCAAAAGTATATAAACCTGTACCATATAATAAATTTTTTTATAAAAATATAGGTTGTGTCTTATGCATGCTGTGATTGGTCAATTACAGGACCGTGTTTATATCAGGCTATGCAAACATGGCTGTGATGTCACGTGTCACAGCACATTTCTTAGCCTTATTTCATAAAATGCTATAAAAGAAATAGAAAATGGATGCCCTGTGTTTGTATAACCTGATGCAAACACTCGAATGAGTTTGGGAGAATTCAAACCCTCAACTATGGCTCAGATTCACATAAACCTTCAATTTCTCCCAACTCACTCGTGTTTGCATCAGGTAAATAAAATCAGGCCATTTTCTATTTCTTAAATAATCTCACCTTTGACATCCATAAGCCATCCCAATGGTACAATGGTAAAACATGGTGCAATACAGCCCAAAGCTGGCATCAGATCAATCATAAAACTATCCCATTTATAAACTGCTCTTGCAGTGCTCTGAATTGGCGCCCAAGTGTTGTACATAATGCCTTGACCAACACAAAGCAAGAAAAACATGGCGAGGATGTACCATCGCTTCTTGTAGACCTTCACTTCGTCTCCATCGCCGCTGAACGATGATCTATTGTTGATGTCAGATGGATCAGAATAATTAAGAAGCCTTTCACGGTCGTTGCTGGCTATATCACCCGGTGTCATTCTTGTCCATTTGTGAACGAAATCGAAGGCGGTATTGCGTGGTTTGCTGTAGAGCTTTGTCGACATTTATGTCGTCAAATATAAATAATCTGTGAGTGTGGGTTCATCTTTTACCCACTGAAAATACTGAATGATTCGAATGAACAATGCCCCCAAACAAAAGGCTGAAAAGCACTCCACGAAGCCAACGACTGGGAACGAGAATTGCCACGTATAGTCTTCATACAAACATAGATAAAACCTGAGTATTTTTGAGTATCAGGCTAAAATCGTCTGACGATAGCCAAGCATTAGCCAGAAGAAATAAAGTACCAAAGAACAATTATTAAAGACAGAAAAGAGACAGAAATAACTAAATATTACAAAGAGAGCGTCAGAGCGCAGCCTGATTAAATACAAGAATAGATCTCAGAAGCCACGATCCTTTTGGGCAGCGCCAAAATGCGGAACTTCGTGTAAGGCCAATATAAATAATTCGCCGGGGGCATTACTGATACGCATATGCTTTGTGGTCCTATTAATAAAGGTATACACCTCTCGTAAAATTTTGGACTTGAGCGCTCCCCTATTAAACAGCCCCGGCCCCGCAACGCCACTGACTTTTATTTATTTATTTATTTATTTATTTATTTATTTATTTATTTATTTATTTAGGCATAGTCGATAAACATGTCTTTTGCTGGCGTGTAAACAACGAAACATTTTAAACGCAGACCGTCGCAATTAACCAATTGAATGTCGTGTAGTAAATTAAACACTTGATTTCGAAGATGACCAATCGGCAATCACAGTGAACTACTTAATTAATTTCTGATAGTGGTTCATAGTCTGTGTTTTGATAAAAATGTAAGATTGTGAGTATAAATAAATTTGGTTGTTGTTGTTGTTGTTGTTGTTGTTGTTGTTGTTGTTGTTGTTGTTGTTGTTGTTGTTGTTGTTGTTGTTGTCCAAATTTAAACAGGCTATGACGTAGGCTAAAGAAACAGGCTGAACTTGGATGGAAAACTGTGAGATAGCGTAGCTTACTTATTAAAGCCAGACTCATGTATAAAATTACTCATGATTTAGCTCCAAAAACACTTACAGATGTATTCAGTAGATCGTCCATTACTCCGTATCATTATAATTTACGAAATTCGGATATGAAGCTTTATTTGCCATTTCCAAAAACGGAATACATGAAAAAAAGTCTGAGTTATAGTGGAGCTAAATTATGGAATAGTCTTTCCAATGAATCGAGAATTGGGAGACATTAAATAATTTCAATGTTCTCCTTACTGAAACCATAGCTTACTAGTCAACTATACTAATATTTGGGTTTTCTTTGTGTGTTTTTTTGTTTTTTTATCAGTTTATGTACATTTGTAAATAATTTGCTCTTTGTAAATATTTGTATTAATAGTTAGTTTATTAGTATTTGTATTAATGGTTAGTTTTCATGCCCCCCTTGGAAATCAACATTATTTTGTTGAAGGGGTTAGCGTGATTAAATAAAGTTTACCTTACCTTACTAACTTTTCACCCGCAAGAACAATTTGAACTATCAACAAAGAAATGTAAACGAACTCTGTAATTAAATGCGCAATAACGACTGTGATTAACCTTTATAATATACTGTCTGTTATAACTTTATCAGGGGTGTCGGAGCGACTGAAGGGAAAGGGCGAGATCCCAAATTATGTATGCCTATACCGAACGAATTTATGGTGTGCAGAATACTGCAGATGCATAGCAAAAATAGATACATCGATACGACATTTGAATAGATATAAGAAAAAATAATGTTTAAAATCTGCAGTGATCTCGTTTAATACTTTCTCGTATTTTAATTGCATGGTAATATAAGCATGCAGTTTAATATCACTAGCCATTTAAAAAGTGGGGGGGGGGGGGGGGGAGGAAGGAGGTGCGGCAGGCCCCTCCATAAAAAAGGGGTGGCTGAACTTTGTCTGTAAATCTTCTTGTCTTCAGGGACACACTAAAGCCATGTCCACACTAATCCTAGACACTTTCTGATATGGTTAGGTCTTTCGTCCACACTAATCCGGCGTCTTCAGTGACCGAAAACGGAGGTTTTCGAAAACGCGCTCCAGAGTGGAGACATTCGAAGTTTTTCTACACCAGTGTGGTTTTCGAAAACGCTGACATCACGACGGTCATGTAATCTGGATTACAGTCACCCACGGCCTTTGTGCACGGATATAGACGAGATTCAGGGTGTTGCGAGCGCGCGCATCATTTTTCAAAACAAACTGGCAAGCGCAACTCAAATTAAACATACTGTTTAAAATCAACAAAATATAGATACAGTTTCTGGATGTTTAACACTGTTATTCTGCTGTTGTTGGCTTGCTAGCAAGTCTGTTTGCCATTGCTTACTTTGTGGGAAGCCCGCCAAGAGTCCGCAAATTCCTTTAATTGCAAAATGTTGCGCGCGCAATACTCTGAAATTCGCCTATTGTGCATTTTATTTTGGATTTTGTGCGTTTTAATGTGGATGGCAGTCAAACGATTCAAAAACGATAGTGTGGACGGAAAATGTTTCACGATACGTTTTCGATACGAGGTCTCCGTTTTCATTTGGAAACGGATTAGTGCATGGACATGGCCTAAGTGTTGATTTTGCAGAGGGAGGCAAACCGGAGAACTCAGCGAAAAACATTCGAGGCACAGGAGAGAACAAACAACTCCACTCACATGAAGCTAAATTGACCACCCATCCAAATACTAACCCCATACGACCAGGCTTAATTGCTTATATCACTTGTGGCATTTTAACGTGTTTAGATGGAGCAGAAAAAATCAGTTAATAAGTTATTTTGCCGTTTTTGATTTAGTCAAATAGTTCCTGACATATTGGCTTCTGAACATGCCATGGTCAATTCTCAAAAATTCCCGTCCTAGTCATTTTAACACCTTGGCGGCCTGGGACTCAGGAAAACTGTTTTCTTAGTTGGAACTCTCGTGCGTACTGGAAAATGGGTGTGAGCTCGACATTTCGATTTTTCAGTCAAATATATATATATATATGTGCTTTTGTGAATCAATAAGCCGAAACGTAGTTGTTTTGGGTTGACTCGTTCCTGAATCCCAGGCCTCCAAGGTGTTAAAATGAACGACGGAAATTTTTGGCGAAAAGCCAAAATTGGCATGTTTAAAGGCTTAATTATATCTCAGAAACTATTAAAGTAAATCAAAACCGGCAAAATAACTTATTAAGTAACTTTTCTTGCTCTGTTCAAATGATGAGAGTCAACGCGCTAACCGCTGTGCCACCCGTACCAGTGCCCCTCGCAGTGTTCCAGTCTGCCTCCACCGCAGGCCCTCGTTGCATCATACGCAAACTTGAAACAATTCGTAGACAAATTCAAGTCATTATTATTAAAATTATGGTGGATATCATTCACTACAAAATTTGGACTAAATAGTTCGAAAAAAATGCACTTAGTTCTATAAAGTGCATATGACATAAAAATCAAGTTTGTCTCATTGGAAAGAAAACCTAAAAAAAACAGTTTTTGGTTTCCTTGCTTCGTTTTTGAGATATTTCAGGTTGTTTGATCATATATGTGAAATGTGAGATGTTGTGACGTACATGTGCAAAATGAGTTATCAGAGAAGGTTATATATCTTTGCTATTATCAAACCAAACTGACGCATGTGCGTGTGTTCTTTACACTGTATTTACGAAACATGTAGAATTTCAAGTCGTTTCGTTTGATAATAGCAAAGATATATACCGTTTCCCGATAACTAATTAATATGCACGGGTACGTCACAACCGTGTGACATTATTTTACTCATATGAAACAAACTAAAATATCTCAAAAACGAAGCAAGGAAACCAAAAATTGCAAAAGATGTTGTTTTGTCATTAACCCTTTATCGCCCAACGATGTCTTTAGTATTTTACTCTGGCTAACGCCAGACGATTTTACTCGTCAATGGAGTGGCTACTGGGCGATAAAGGGTTAATAGACTATCTCGGTTAACCCTTTATCGCCCAACGATGTCTTTAGTATTTTACTCTTGGCTAACGCCAGACGATTTTACTCGTCAATGGAGTGGCTACTGGGCGATAAAGGGTTAATAGACTATCTCGCTTAACCCCGGTTTATCGCCCAACGATGTCTTTAGAATTTTACTCTGGCTAACGCCAGACGATTTTACGCGTCAATGGAGTGGCCAGCTACTTGTCGATAAAAAGTAAAGGGTTAAAGGGCATTGGCAATAAAAATAAGTTTGTCAAACTTGAAAGAACTCGTATTGTAATAGAAGATATTTTACAATTTTTTGTATCTTTTTTCGTTTTTAAAATATTTCAGTTTGCTTGATGTGTATTTTCATACATTACAAAATCAATTACACCTAAACATAAAATGTTTAGTGTCACAAGTCGTTCTTATGTGCACAATTTCAGTTATTTCGTTAAACAAACTTGGTGATATGGCTGATTTTGCTAGGTGTGAAAATACTGTACTCTGCTCCTGACGTCAGAGACCATCTAATTTACATATCAGACAAATTGGAATATCTTGAAAAGGAAGAAAGATACAAAAAACTTGTAAAAGATCTTCTATTACAATTTTACGAGTTTTTTCAAATTAGACAAACTTAATTTTTATTGTCAATGTCCTTTAAAAATAAGACGAACTTAATTTTCCTGTTATATGCCTTTAACGTTTTAAGAATATTGTTCCTTCCCTGCACACAAAGAGACATTTTTGTCTCGCACAAAACTATTAATTAGGCGGTAATTATTCTATACCCACTGTTTACGCTGTGCCGTTAAATATATAAAAGGCTTCTTTCGCACGATGGCAATAAGGTGCCAGTTTGAAAACCGGTTCCCGTACCCCTGCATGGGTAACATTCTCTCGGATTAGCCGTCGTGCGTCTACACTATATGCTATAGCACAAGAAACTACTGCTGGTATCAACTGAGACAGAGGATTCACGTAAACGGGAAACGGCACTGAAATGTGAGATAGCGGGTTTGATGTTCGCGTGGTTGAAACTAGAGAGATTAATAAGATTGACGTGAGCAGATCAAAGATGGCGGCTAAAAAGAGGTATTTGAAGTTGTCGATAAAAAGCTTGCTTTTTCGTGCTCGTTTTGGTATCTATGATTTAAAAACATTTTGCGATCATTATTAACATTTCGATTTATTCGTAAAAGACGTGAAAGAGAGAAAATATTAGAAATTTTGACTGTAAAAATTGATTTTGACTGAAAATCTGCTGTTTGCCGTCTCCGTGAAAACAGTCGTCTTAGCGTTACGTTGAAACGGCGAACGCTTTCCGTTTCCGTGAATCTTAAGCTTATCACACTATTTTGGACGTTTGCGAGAAAAAGTACTGAACTTAGTTTCATCTTCTTCTGTCACTTCGTTTATCTGTAGTGAGTTATCAGGCAGTTCTGGTTCCTTAAAATTAGAAACAAAAAGGAAAGATCAGTAAGAGGTATAGACGGCCGCCGAATTAGATTTATTTTATGTGCATATAAATTAGCCTTAGGCCATGTTTACATGGAGGTAGGGTGACCCTTCTAGAAGGGTTACCCTTTGAAGCGAGTCAAAAGATTGCCCTTATGTGAACCTTTATAGCAGGGTCAACTCTTCTAGTAGGATCATATTACTTCTGCGTGACCATTTTACCATATTTTCGGTTTACATGTTATTGTTGGCGTCATTTGCTTGATATCTTCAAAAGACTTCACAGGGTGTATAAGAACAGGAAGGGCAGCCACAAAATCGTTAAGACATTTTGTCCGGTACGCGTTTTCTCTCTCATTGAAACATAACCCAGCTACCAGGGTCACCCTACCAAACGCGTTTACATGGCTTATGTAAACAAAAAGATAGCCCAGCCACCAGGGTTACCAAGGTGGCGCATTTTAAGCACGCTTAACTTAAGCGTGCTTAAATTTTGGCCGTGTAAACAGAGCTTTAGATAAGACGTGTCTCAATCAAACCGCGACTGATTTTCTCCCGTTTATAACACATCTATATACCTGAACACTTGTCTTCCTTTTATCTTCATCTTCATTTTCATTTTCACTTTCATTATCACCACCCCCCAAACTCGAGCTCGGTTCAGACATTTTCCTTATTTCGCCATTTTCTGATAAGCTTCCTTCCGCTCCTGAATCCGTGCCCGTAGTAGTATCACTTTTCAGCGGCTTTCTAGACTCTGTTGCCGACACACGTGGTTTTGTGAGTTTTAAAGGAATATTTTGAGTTTCGTCCACGCCATCAAATATTGTGGAGTAACGCTGGTATTCTTTAGTACCGTTGTCAGCCTGACGTTTTGAAATGTCTTTCTTCGCTTTTAATTTCTTAATACGTCTCTGAAATGTAAGGCAAAGTACTGTCAGATCCTCACAGAAAATAAAAAGCTGGGTATATTGATTTCCGGTCCGTACGCAAAACGACGCACGCTGTTTCAGGTTAGGGGGGGGGGGGGGGCTTGTAGAGTGCCGAAGGCGCGAGAACCCTCCAGGGGGATCCGGGGGCACACTTTCTGAAACGCGATTTCCTGCATTTTGAGGTCGGATATTCCTCTGCGCCACACGTCTGTGCTAACTGGCAGCAGAAAACTTAACTTGTGCTTTGGCGTGGAATGTTTAGGGGGCCTGCTTCCGGTGAATAGGGGCGACGCTAGCCCCCCGCGCTCCCCTGCTTCCTACGGCCATGTATTCATACATACAGTAAATTGTATTAAATATCAAATACCGTAGAATCCCGAAACCAGCGGCCCCCCTTACTTTCGGTTTTATCCGCTTTTGGGGGGCCGCTACTTTCAGGGGGCCGCCGCTACTTTCGGGTGGTGAAATACGTTAACATACCAACTGTGGGAATATTCGTCGTTGTTCCTTCCTATTTACCACATTTACTGTCGTGGCAATAGAAGCGTTCCTAAAATAATTGTGCAATTCATTTGTTCAAATTGATCAATTCATTTGATGAACTTCCTGTTTATTATTGCTAAACTTACTGTTTCGAATTTGATTGGTTCCTGGTTTTTGAATAACCAATTAGAAAAAGGATTATTTGCCAAACACCAATCAAATTCAAAACAGAATTCAAAACAGGAAGTTTAGCAATATTTTCATCAAATGAATTGTTCAACGTGAGGAATACAACTGCACAATTATTTTAGGAACGCTTCTATTGCCATGATAGTAATAGGCTTTAGTTTTTCCTTATGTCATTTCAACTCTGACTGTTATACACTTTCGTACGTTGATAGTTGAAACTTAACACTTTCGAGTTAATCTGCGCTGCACTGCGCTGCACTGCGCTGCACTGCACTGCACTGCACTGCACTGCACTGCACTGCACTGCACTGCACTGCACTGCACTGTACTGTATACTGAACTGTACTGTATACTGAACTGTACTGTATACTGAACTGTACTGTACTGTACTGTACTGTACTGTACTGTACTGTACTGTACTGTACTGTACTGTACTGTACTGTACTGTACTGTACTGTACTGTACTGTACTGTACTGTACTGTACTGTACTGTACTGTACTGTACTGTACTGTACTGTACTGTACTGTACTGTACTGTACTGTACTGTGCAGGATTGAATTGCGTGCATTGGATTGCGTTGTGTTGTACCATGCTGTTGTGTGGCGTGGAGTAGTGGCGTGGAGTAGTGGCGTGGAGTAGTGGCGTGGAGTAGTGGCGTGGAGTAGTGGCGTGGCGTAGTGGCGTGGCGTATTGGCGCAGTGGCGTGGCGTAGCGGCGTGGCGTAATGGCGTGGCGTAATGGCGTGGCGTAATGGCGTGGCGTAATGGCGTGGCGTAGTGGCGTGGCGTAGTGGCGTGGCGTAGTGGCGTGGCGTAGTGGCGTGGCGTATTGGCATGGCCTAGTTGGCGTGGCGTATTGGCATGGCGTAGTGGTGTGGCGCAGTGGCGTGGCGCAATGACGTGGCGTATAGTGGCGTGGCGTATTGGCATGGCGTAGTGACGTGACGGCGTGGCGTAGTGGCGCCGTGGCGGCGGATTGGCGTGGCCAGGGCGCTTATATACCGGGCGGTGCAACGCGCTCATATCGCGCTGATCGATGTGTGATGCACAAAAGGACTGGCACGAGCGTGCTTCTGAGCAAAAGTTGATCAAAAGTGGATTTTTGGGCACTGTGATATTCCCGCTGTTTTTTCTTTAACTATGTAATTTCGGAGGAACCTTTTGCAATGTACCGACGAAGTACTTATTCGTTTAATGTATGAATATTTGTTTGGCGTAAAAAGTTGTACTATAAAGGAGTTATTATGGATAATGACTCGATTTTTTGATGACTTCTATTGAGGGAAAATTTCATTACAAGATTTGAGCATGTTAACAGGTCGTCCACGCCTAGGAATTCAGGTATGTTGAAGATTATAATAGTGTGGTTATATCTTAAAGTTTTCATAAAAATCGGAGTTGATTATTTGGAGATAAAGCGTTCGGATGTTAGGTATTTTTATGGTTTAACTCTTGCCTGTTTAGTTCCTCAATTGCTGCAAGAGAAGTAAACAAAACTTATAGTTTTGCCATGTTACGATTCTTAGTAATTATATCAATAACTTCATCGGGTTTTTGAAGCATTAGATTAAAATAACTGTAAGCTGTAAACAAATTTTACTCTCCGATCAATTTATTAAAATACGACTTGCTGGGACGCATGCCGAGCGCATTATGTGATAAACTGTCGTCCACACCTTGTAATTTTGTCATCAGATAGCCAAGATGACTTCTTGTTAGGTTTCATTGAGAAAATGCAAATTGGAGTTGATTATTTCTTGATATTCAATTGGAAAGATGACCTACCAGCTAAAATTCAATGCAAGATGTTGTCTTCTATCGAACATGGCCGAATGATAACGTGCACAAACAAAGATTTCCAAAGACTTCTTGCGTCATTTCTCTTGCGAAAGCAACGGTACGGTTCATATTTTTCAGCAACATATTTGTTCATGTTTCAGCAACGACTCCGAATTTTTGGGAGTAACACCTGAGAATATAGTAGCTGAATCCACTGATATATCGTATGGCTCGGCAATTTCATCACGTCCTCTTCTAAACTCAACTCAGAGACTTCCACATCAAGCGTATTTACCCGCCATATTTTGGACTTTCCCTGGCTTAGCGTTCGTCGCTATGGTGACAGGGGGCTTGTTACCAGTCCTCTGCATCACACATCGATCAGCGCGCCCATTGCCGTTTCACCGCCCCCTATATAAACGCCCTGGGCGTGGCATAGTGTAGTGGCGCCGTGGCGACAGAATAGTAAGACAGCCAGAAGTTTGACTCGAGTGAAAACTTGTCCGCATTTCTTCAATGCGCATGCGCGATGTGTTACGTCATCCAACGCCATCCTACGCGATCCTACGCGATCCTACGCGATCCTACGCAATGTTCTACGCCATCCTACGCAATCCTGGCAAGTTCTCCCGGCAGTTTTAACCTTCTTTTGAAGGTCCGAACTGCCGGGAACTTGCCAGGATTGCGTAGGATGGCGTAGGATGGCGAGGAATCAAGATGCGCGAGGCGACATGCGCGAGGACATAAACTTCAAAGGTTCCGACGCGAGTCGGACTGGTTGTCTTACTATTCTGTGCCACAGATGGATGGATGAACTTTATGTAAACACGGTATCTCATCATACAAAAATGCTCTTCCTGTCAATCAGAGAGCTTGTTTCATTTGGGTTATTGCATAATAAGATATAGGAAAAAAGACACATACCAGTAAGCAAAGTAGTAATACTGCAAGAAGTAGGCACAAAAATCCTAACACAGCTATGACAATAATAGTCCACAATTTTAACTCGTCGTTATCGGGTAACTTTTTACCGACACTTGTTTCCACAGAATGCAAAGTAAATTCACCAAATCCCTTTGTACTGTTATAGTTGTTCAATGTTTCCTTCAGAGCAGTCGAGGTCTCTTGGCTTGGCCCTTTTATGAACACTTTAAAATGGCATTCAATACGTCCATGTTTCTTCTGAGTAATTATTTGCAGTACCTTTGAATACAAATACCCTTGAACAGACTTAAATGCATCGCCCAAAGTACGTTCAATGCTATCAGAAATTCCTTTAAAATCATAAATGCTCAGTTTTGAGGGATGTTTTACAGAAACAATTAGTTTCCCATTAAATTCAAGTAACATTGGAATAACAGTCGGAGTGTTTCCTCGACTTGGAGACGGCATTGTTGTTGTATAGCGTGAAGATGACACTGTTGGTGCAATGCTTTTTACAAGCGACGTAAACATCGTTGCTTCACTCGCCATATATAAACTCGAACTCTGAGTTTTGTTTACGTGTGTTCGAGAGGCCAAGAGTGCAGTAAAGATGGTTGATGAAGACGAAGATATGTTTCGAGTTGTAGACTGGCGAAGAAAAAACGACGAATGGGACGATACTGTAGTTAAAAATACACTCGAAAGAGAAGACGTAAGTTGAGAGGTGGGCATAAATTGCGAAGACTTTGACTGAGATACTGGTGGAGTGGATAAAACGAGAGAAGACAGCATTGACTGCGATATATTGGTAGATAGGGAGGAGTAAGAAGACATGGTATTCACAGATATAGACGAAGAATAGAGCGAATTGTCCAATAATAAGGAACTGTTAGTGGAAGGAACCGAAGCAGAAGGAAAGATCGAAAGGGAGAACGAGGAATCAGAAGAGGAGGAAGGGGAGTAGAAGGTAAGGGATGAAGGGAAAAAAGAGGAAGATGAAGAAGACGAGGAATACAACGAATTGTCCAATAATAAGGAACTGTTAGTGGAAGGAACCGAAGCAGAAGGAAAGATAGAAAGGGAGAACGAGGAGGAAGGAGAGGAGAAGGTAGAGGATGAAGGGACAAAAGAGGAAGATGAAGAAGACGAAGAATTAGAAGAGTCAAGCAAAGCAGAAGAAGAAGAAAAAGAGGTAGAGGAGGAAATGGAAAATGAAGTAGAAGAGTTGGAAGAATAGGGTGGTGGCGAGAAGAACGATGTAGATGTAGAAAGGGATAAGGCAAAAGAGGAAGAAGAAGAAGAAGAGGAAATTGCACGACCAAACGAAGACACGTTAGAGGAATAGTTGGAACGCGACAAAAGCGACGAAAGAGAAGGAGTTAAGGAGGAAGATAAATGTAAAGAAACCGAGTCGGAAAGCGAAAAAGGTAAAAACGACGTAGTTGGAAGGAGCACCGGTGAACTGTTCCCATAATCAGAAGTAGTAGTTTGTGGTTTTCCATCAGACTGAGTTAATGGCGGTGATGACTGAGATGGCACATTAACAGACACCGACGACGAGAATATTGAAAATCTAGAAACGGATTCTGACGACTTGATCTTCATTGTGGTGAATGTTCTTGTTGGTAAACCTACAGCATTTGAAGTACTGTTGGAACTGACGGCACTCCCATGTACAAGACCTTTCGTGGTTGATGATAAATTTCGTCCAAGAGCCGTCGTTGTAGGATGTACACTACTATTGTTAACACCTAATAAGATAATATATACAGTCAAATTAAATAAACACATTTAGCAGAATACGGTCGTTACTATGAGAGAAAAATTGTATTTCCGTCCACTTTGTTCGGTCACTCTCTCATGTGCAGAGGCAGTTCCGTGAATCCGTGAGGATTGACTGACGAAGAAACTGCTAACAGATATGTTTGTGGGCGGAAGCTGAAACGAGTGAAAAATTAGGCCTGCGAGTTTCAGGGTGTTGCGCGCGCATCATTTTAAAAAAAAACAACTGGCAAGCTCCACTCAAAGTAAACATACTTTTTAAAATCAACAAAGTATAGATACAGTTTCTGGATGTTTAACACTGTCATGCTGTTGTTGTTCGCTCGCTAGCAAGTCTGTTTGCCCGCCAAGATGGCGAATAAATACAAAATGGTGGGAACAAATGGCCCTGGTGGAGGCTAGCTCAAAATGCGCAGTATATTGCGCATTTTTTAAACTAGAAGTCATTCCTTTACACAGTAATTATAGCTAATTACACCTAATTATTGCATGGTTTAAAATATAATTTCCCGTGCCGTGTGCAGGAACAACAGACAATGTCAAAATACAATTTAAAAAAACAAAACAAAATCAAACCGTCTGATTTACGCCATAAGCTCTTGACCAATCAGAGGCTGAGATAGCCTAGCCTCCACCAGGGCCATTTGTTCCCGCCATCTTGGCCCAGTTCCCTACAAATGGCCCTGGGTACGAGGTTGACCTCTTTCGGTCCAACATGGCGCAAACCGGCGGAGGTTTATCTTAATAGGGTATTTTTTAAATGTTAGCCAGAAGCACGGAACAAAAACTAAACGCTCTCAATCTCTCAATTGTCACGGTCGTTTCCTGTATTAAATACGAGAACTGACTGAATAAGTTGCTCAGCCATTTCGAGTGAATTTAAGTGATGGATGTTTTACAAGATACTTTCCTTGTATTATTGTTGTCTTAAGCCCTGTTTAGATGTTTACACAGCCAAAATTTAAGCGGGATCTGAGCCACATCTGACTTTAAGCGTAAACAGATCGCTGCTTAACTTGGCCGTGTAAACGCAACGGGATTGAAAAACGCTTGCTATTAATACGGTGTTATTAATACGATAAAATGCATTTTTTTGCCCCGCTGTAGAAGCTTCCATCTCGCTATCCTTTGTTCCTTTGTTTGTTTGTTTCTTTTAGCTATTACTCTTTCTCGTGTACCGATGTCTTCCGTTGTTCTTTGACGCACGCTACCCATACGAAGCTTTCAAAACCAAAAATATAGCTCGTCCGCCATGTTGAATAATGGTGCATGTGTTTTAGTAAGGGATTATTAAATGACCGTGTAAACGCACCAAGGTGGCGCATTTTAAGCACGCTTAACTTAAGCTTAAGCGTGCTTAAATTTTGGGCGTGTAAACACGGCTTAAGTTGCTGTATTATAAACGTGTCAGGAAACAAGTTGGAAACGCACTACTTTCGCGATGGGCTTTGTGCACCATTATCGCGTGGTAAGGTTCATAAACCTTTACAATGTATAGAATCGACATTGAATGCCAAGGACGTCCATAGATTAAACGTCCTCAAACACGTTACCGAGCGACCAATTGGACGTGTATACACGCCCTCTAGCAACTTGTGTATTGGTTTCCCTCGGTCGTTCATCAAGTTTCGCCATGGTCGTTTAAAAAATGGTTTTTTTTCCAAAATCCAATATGGCTGCCGGTTGCTAGTGTTGGCATAGCTTTGCTCAGAAAAGCCGGTTTTGAAACATTACCAAATTTATCGAAACTCTCCGACCAAATGCCAAAACATAGCCCCCCCCCCCCCCCCCCCCACACACACATATGGACCATTTGTGCCAGATATCGACCGAAAGTTGGCAGGTTTAATTTCCCTTAATTTTTCTCTCGTTTCCGCTTCCGCCCACAAACATATCTGTCAGCGGTTTCTTCGTCCAGGAGAGAGGTTCGGTCAACCCACAGGCATGAACATGACCCGTTTCCGACTTCCGACGATTATCTCAATGGAGGATCCTTTTTATAGCTAGAGTCGGCCAGCTGTCAGTGAACTTACAGAATCTCAATCAATTCCTAATTTGCTATTCTGCATTTAATTGTCTTTGATTGTTAAAAACCCCCCGAGTTTTTCCTGTTTAACATTCAACTTCCTTGTTTATTAATCTTTTGTTAAATATTCAACTAGTCGTTGTGATTACTAAATTAAACTTCAGTATCGGTTTACCTTTCAAAAGAAATATTTTTTCAGAAACACAGAGAGGTCAACGACCCCTGGTCACTTGTCACTTTAAAATGCTGGTTTCCAGTCACGAAAATCTTCGGCAGGATAGGAACGGACAGGAATTTCTTCGGCAGGAGAGAGGTTCGGTCAACCCACGGGTATGAACATGACCCGTTTACGACTTTTTCCGACGATTATCTCAATGGAGGATCCTTTTTATAGCTAGAGTCGGCCAGCTGTCAGTGAACTTTCAGAATCTCAACAATTCCTAATTTGCTATTCTGCATTTAATTGTCTTTGATTGTTAAAAAAAAAGTATTTTCCTGTTTAACATTCAACTTCCTTGTTTATTAATCTTTTGTTAAATATTCAACTAGTCGTTGTGATTACTAAATTAAACTTCGGTATTAGTTTACCTTTCAAAAGAAATATTTTTTCAGAAACACAGAGAGGTCAACGACCCCTGGTCACTCGTCACTTTAAAAGACTGGTTTCCAGTCAAGAAAATCTTCGCCAGGATAGGAACAGACAGGAATTAGTTCCCTTTGTGTTAAAGTCCATTAGTTCCGACCGAAAGCTCACAAGACAAATAAAACTTCCGTGCAGGGATTAGTAACGTGTAGTGATAACAATTTGTGCAGTGATAAATGAGATTTGTGCAGTGATAAGCGCAATTTTGTGTAGTGATAAATTTTTCTTTAATATTTAAGAATGGGTGTTATTCGTGAAAGGATACATACTACATTCCAACATATACTATTTAATATCAATATTTAAATTAGCAAATACACAAATAAGACGATAAGTTGAAGGACCCTGGTCCATAAGCGTACGTAAACTAAAAGCCTTATGTACGGTGGCCCCTATCGGCAAACATAACAATAAAATTACCTGAACAGAAGACTAAGTTATCTTATCACAAAGCAAAATTACCTGTGCACAACACAGAATTAGCTGTGCACAAAACAAATTTAACTGTGCACAATACAGAATTAGCTGTGCACAACACAGAATTAGCTATGCACAAAACAAAATTACCTGTGCACAACACAGAATTAGCTGTGCACAACACAGAATTAGCTGTGCACAAAACAAAATTACCTGTGCACAACACAGAATAAGCTATGCACAAAACAAAATTAACTGTGCACAACACAGAATTAGCTGTGCACAACACAGAATTAGCTGTGCACAAAACAAAATTACCTGTGCACAACACAGAATTAGCTGTGCACAAAACAAAATTACCTGTGCACAACACAGAATTAGCTGTGCACAAAACAAAATTACCTATCATAAAGTTAGCACAATAAACTAATTTAAACATTGAATTCTTATTCTTTTAACGCTCACGGTACCCATAGTGCCAATGTCCTTGACAATATTGCCGGCCATACATTTAGTTAAAGCAAAATTGCCCTCTAGTCTGAATACTTTTGGTGGAGCTAATGTCGTATGCGTTTTATGGTGTATTTTGCCTAAACCAACCATTGTCGAACATCTCCAAAGATGGAAAATACTTGCCAGATTTGCATGGCAAATCTAGACAATTGTCTAAATTTTTGTGCTAACTGTGGTTATCCATTGGAAACAACAGAGGGCTTGATACGTTATTATTTCGGGAAAGGATTTCAATATGATACAATTTTGCAATTCTTAGAAAAGCATCATGGAGTTAAGATGTGTGTGAGAACACTCCAGAGCAGACTTCAAGAATATGGCTTAAAACGAAAACGTTTTGCTGAAGACGAGGAGCAAATTCGCGCGGCAATAGCAATCGAAGCAGATGGTCCTGGGTGTTTACAAGGATATCGTAGCATGTGGCATTGCCTCCGTCTGAAATACAAAATATATGCACGACGAAGTACCGTTCAGAGATTACTTCGTGAGATGGATCCAGTTGGTTCAAGCATGAGACGAAATCACCGATTCAAACGCAGACAATATGTAAACCCTGGACCAAACTGGTGTTGGCATGTAGATGGGCATGACAAATTGAAACCGTTTGGGTTCCCTATACACGGCTGCATTGACGGCTTTAGCCGTAGGATTATGTGGCTGAGGGTAACCAGAACAAACAACAACCCATATGTTATTGGCAAGTATTTCTTAGAGTGCGTCAGAGAACATGGCTGTTGTCCTACAATTGTCCAAACTGACTGTGGAACTGAGAACGGAGTAATGTCAGCGATGCAGTGTTATTTTCGCCAGAACTACAACGACGAATTTGCCGGCTTGCGTGCTCATCGATATGGCACGTCACCATCAAATCAACGTATTGAATGCTGGTGGTCATTCTTTAGTCGAAACAGGGGCCAGTGGGTTGATTTTTTTAAGGACTTGCGTGAACGAGGTATCATTCAAACAACAGTCATGCACCAGGAATGTCTATGGTTTTGTTTCTCAGAGCTAATCCAGAATGATCTTGATCATGTAAAGGACCACTGGAATACCCACGCAATCCGACCATCAAAACACGACACAGTGGCTGGTAGACCAGATGAACTCTATTTCTTGGCTGAAAACAATTGTGCATATCAAGTTTCTGAACAAGAAATGCAAGACATGCAGGAGTATTGCACAGCTCCAGACAATGACAACGACTACTCGGAGTATTTTGCATATGTGATGGAATTCTTAAACTTAGCTCCACCACATACTTGGAGGGAGGCCATAGAATTGTACCACAATCTGCTGGAACAGGCACAACCAGAATAATTTCAGTTACCCTATTTATTTTTTAACAAAACGTAATTATATTTCTTTCCAAGGTCTTTTTTTTTAATAAACATATTTTATTGAAAAGCATTTAATACCCCAACAGCAGATCTCCTCATCTAGGGGGTTCACGCGATGTAATTGGATGCATCGTTTTTCTTCGAACTCAGATTGTTACGGTTCAAGGTCTTTGCTAAAACCTTAGTTACCATTTCTTATATGAAGCAGGGGCAAATTTGCTACATGACCTGTAACAATATTATTGTAATTCAGGCTTAAAATTTGGGAATATTTAGTTTTCGGGGGGCTGTGTGCCTATACATGCTGTACCTTGTGATGTATCCTCTGCAGTCAGTAATGATATCAGTTGAAAATCTCAGAGAAAAGTACATTTTCACAAAGAATTTGAAAAACTACTTGCTTGATGTACTTAAGTAACAGACACATCACACACACTGTCATTACACATGAAAAAATGGGAACATTTAACATATTACAGAAAATAAAGAATATATATAATAACTGTTGTTTAAGCAAATACATAATACTATAAGTATATAATAATATTATATAATATAACATTATATAATAATATAATTATAACAAGACACCCACTAGGCGTGAACTCGGGCTACTGTGGGCTGGCGCCTTGCAAAATAATATAACAACAGCAGTGCTGTTTGGAGTTAATGGTTGAATTTGATGCAACTTTCAGTCAATTGACTGTAGTAGTGGAATATTCATCATAGAGAAAATCCTGGCGGCTATACTGGTGTACCAATACATTGATTTGGCAGCCATTCTGGTCTGCCAAAACATTGAAATGGTGGCCATTACTGGTGTACCAAAACATTGAAATAGTGGCCATACTGGTGTACCAAAACAATGAAATAGTGGCAATACTGGTGTACCAAAACAATGAAATAGTGGTAATACTGGTGTACCAAAACAATGAAATAGTGGTAATACTGGTATACCAAAACAATGAAATGGTGGCCATACTGGTGTACCAAAACAATGAAATGGTGGCCATATTGGTGTACCAAAACAATGAAATTATGGTCATATTGGTGTACCAAAACAATGAAATGGTAGTCATACTGGTGTACCAAAACAATGAAATAGTGGCCATATTGGTGTACAAAACAATGAAATGGTGGCCATATTGGTCTACAAAACAATGAAATAGTGGCCATATTGGTCTACAAAACAATGAAATGGTGGTCAATATTGGTGTACCAAAACAATGAAATATATACTAAGTGGCCGTATTGGTGTACCAAAACAATGAAATACTAAGTGGCCATATTGGTGTACCAAAACAATGAAATAATGGCCATATTGGTGTACCAAAACAATGAAATGGTGGCCATACTGGTGTACCAAAACAATGAAATGGTGGCCATAGTAGTGTACAAAACAATGAAATGGTGGCCATATTGGTGTACAAAACAATGAAATACTAAGTGGCCATATTGGTGTACCAAAACAGTGAAATGGTGGCCATACTGGTGTACAAAACAATAAAATGGTGGCCATATTATAAGTGATATTGGGCATTTCACTCGATTACATAGCATGTCCTATGAAATGGCAGCCATACTGGTGTACCGAAACATTGAAATGGTGGCCAATTATTGGTGTACCCAAACAATAATACACACTTGATGAAAATAATGTATAAACTGTTGAATAGAATCGACTTTTATTTGCAAGACATCAGTACAATAAATCAATAATAAACAATACAAGCAAAAATGAAGCAAACCACAAATATTAATACAGTTTAAACCTGAATACATTTACATAACAGCATTTACAGACACAAGTCAGTTCGGCTAAATGTCAACCTCGAATCGATGAAGATGTAAAACATAGCATGTTTACCTTTCACTTGCAAGTTGGCTTTATCAACTTTCTTTGTTCTTTGATTTACAGCACTTGAGCAACATTTTTCAGTACAATTTAATAACACATGTATAAAATTGATCGAGAACACATTGATCGAGAGTTGATCGAGTACTACACATTTTCAGCGTACGGTTATCGAGATCGCCGACCAACCCAAGTCTACTATAGTCTATTGTAAGCATTGTGAGCGTGTTTATCATTAAAACACAAATTCACTTCGAACAACACAACCAAAGTCCGTCAGGAGAAGAAAAAACTCGTCACTCGTGCATGAAAATCAGCCATGATGAAATCATTTGAGCACGCTTCAGGGTCGCAAAGGCTGTTGGGAAATGTTGCGCAAGAATTGCAATTTGTCAACACAAAAAAAAAAATAAATAAATAAAAATAACAGAGCCGAAACCTAGACTCGGCTACCACAGAGGTAGCCCGAGTAATTATATTAGATCATATTACATGTATATCATACCTACTGGTAGTCCAACTTAAAAATGTGACACATGATAAAAGGTTACCTTCAAATAGCAAAAATTACAAAGGACAAGCCCAAATTTCAAATAATTATATAATAATTGTCTGAATTAATGTAACTTATAAAAGTTTGCAAATGTAACACAACATCTCCACTTGAATTTGAAATAAATATATCTTAAGTTCAGACTCCTTGCACATGATGTAAAAACTGCCATCTTAGTGGGGACATTGAAGTTGTCCCCCAAGATGCCCATTTTGACGTC
Source organism: Corallium rubrum (assembly GCA_964035015.1). NCBI lineage: Eukaryota > Metazoa > Cnidaria > Anthozoa > Scleralcyonacea > Coralliidae > Corallium > Corallium rubrum. Next base: position 14,323,846 of record OZ036001.1, read on the forward strand.
ATGTGCAAGGGGTCTATAGTAGATACAAAATACAGTAATGTTAACTAACCAGTGAGTCTGTATCTATATAGCTGGTACCTCACATATAAGATTTGTCATAGCAATTGAACATGTATAAGTTAGAAAGTTACTACTGTACAGTTTTATCAGCTTATGCCTTTCCAAATCCAGGTGAACAGACAATATCTTCTGAAAGATTCCTGACAAAATCTTTGGAAGATCCAGTGTACCTCAAATTACAAGGAAACTTGATGACTAATGAGCAAGTACTGACCTCTATCCGCCTCCCTTCAACTGCTTCATGATCAAATTCAATACTTGCTTGTGACAGAGACTGACAGAAATACCGTGCCCCTGTCAAAAATTGCATAACATCTGGTAGAGAAATGCTTGTACTTGCAGCTTCTCCAGATTCAACATCATGGGTTAGTATGCCATTAACTCTTCCCTGTGCAACTTCATCAAGAAAGAAGGAGAAGTTGTAGACAATATCTTCCTCTGTTACTCTGTTGTTGGAACCTTCAGGGGAATAAATCACCTGCCAGAAAGCCAAGATTTCTGATGATGAAAGATTCGTTGATGGGATCAGCTCCTCCATACCATCCTCCTTGAATCTCTCCAGCAATGTAAGGACACCAACTTTCCTTAAACCTTCTGCGAGTTGCTGAATTTCCTCATGACAAACGCTAATGACAAAGTGGTAGATGATCTTTGCAACAAAACGGTTCTTTTCTCCAAAAGAAATTTGCCCCTTTGTATATCCTGCATCAAATCTTTCTGGGAAGTCCAACAGAAGTTCTTTCCATTGTTCATCTGACTCACATTTCAACAAGCAGCAAAGCTTTGTTCGAACCTCGTAGTCAGGTACTTCATGTATTGATGCTTCTTTTACCTCCATTTGCAAGATATATGCAGCGAGACTGGGAGCCCAGTTCCGAGGACCAGGACAACCATGTAAAAGTGCAAGACCTACCAACACACCATAAAAAAAATACTCCCTGGCCTCAAGTGCAAGACAATTGTGCTGAAGGGTAAAGTACTGCTTTTCTGTATTGCCTTGCATCACATGTGTACGGGCAGCATCAAAGACAGATGAGAAGAAGTCCCTAGTAAGTCCACCTTGATCAATACCTTCTTCACCAATAAATTTCACATCCAAAGAACACTTTGAAGGCTGGAATGTCACCTCTTTGCTTGGCAATCCACCATTATTAGGGGGGAAAAATAAAGAAAGCTTTTCCATTGTGTCTGACCAAATCTTTCTTCTTCTAACAACCAATTTAAGTCGGTCAACAACTTTAACAGATAGAATGACATGCAACTTTGACTTGAGGGCATCTCTTAGGGAAGACCACTCCAAGACCTCTTCATCACAAGTATCATCAATATTTACTATGGGAGGATTACTAGCAGCAGTGTTACCACTAACCTGCATCGTGTTTTGCAAGGAACAAGTACTGGTCAAAGACTCAACTCCTGGTGAGGATGAAGAATTGGCTGAGGTTGCAATTGTACATGAATTCCCATCAGTTTCACTGAAGACATTTTCAAGTAATGTGTCATCTGGCAGCATTTCTTCAAGGACATCAATAGGTATTAATGATTCATAATCGGCATAATCACCATTGAAAAAGTCGTTATCAGTAGAGCCAGGATTGTCAGTATTTTCATCAGTAGGAAACAAAGGACAAAGGTAAATTGTTATTCTCGAGTATGATTTTCCAATATCTTCTTTATATTTCCTTACAGTAAAACTTTCAGTAGATCCTGGCAATGTTCTAGCAAGTTTTCCATCTGGGTAAACTAACATCCACTTTATACTTCTATCAAATGACCGATCATAGGCTCTACGTTTAACCAATGCTGCTTCAAGAAATTCGTCATATCCAACGTCCTTGCTTACTTTTAAGGGCAATGTCTTTCCCCTCATCGGCTTAGTTTCGCCTTTTTCATGCTTCATCATACCAACGTTTACAAAAGTATCGTCTGGCTCATCACTACGCTTTTTACCTGATTTTTTACTGACTTTAAAGTGTGACGACCTTTCATTGCTTTTCTTGGCGTAAAAGCTCTCAAAAGGAAGACATCTTTTCCCCGAAGACGACGAAGACGAAGTTAACGATGCAGTGGAATTATTAACAGACATGGCGTTTGTTCTTGGCATCGAGGTTGTCGTTGATCTTTGATTATCACGATTGCTTGTCCCTAACTCCTTTCCACATTTTGTACAAAACACACTGTTTTCTGGAAGATTTTGCCGACAAAAAGCACAGAACATAACTGCTAGCTTAAGTATACATTTAATAAGACAGTAGAATGCTGGAAAACATGGATACAAACGTACACTCGGTCAAACTGTCAAGGACATGGGAACTAGTGTAGATAAAATTTTGTGTGCACAGGTAATTTTGTTTTGTGCACAGCTAATTCTGTGTTGTGCACAGTTAATTCTGTGTTGTGCACAGCTAATTCTGTTTTGTGCACCGATAATTTTGTTTTGTGCACAGTTAATTCTGTGTTGTGCACAGCTAATTCTGTGTTGTGCACAGTTAATTTTGTTTTGTGCACAGCTAATTCTGTGTTGTGCACAGCTAATTCTGTGTTATGCACAACTAATTCTGTGTTGTGCCCAGGTAATTTTGTTTTGTGATAAGATAACTTAGTCTTCTGTTCAGGTAATTTTATTGTTGTGTTTGCCGATAGGGGCCACCGTACTTATGCCCTTAATTTCAACTTTCAAGACCCTACCGCCCTAATTAAAAAAACGCTAGTGTTCTTACTATTTAGCCAGACTACCCAACGGTGGCAACCAGCCAACCCCACATAACATTCTTGAGGCTTCTTTCATGTAGGTCGATGCGTCTGTGCCCGTGTGCTACTGTTTAACCATCGTTATTTTGAAAAATGCGAATGTATGCTGTGCGAAAGGAATTAAATCATTAAAAACTGGGAAAAGAAGGGCCGCTTATGTATAATATGACAGTATGACTAGTTGATTATTGACGAGCTACAGTGCTCCATCGCTGTTTAACGTGCTCTTTGTGCAGTGATAAAAATTCCTTAAAATAATCCCTGCTTCCGTGTCCTGAGGAAAATTTTCCTGAGTGGAAAACAGTCTTGAACTCTTAAGCCATTGTAACGTAGCTGCGTTTTCGTATCAAAATTACGACAGCTGAGCCTTGTAAAAAGCTGTTCTCAGCCAGTCAGATTGAGATTTGAGGTTTTCCGTGAGGCGAAAAGCGCCACAGCACGGCCACATGCTGTGAGCTGTTAATTTTTATTATATAATCTCTTCAATCATAATTTTTGTTAGTTCGCTAGGCGACTAAATTTCTTTTGTTGTTTGTGAAAATTAAACTGCTGAAAGAAACGTCGCTAGACTACGACTCTGTTGTTAAAACTTCTGCTCAGCTCAGAACAAAGTCGCAAATCCGCAACAAATTACATGAAGTATTACAGCATTAGGCCAGGGGATATTGACCACACATGTACACGGTTTGAAAACGATAAGATCACGGAAGTGGTGAAACGATGGACAACAAATCCATTATGGACTTATGGTTGTTTAAGAAGATTAAATTTGCACGTTTGATATTCATTTGTGCGTATATTCGCATGAAAGATTCTACTTCCTGACAAAAAGTTTAATGTTTGGGGAATATTTCAGAAAGAGTGGCGAACAGATGAAAGCTTATCCGCGCCGAACTGTGAAAAACGATAGGCATGTATATTGATAAGGAGGGGAAATCGAAAGTTGGAACCCAGTATAACCGAAAGTGTGAATTTGGGGAGAAAAAGAAAGTCTGTTGCACATTTCGAGCTGTGACTTAAAACGGGAAGTTCTCGCGTCGACGACGAAAAACATAGCTTTTTGAATGCCAACTGAAAGTGACAGTGACACACAGAATTACACACCATTCCCGGCCTTTCTACGGCACAGATGTGAAAATTTGCACAGTTATTAAACAAGGGAAAGTTGATATAACGATTAGTATTCGATAGACGACTATAAAATGTGCACATCTTCTTCCTTGTTGGCGGCAAACGACTACGTATTAAAAGTATATAACAGTTGCAGCACTGCGGATTCCTCTTTCCCTTCGCACTATATTTAATATTTATTATACTATAGATTTGGAAATATGAACCCCCCCATGCAGCATTTTGATATACCGTATAACATTGAAGAGAAACTTATCAATCTTACCTGAAACAATGTTGACACACTGTTCAAAACCAAGAAAGCTAATGATGAGGACGTTAATCAAGGTGTGAGAATTCATCATTGAAGAAGGGCAAAAACCAATAGCTTTCTATACTGGCTTAGTCGAGTGTTAAACCTTTGTATATATACATATATATATACGAGCTCCGCTGTGCCTGACCGTGGTCTGACTTTGTTCGCAGCCGTATACCTTCTCGACCTTATGGCTATATGCCCAAATATTGCTTTCCGCTATTAAGTTGACCACTAATCTCGAAGTGTAATTCGATATTGTCCAAACAATATGACGATTGCTTATTTTGCTCACATTAACGCGGCTGGCCAATCACAACATGTATATGATTACTTTTACATGCAGTGATCAATAAATTATATACTTTTCTCTCACTTCCGCGTCAGGTATCGAAGCGTGAGAATTAAACATCTAGCAATATATAATTGAACATCGCACGTGTGCGCGTAGGCAGTGTTGAAACAATCGAAATATAGTAAGGTTAGATATACTGCCGAAACAGAGAACGTAGGAGTCTAACGTTTCGAGCGAAGGCCGTGAAAGGGCCTTCGCTCGAAACGTTAGACTCCCACGTTCCCTGTTAGTTCGGCAGTATATCTAAAAGCGGTTTTCCACTAGGCGAAAAATGTCGCGCGAAGCGACATTTTCTTTTGTCTCGCAAGCTCTCGAGTGGAACTAATTAGCCAAGACAAAAGAAAAATGTCGAGTCGGTCGACAAATGTCGCCTAGTGGAAAACCGCCTATATTTATATATATATAGTAAGGTTATATACTACTTTTGAGAAACGTTCCCCTCTCCGACGAAGGGCCAGAGGGCCTTAGCTCGAAACGTTAGAGTTTAGACTCCTACGTTCTCTGTTTCGGCAGTATATCAAACCTTACTATGTTTCGATTGTAGTGAAAATAAAGCACTTTGAAACTCAAAACATAAGCTAAAACAAAACAATAACATTTAACAAGTGAAACTGCATGATCTTTCGATTTCATTTTTATGATTTACAAAATCGTCATTAGACGACAACTGGGGGCCATACACAAAATACGTGACGCTTTTGTGCCGATTTTTGACTCCCCCTACCCCCCCTGTGACAATCTGTGACGGTTGGCATTACCCCCCATCGAAAATTACGTGACTCTGAGCCTTCAGGATCTAGTGTTAGCGCTCACTCCACTTTCACGGAAAATACTTCATGCTATTGTTCGTGATCATGAAACTCTACAATAAATTCCCATCAATATTAACATGGTCTTGTTTAATTTCGGCCTCTCCGTCACGTAACAGTGCTTTGTGGTTCCCCCTCCCCCCTTGTGACATGTGACTATGTTGTTCAAACAACCCCCCCCACCCCCACCCCCTGAAGCGTCACGTATTTTGTGTATGTCCCCAAGTGACTGTGGGATTAAATACTAGAGTGGGCGCTAGGCACTATTTTGAATACAGAACTGAGAAGGTTGTAAACTGCCGAGGTCAGTTCTATAATTAGTAACTACGAAGTACTGACATTTTGAGCGAAGCCAATAGACCTGACTACAACTACCAGAATGCTTTGCTAAATAGAGGAAACTCGCAAAGCTTTCTGGTAGTTATAGTCACCCAACTGAACACCATCATACGTCATCGTGAGTCATCGTGCATATGGCCTATTTGTCACTGTACGTTATGTAGAGTAAAAATGAATAATCTTTGGTAGTTCATCACTCCTTTAATTTGCTTTATTGACGCAGAGTACGTAATTTCTCGCACTTGACGTCATTTTTAGCCTTTTGATTTTTGAATTCTATTGAAAATACACAAAAGCTAAGACAATAAACGAAATTGAAAAGAATTGAAAAGAAATTGACGTCATGGGGTGTACAAGCTGAGTTCCTGGGTTCGTGTCCTGCCTAGAGTTCAGAGATTTCTCTGAGCTTTACTTACAACAGCTTGTACAGCAAAAACATACGAAAAAACTTTACCAACTCAAGCTGAAAACACTAATAACGTACAAAAATATTTTCAAAGCAGTTTATATAATGTCTCAATCAATTCCAAGCGTGACCATCCCCCCGGGCATTTGACGGGCATTCACCTGTTCCCAGGGTCGTGCATTTGCCTCGGCAGGTCATCCCCGGGGTGGGGAATTTGTTGAAATGCCTAAATAGTATATACTTGCCTGTTATTTTCTTGAAAAGTAACCTGGCAAAAGTAAGTACTGTAAATCCATACTCAATTACGAGAATTCTATCTTTTATAAAGGCACACCACATATTTCATACAATCATACTAATACATGCTCATCCACTTCTCTAGCTTTTGTATATAAAAATACGATATATTTCGCCATTCGGCAAATTTTTGCCATAAAAATACCACTGATCTCACAAGCGCCAAAAATGTCGCATGTCTACCGTTCTTTAACGGTATTATAAAATACGCCAAGCACATGTTATTGCGATCATCAATCATGGCGGATTTTTATAATAATAAATACAAGAGTTTGAGGGGAAAGATCTGCCGTTTGTGGCCTCCTGGCTTAAGGAAAAAGGCTTGGGAAATTTAGTTGAGACGTTTGAAAGTATGTAGAAAATTAAAATTTCTCACCAAATACTAATAACATTTCACAAAATATTGTCAGTTCAAAATGAACTGCTATCTGTTCCCATGTGTGGGGCATTTGCATCAATTTCAAGACCCCTCTGTGGGTATTTTGTACAGCTATGCTGACCCCATGGTAGGGCATTTGCAATGCTCTAATGCAAAAATGTCAAATGCCCGTCAAATGCGGGGGGGGGGGGGGGGGGGGATGGTCACGCTTGGAATTGATTGAGACATATGTAAAAGCAGTTTTAAAACATACATGAAGTATATACGATATTCTTGTTGTAAACCGCTCTAGTACCGCAGGCTCACCTTAATTTGTGGTGACGTGACACTCTAGTTTCAAACTTCAAAGTTCAACGATATTTTCAAGGAAGTATGAAGAAAAACGTTCTTTAAAAACATCAGAGCGTTTGTAAGCAAGTAAGTAAAAGATTAAAACTTTGTTATATACTTACAAACTATTTGAAATTTGAGCTGTTTTTGACAAGATTTTCATTTAAGGTAGCTCCTTGTTGATGGGCAAAAATTACGTGTGTCTGTACAAATTAATGTTTAGGATTTAGATATAAGAGAAACTCTTGATTCTACTTATGATTTGTAAAATTTAAAACTCCAGTTGTTTTAATTTCTCCTTGGTCTTAATAAACAACAATAAACAACGTAATCGACATTGGTTTTGTGTCGAGTTTGATTGACTATTTGCTGGGTTTCAACCTTCACAGCTCCCCAGCTATTAAGCACCGCCCGCATGGGCTTGAAACTACTGCATGAATTTTTCATTATTTAAACTAATTTTCATTATTGGTAGATTTTCCACATCAGGACTTTCAAATATACTATTTTAATACATCATTTGCACAGCGTGTATACACTTTTTAGTAATAAATACCGAAGCCTTCGATACGTTTCATTATTCGACATCATTCGGAAATTCCCCGCGTGGTTTTTAAGCCTGGTTTCACACTGTTTTGCCTGCTTTTTGAGATACACACGTAAAAATCTCACAGCTTGTCAACAGGATGTGTTCGCAACAGGCTTGTAGCAAGGCTGGGAACAAGTTGTAACAATGCTGTTCATTCAAGAAGCTGCTACAACCTTGTTAGCATCAATCTGTTAACAACTTGTTGAGTGCAGAGCGGTAACAGGTTGTTGGAACAACTTGTCATCAGTCTGTTGGAGTTATCAGCCTTGTTACAAGTTGTCAACAACCTGTTACAGACATGTTAACAGACTGGGACAGCCAGTGCGAACACATGACGGTGACAGCCTGTTGAACAGCCTTGTAACAGCTTGCTTGCAGGTCTGTAACAGCTTGTGCGTTTTTACGTGTGTATGTGTGTGTCCCCAATTTTTTTTTATATGTCTGTGTCCCCAATTAGCTGTCAATGCTAAAGAATCTAGACACTGAAATAAAGTTTATTTATTATTATTATTATATGAATACTTATGTGATATAAAACCCGACTTGAAATGAACGTATGTCACAAGAAGTGAAGTGTTTTGGTTGACAAAGAAATTGTCGGGCCATGGGCTGACGATGGGCGATGGCTAGCCTTGGTCCATTCCTTATTTCCTATTCAACATTGAACAGACAAGGATAATAGGTCCACGGATCATTCATTATAAAATGAATATGATTCAAATAATGAATAATGAACAAAAGCCACATCACATTTTGAAAATCCCCAGACAGTAAACTGAAACCTCAATTCCATTGGCCTAAAGGTAGTAATAGGGATGGGTGATACTAGTACAAAATATCGATACCAACGATACCGGTACTTACAAAAGTATCGATACTTTTGATACTCGCAAAAGTATTGGTAATTTCGATACCACTTGAGCCTGCAATGTTTTTGGTCAGTATCTATGAAAATCGGTGAATACTTCATCATGCAGGGTTGTATGATGCTGTTTTAAAATAAAAACACTGCCTCGTACCCAAGTGTCTCCACATACATATTTGCATACATATATACATTCATATTTACACGAAGTACTGCAATACTTCATGTAAATATGAATGTATATATGTATGCAAATATGTATGTGGAGACGCCTGGGTACGAGGCAGATAAAAAACATTTAACTAAATAGTTATCACTTATATATTTAGGAAAACATTGAACATGCACGTTGATATTGTTCAGTTTAAGATTTAAATTCATAATTGCAAATGTTTATGCAGCTGATAGACTATTCCTTGACTTGTTATATTTGTTACTTTAATATTATTCTTATTTTAAAAGTTATTTCAATCAATGTAAAAATTGAAGTATCGGTATTGATTTTGGTATCGGTATCGACCAAAATTCTTAGTACCAGTCTGGTATCGTATCGAACAAAAAAAGCTGGTATCACCCATCCCTATGTAGCAGTCAATTCCAATTGTGCCCATCCCCCCGTGTGAACACCCGGGCATTTGACATTTTTGAGTAAAAATTGACCATGTCCCCACCCCAGGGAAAGACAGTGTGCCAAGTACATGTCATCTGTAATAACCATTAAGGGCTAGCCTAGACAGGTGACAATGAAGCTATACGCCACAATATTTGAAAGTCAGTGAAGCCAAAATACGAAACAAATACAACACAAGCACAAAACACAAGCCATGAGACAAAATGAGGTCATACAGTTAATTACTAGGTATCATAGAAATTGATGGAAGTGGTTCTTGAGTTTTCGTTTAAAAGAATATTTGTTAAGAGTCTTTGTAGACTCATCAATAGAATTCCAAATTTTGGGGCCTTGAAATCTTATACTAAATTTACCATAAAATGTAATGGGTTCGTACATCGTGAAAATTCCACAAGTTGTCAACAAACTATATTCTATGGCAAGCCCAACCTTCGTGCTATGCGCTCGTGGAAGAATTATGGTTGAGTGATGATTTTGAGACTACTGACAGCCTGACACTTTATTATGCCTTACACTCTTTTATTGTAGTATTATTTATTTATTATTTGGTTTGATGATCGTAAAAATGGTGGCTCCAATTGCTAAAGATGTGAGGTTTTTTAATTATGTAAATGGCACTGACCAGCAGATAAAACTTTTAGACTTTTTTTTTTGACTTTTAATCAGTTGTACACTTACTACAGTTATAGATCGTAATTACTATAATTATACAATTACTACATAAGGAAAAAAGATGACAATAACTAAAAATAAATAATTATTGTGCGCAGTGATCAAAGTAGCCAAAATCTTTCGAGTTGATCACTGCCTACGAGTACTATAAATCTAACTTAGAACGGACTTATATGTATATATATATAGTTATTATTTATTACTATTATTTTGAAAAATAGTGACTGAATTAGACAATTTGATTTCAAGATCTATACCTTGCCATATTTGTGAAGAAACAAAGTTGAAAGTATGTACACCTTAATTTGTTCGAACTCTTGCTCTACTGAAATTTTGTTTGTCAGCAAACCTTGGTATTATACGAATAACATGTAGAAGCCAGTTGGTAGTTTGAGAAAATTCTGTGGGAATATTACTCATATTGTGTATAATCTTATATGTGAATATACTAATTTTTAGTTTAAAAATACTGTCAAATTTAAGAATATTTAAAAGATTGTAATATGGTGACAAATTTTCTCACCTTGAGGCAAAAAATATGCATTTTATATAATATGTGTTTTGACTAGATCGAATTGTCATTAAGCTAGTTATGTAAGTATTACCCCAACTCATTAATCCATAATTAAGGTAAGGGTATATTTAATGAATTATGGAGTATAAAACTCAGCCAACTAAAATCGTAGCATGTGCTCCAGGCTTCAGGAGCATATATATGACTATGAATTTACAACCTTAGCTGTCCATCCCAGCCTCAATAGCTCAATGGTTAGAGAGTGTCTAACAGGCCTGTCATTAGAAGGTTGCAGGTTCAGTCCCTGTCTGGAGCTGAGAGTATTTGCTGAGTATTTGCACTTGACATATATCTTATTAGATGTTTTGGTGTGTAGTATCGCTGTTTATTATATAGATGCGAGTGTTTTACTAGGAAATATACAGTCGTATTTTCCGGCCATATCCTCACTACACCTTTGCCAGGTCAAATTCAGAAACTTCCAAATGAATTTCAGAAAATTCAGGTCAATTTCAGAACTTTCTTAGTGAATTTCAGATAATTCAAGTGAATTTCAGACAATTCAAGTGAATTTCAGACATTTCCAAGTCAATTTCAGAACTTTCCAACTGCATTTCAGAATAGTACAAAATTAAATTCAGGATTTCTCATTTTAATACATATCAATGCACAAAATTTTCCATACAACAAAACGAAACAAATAACTACAGCAGTCTTGTATTTTACACCAAGCTGGTCAGCAAGCTCGCGCCAATTTCCACCGTTATTGGCCGCTCCCACAATCTTTCTGTCGGCGGCTAGTATTCGAGTATAGGGACCATGAAGCATAATAGCAAAAATAATAAAACCACACGTATAAATTCTTCACACTACTGCACCTGTGAGTACAGTCTTCTTGAACTGAATTGTGAACCGCGGCGCCCGCTGACGGCCAGCACTCCGACTCATTTGATACATATATTGCCCTTGTTGACAATTAATGTGCATACATGCTATTGTTATGTTATAAAGTAGTTAAAGTGCTATTGTAATCTTAATGCATGCAATTGAATGTATTTTATTGCGTAATGCAGGGCAAAAGGTGTATGTGTTCCCTCTGCTGACCCGAACTATTTACGGTTCAAGCGAACTTTCGCCTGTGGCTTCATTTGGAAATGTCTGAAATTCATTTGGATAATTATCTGAATATCATTTGGAAGGGTCTGAATATCATTTGGAAGGGTCTGAAATTCATTTGGAAAATCGGAATATCATTTGGAAGGGTCTGAAATTCATTTGGAAAAACTGAATATCATTTAGAAATATCGGAAATTCATTTGGACGTTTCTGAATTTGACCTGGCAAAGGTGTAGTGAAGATATCGATGCAGGCGTCATTTAGAATTTTACCGCTTTTTGCATTGAATCTATATAATAAAAAGAACATTACACAGTGGCTTGAAGATATGAATTTTATCTTCTCGTGGTAAAAACAATATTTTACTCATTCGCTGCACTCATTCATAAAATATTGTTTTCCCTCACTCGAAGATAAAATTCATATCTTCGCGCCGCCGTGTAATATCCTCTATGTATTTTTATGAGTTGTGCTGTGTACAAACAACGAGTAAAAATATACAGCGATACTACACACCAAAACATCTTATAAGAGACTTATTATACAACTGCTCTGATCAACAAATTTTTATGGAAAAAGAAAACTCTAAAAAGGCCAGAGAAGTAGCGTGACTTGCACCATGCAAGACAAAATAATAAGCATACATGAAGTAGTCTCGCGTGTGATAAATTTGACTGGCTAACAATCCAAATAACCAGTGCAAATAACTAACTATCCAAATATCGCTGTATATTTGCACTAATTTTTAGCGTTATTTGGACAGTTTTTAATGCAGTTGTATAATAAACAGCGATACTACACACCAAAACATCTTATAAGAGACTTATTATACAAGTACTGCTCTGATCAACAAATTTTTATGGAAAAAGAAAACTCTAAAAAGGCCAGAGAAGTGGCGTGACTTGCGCCAAGACAAAATAATAAGCATACGTGAAGTAGTCTCACGTGTGATCAATTTGATGGGCTAAGACTGCGTTCACACGAGTCCGGCATAGAACATAAACGGTAAAATGTGGTTACGTACGAATCCGTCATAATTTAACGACGCTTTGAAGGCGTTCACACGACTCCGGAACCTTCTGGTGTACATCCAGTATTTCAATGCTGTGCACTGTTTAAATAGCCATATCTCGTCAAAAATAAATGGAAACGAAGAGCAATTCAAAGAATATTATCCCCCAAGGTGTATAGTACATTCTAAGGTTTACAATTTTAGTCTTTCCGTTAGGAACTCACCTTATTGACTTCATCTTCTTCTAGCTATTTACACTGAGTGGCTAGTCATTGTTGTAATAGTGTTATAATTGTTCAAACAGCGGCACAAGTTCCTAGCAGAAGCTTTCCGAAGTCGAGAAGACAAATAAAGTTTTCCATCGCTGAAAAATACGCCAGCCGTTTGGTTAGGAGCTGAAAATTTAGGAACTGGATACTAAAGCGGAGCGAAAAAGTGCCGGATCTTGTGTTCACACGACACCGCCAAGCCCAAGGGTTCCGTTTTCATCTCGCTCCGTCTAGAAATCGTTTTCAAAACGCTCCGGTGCCGTGTGAACGCAACGGCGTTTTGTGACTTTTTAGCGCTGTTTTCAACTCGCTCCAGACTCGTGTGAACGGGGTCTGACAATCCAAATAACTAACTATGTAAATATCGCTGTCTATTTGCACTCATTTTTAGCGTTCTTTGGACAGTTTTTAATGCAGTTGTATAATAAGAACCTCTACCAAACGCATGTTACATTTACTTTATCTAATGTATTGTTGCATTTTTGTAGCGCTTGAGACAAGTTGATGGATAAACGATCAAGACGTCGGAAAGCTCTAAAGCCGAAGCGCCAAATGCCAGTTGAAGGTGAAGGGTGCGGAAATGTTTTGTAGAAATAACGTTATTTTGGCCAGGTTGTAGAGAAATGCCCCCACCATTGTTCCCACCCCTCCCCCCTCAATAGTCTTTTGCAAAATAAGCCACTCACATCGAAGAAACCAGAACCGCTTTGAAACATCACCAGAAATTTTGGTCATTTGTGCCGCTGCTCTCGGTCGCCTAATAATATAATTATGTATTCTAATGCGTTTGATTACATTGTATTCTGGTGTATTCTCATTATTCAGGTCATTGTGTTCTTTAGAATTTGCCTAAATCGTGCATCTATGTATATGTAGACAACCTGTAAACGACTATAAGAACTGTGAAATCAAGCAAGTTCAAACGCTTTTGGAAGTACTATGCTAGGAACAAACGAGGACCTTTATGTGCTCTCGAAGTGGACTGACTCATGCTGAATGCAACGCGAGCTGCGCAGTTCGCGTCGCTCGTTACGTTGTTGGTCAATTTCTAGCACCTGTTTACAAAGATTACTATATGGCTAACACCAGGGCGGTTATATGGGGGGCGGTGAAACGGCAATGGGCGCGCTGATCGATGTGTGATGCAGAAGACTGATAGCGAGCCAATCCCTGTCACCATAGCGACGAACACTAAGCCAGGGAAAATCCAAAACAAAAGTATGGCGGGTAAAGCAAATATACGCTTGCATGATGTGGAAGTCTCTCAGTTGAGTTTAGACGAGGACGTGGATAAAATTACCGAGCCAAACGATATATCAGTGGATTCAGCTACTATATTCTCTGGCGTTACTCCCAAAAGTTTGCTGAAATATGAACAAATATGTTGCTGAAAAATATGAACCGTTGCTTTCGCAAGAGAAATGACGCAAGAAGTATTTGCAAATCTTTGTTTGTGCACGTTATCATTCGGCCAGGTTCGATCGAAGACAACCTCTTGCATTGAATTTTAGCCGGTAGGTCATCTTTTCAATTGAATATCAAAAACTAATCAACTCGAATTTGCATTTTTTCAATGAAACCTAACAAGAAGTCATCTTGGCTAACTGATGACAAAATTACAAGGTGTGGACGAAGTTTTATCACATAATGCGCTCGGCATGCGTCCCAGCAAGTCGTATTTTGATAAATTGATCGGAGAGTAAAATTTGTTTACAGCTTACAATTATTCTAATCCAATGCTTCAAAAACCCGGTAAACTTATTGATATAATTACTAAGAATCGTAACATGGCAAAACTGTAAGTTTTGTTTACTTTTCTTGCAGCAGTGGAGGAACTAAACAGGCAAGAGTTAACCCATAAAAATACCTAACATCTGAACGCTATATCTCCAAATAATCAACTCCGATTTTTATGAAAACTTTAAGATATAACCACACAAGTATAATCTTCAACATACCTGAATTCCTAGGCGTGGACGACCTGTTAACATGCTCAAATCTTTTAATGGAATTTTCCCTCCATGGAAGTCATCAAAAAATCGAGTCATTATTTATAATAACTCCTTTATAGTACAACAGTTTACGACAAACAAATATTCATACATTAAACGAATAAGTACTTCGTCGATACATTGCAAAATGTTCCTCCAAAATTACATAGTTAAAGAAAAAACAACGACAATATGAAAGTGTCCAAAAATCTACTTCTGGTCAACTTTTGCTCAAAAGCACGCTCGTGCCAGTCCTTTTGTGCATCACACACCGATCAGCGCGATATGAGCGCGTTGCACCGCCCGGTATATAAGCGCCCTGGCTAACACTGGCGCTTTTAGTGCCAAAATAATACGAGCTAGGGAAGTACTTTGTCGTCGAGCTAAGCAAATGTTTTTTAGTTGCAATTGTTGTTTAGTCCATGCTGAAGTCAGATGGAGCTGCGCAAAGAAGAAATATGTCACCGTTTAAGCAAAATTTGAATTATTATGTGCTCTTCGTATTATTTACTGTTGAGAATCTCCATTATTATGGTCGTTAATGCGCACGCGCGCCACCATCTTGTCCCAAATTTCTGGCAATGAATAAGCTCTACATATACATATTACTGTGTCAGTAAAGCGCATATGAAACAAAAACTATAAGCGTGTCTTATTTGAAAGAACACCTAAAATGACAAAGTAACATCTTGTGCAGTTTTTGGTTTTCTTTCTTCGTTGTTGAGGTATATCAGGTTGTTTGATATGCAAATTAAACATTTTTTTGAGATAAATAGCTCTGAAAAACAGCAACACCAATGCCCCAGGACGTATTATTGCTCAAAATTTTCAAACATCTTCATCTCCATTCAAATCGTCAACTGCGAAAATTTCCCGCCAAAACTTAGCGTCCGTGAAAAAAGATTGTTAAGCCCTATAATCAAACGAGAACGCAAGTCATCGCAAGTTAGCTGACGATGACTTGCGATGCCACCAGTCAAACGTCGGCACAAGTCGTCGCAAGTTCTGCACTTCCGCTAGTTCCCACGCGTTTTCGCTAGTTCTCATGGTAGTTTCTATGGCGACGGAGCACCAAAGACTTGCATCGACTTGTGTTTTGTGTTCAAACGTTTCGCAAACTCTCGCAAGTTGAAGAAAACTTGCGATGAAATTTGAACAAGCTCAAATTACTCGCAAGCTAACGCAAGTCACCACAAGTCATCGCAAGCTGGCGATCAAACGAGACACAAGCAATCACAAGCTAAAACTTGCGATGACTTGCGCTCTCGTTTGATTAGGGCTTAATTGACCTCTCACAGGCCTCCCTGTCACGTGAGCGATCTCAACGCGACTTTTCTACAATTTGATTGGTCCCTGAGCGACCTTTACACCGGTTAAAACTGGTCATTACAAAAATTGAAAAACGAAATCAGAAAATTAAGCAAGTCGAGCTAAAATGGTGTTCAGATATCGTGAAAGTGAATTTACCGCGATGAAAATTTAAATACGACAATGTTTACGGTGACTGAAAGTGTTTTTGTTGTTTACAGTTTTCGTTGAAAGTTGATTACTTTGCTCTTTGCTGCTTGTACTCTCGACATTCAAATAAAACTAAAAAACTTGAGCCATATATAGTTAAAAACCTTGTTAACTTCGCTTGGTCGGGCTTTACGACAAAATTCTCCTGCCCTTGGTATTTTTTGCACAGAGTTCGCATCTTTGTCGCTCGGTCTGTACAGAAAGACCGCGGGCATGATAATTTTGCGGTAAAGATCTCCCGCTCGATCAGTTTGTTTTTAATAATAGAGAGCTTAGGATTCACGTAAACAGGAAACAGCAAACAGAAACGGCAGAGAAGATCACATGAGGATTTTTTTCCCGCCAGCCGTTTGACGTTCGCCGTTTCAACGCCAAAACGACTGTTTTCTCGGAGACGGCAAACGGCAAACGGCAGATTTTACAGTCAAAATTTCTAGTATATTATTTCCTCGTTTTCACGTCTTCTACGAAGGAAAAGAGAAACAATAGAAATGTTAATAATGATCACAAAATGTTTTTAAACCACACAGATACCAAAACGAACACGAAAAGGCAAACTTTTTATCGACAACTTCAAATACCTCTTTTTAACCGCCATCTTGGATCTGCTCACGTCAGTCTTAAGCCGTGTTTACACGGCCAAATTTAAGCACGCTTAAGTTAAGCGTGCTTAAAATGCGCCACCTTGGTGCGTTTACACCGCGGTCATTTAATAATCCCTTACTAAAACACGTACACCATTATTCAACGTGGCGGACGAGCTATATTTTTGGTTTTGGAAGCTTCGTATGGGTAGCGTGCGTCAAAGAACAAGGGAAGACATCGGTACACGAGAAAGAGTAATAGCTAAAAGAAAGAAAGAAACAAAGGAACAAAGAATAGCGAGGTGAAGCTTCTACAGCAGGAAAAAAAAGAGCATTTTATCGTATTCATAACACCGTATTAATAGCAAGCGTTTTTCAGTCCCGTTGCGTTTACACGGCCAAGTTAAGCGCGATTAAATGATCGTGCTCAGTTTAATCCATCTCCTTGAGGTGGTGCAAACTAATCGCGATTAATTTACGCCGATCTGTTTACACGGACATTTTAAGCCCGCTTGAAGTCAGATGTGGCTCAGATCCCGCTTAAATTGTGGCCGTGTAAACAGGGCTTTAATCTCGGACTAATATGTACAGTCAACTCTCGCCTTGCGGACACCCCGCTATTACAGACACCCCGCTATTACGGACACTCCGCTATTAAGGACAGTTGGTAAATCCCCGGTCGAAACTACTATGAAATGTATTGAAATAACTCTCGCTACTACGGACTCTCGCTATTACGGAATTGCGGACACTTCATGTGGTCCCCAACAAACATTTTTATTGTTCTACTTTCGTTACAACGGACACCTTCGACGTATTATTCTCTCGACACATGAAAGTGAATGACTTTAATTTATCGAGTGACACATTTACATCTTGCTATTTGTCAGCGGAAGTACTTTGAAGATTCCGTTCGTCATGATTTCTGTTGACTTGTATTTTGACTTGCACTGGAAATTGAAATAAACTGGACATTTTAAAACAAAAAAAGCAGTAATACATTGTATTGACATTTTACAACCTGAAATCGGGATATTTTCATCGCATCCCGTTATTGCGGACTCTCGTTATTACGGACACCAAATGATGGTCCCTAGGGTGTCCGCTATAACGAGAGTTGACTGTACTGCAATTTTTTTCAGAAGAGTTGGATCATGTGATACCTTATGAAGTAATTAAAGAGGATGGATCAGGCACGGATGAAATCAAATGTTCTTACTGTTGCAAGACGTTTGAAGCAGTTGAAGGACACGAGCAACATAGATGTAGGAAAGTAAAGGACTTTCTCCTGAGCTGTTTGTCTTGTAACAAACGCTACGTTGATCACTTTTTCAACGAACAGACAGAAAGAAGTAAGTACTGTGACTACATAGTGAAAGCTGTCGGGGAATTTAGTAACGAAGTATTTACGTTTCGAGCGAAGCTCTTCCTCAAAGTAAAATGTGATGAATTAGGGCCAGTTTATATGATCTTGGTGTACCGGGATGTCCCGGTTGCCATCCCGGGTTTATATGGAGTAAACAAAGTGCTCGTCCCGGTTGACCGAGATAAATTTCATCCCGGTGTCCCAGGAAATCCGTCCCGCCGTAATATCGCCCCCCCGGGGGCGATATTCCTAGGAATATCGCCCCCCTTTAGGAATTTCGCCCTCCCCCTTTTAGTCGCAAAACATAAATCGCCCAAATTGGCAAACATTTATATTGCCAACAACACATGCATTCTGGAAGCCAGTCGAGATAAAACTACTACGGCAACGTGTTTGAACACTAGAATTTTATGTCATATACAAAGAACGTTTGCAAACGACATCGGTTCCCAAGATTTTCACGCCGTCGTGACTGTTGACAACGTAAAAAAGCATTTTCACGTTGCATAGACCACGCGGAACCCGAGTCACTACAGAAGCCTTGGGAAAGTTTAACCTTACTTTCGCGACTAACATAGATTGAACAAGTGTTTTTCCTCAAGAATTTAAGAACAGAATGAGTCCGTGCGATTACGAATGTATAAATACAACACTATTTAATACCACTCTTAAAGGATGAGTGTCCACCTAATGCTTTGCGCGCTCACAGTGCACCCTCGCGGCCATTTTTCGGGCTACGAAATTCAACAAGCGAAGCAATCCCTCGATATCTGAGCAATCCTTGCAGTAAATTACTCAATTTATGTTTTTCGTGAGAGCAAAGATGATTTAGTAAGTAGTTATTGTCATATTTTTGATAATATTTGATTACACTCAGAGGGCCGTGGAGTTGTATTTCGAGACAAGTATTCGTCAATCGGCGTTTCTTACAAAACCAAACGAAGGCCAGACAAGAGATCGTAACTAAACGTAGACACTAAATTAGATGCCATTAATAAGAGCTAGTTAGACTCAAAGTTTTGTCATGTCAATAAGACGCATAATTCCTACTGCTGTTAGTTGTTCACAAGTGGTTTACCTGTTGGATTGTATCTCCGATTAGGATTTGTTTTGATTCGGCGCTCTTGTTCTCTGGCGTTTAATTTTCAAATGCAATACTGCAATTTATCGCAGTGCTTTGTTTGTAGTTGTAGGCTTCTTTCCCTTCGAATAGGCTACAGTAACACAAGAGTGAAGACCATCCAAATATTCTTGAGTTCTCAGACAAAGACAAATCATTGTCAATTAATTTCACGCGGAGCGTCAAAAGTAATATATTTCTCTTCGACACGTACAGTTTCCTAGCAAAGCCTATAAGATCCTTTTAATCTTTTATTCCCTATATTCTATGAGCAGACAGACATGCAGAAATTAAATACGTCAGAAACGTGGAGTGTGTTTTCAGCATACAGAACTGTTTATATATATTATTTCGCACTTTACAGACTGTGCATATGTACTTGAAAGGCCGTTGTAATCAAAGCCGTTGCGAATAGAACACGCTGACAGATTTGTGGAGTGTCGTTTATAATTATTTTCGACAAATTCTGAGTCAGACATCGCTACAAATCGATTCAAACGACTTTTGGAAGCTTATATCATCGGCTGAGAACCAAACAATGAGAAACTTAATATGGGAACAAGAGCGCCTCCTAATCAAAACAAATCCTAATCGGAGATGCAATCCAACAGGTAAACCACTTGTAAACAACTAACAGCAATCTTATTGAAACGACAAAACTTTGAGTCTAGCTAGCTCTTATTAGTAGCATCTAATTTAGTTATGATCTCTTGTCTGGCCTTCGTCTGGTTTTGTAAGAAACGCCAATCGACGAATGCTTGTCTCCAAATACAACAACTCCACGGCCCTCTGAGTGTAATCAAATATTATCAAAAATATGACAATAACTACTTACTAAATCATCTTTGCTCTCACGAAAAATATAAATTGAGTAATTTACTGCAAGCATTGCTCAAATATCGAGGGATCGCTTCACTTGTTGAATTTCGTGGCTCGAAAAATGTCCGCGAGCGAACATGACCAAAGTGATCGCGTGCACTCTCATTCACTGATCTCATTGCATTGTGAGCGCGCAAAGCATTAGGTGGACACTCATCCTTTAAACTTCCTGCCGTAGCCGTAGTCCGTTGTCAGGATCTTAAAGTCCCTTCAGAATCGGAAGCACCTCTATCTTTCATAAGAGTACCCTGGTTCCAGAGGTAGAACTGTTATTTTTTGCGTCGCGGTATAGACCAGACAGGCTTTGCGATATGTCGATCGATCTGTTTAACGCCGTGACTTTAGCTGCTAGTTCGCCGCTGTACCAGCTTTTCCAACTTTCTATTGTCTATAACTTCACGGGGTTGAACGGAGAGTGAGTGGCTTTGCCCTTCGTGCACTCCACCACCAGCTAAAAGGACTAAGCTAACCCATGGAGCTATATAGTCAACTAGTATAATTTTTATAAGATATTAAATTTACGAAACAATGTTCTTGTCATGTTTTGAATTTAAATCGAAATCGAGAAGAGGGGGGGGGGGGGGGGGCTAAATTCCTAAAGGGGGGCGATATTATTAGGAAATTCGCCCCCCCCCCCCCCATGGGGAGGGGGGCGAATTTACAGGGGGGGCGAATTTCCTGTGACACCGGGATGTCCCGGTTGCCCCGGGATGAATTTCATCCCGGGTTTATATGGAGTAAACAAAGTGCTCGTCCCGGTTGACCGGGATGAATTTCATCCAGGTGTCACGGTCTCAGCGGTCCCCCAGTCTGAGTTATCCCCTAAGACCAACTGCGCAGTTATCGCCTGCTTTTCTGCATTGATATTGTCGTTGTTCTAACTCAAAAACTACGTATAATCATGGAAACCATACTTTTATCACGTTCTTTTAAACATTTGGTCGCAAGGTAATCAATATCATAAGTATAAATATAAAACGTCTGCGATTATTACGAATGGCAATACCATGTAACTCATATAAATAATAGTTCGCTATTCAGAGCATCGAAGACTACTTATGTCTTATTAAATTTACATATTCTCAGAATGATGAAGTATCGAGTTTAGCGAGACGAAAGCTTAGCGAACTATTATTTATATTAGTTACATGGTATTACCATTCGTAATAATCACGGACGTTTTACTTATGATATTGATTACCTTGCGACCAAATGTTTAAAAGAACGTGATAAAAGTATGGTTTCCATGATTATACGTATTTTTTGAGTTAGAACAACGACAATATCAATGCAGAAAAGCAGGGGATAACTGCGCAGGTGGTCTTAGCAGATAACTCAGACTGGGGGATCGCTGAGACCGTGACACCGGGTCAAAAAGCGCGGGAATTTAGGAAATGGAGCAAAAAAGCAAAAACTCACCGGCCCTAATTCTACTATGTTAGACGTTATTTCACTTTTATTCAGTGTTTTGTCTCTCGACCTGACCGTTTGGGCGAAATTCTGACCGTAATATTCATATATATATATATATATATATATATATATATATATATATATATATATATATATATATATATATATATATATATATATATATATATATATATATATATATATATATATATAGAATATTACGGTCAGAACTCGCGATCAAGCTCTCGGCAACGGCCTCCATGGCTCAGTGGTCAGAGCATTGCACTAGAATCGCAAGGTCGTGGGTTCAATTCCTGCCGGAGGGCCTGTGTAGTTGCATTTTTTGCAACTGCTGCCGGTTTGGACTTAAAATGTATATATTCTACACTCGAATTTTCCTTCACCCTAAATCCTTAGAACATGCTATGTAATCGAGTGAAATGCCCAATATCATTTATATTTTTATATATATATATATATATATATATATATATATATATATATATATATATATATATATATATATATATAGCGAAAACACGTGTCTGTAGATTGAACTATATATATATAGTTCGATCTACAGACACGTGTTTTCGCTATAATTTCTCGTTCTCCAAAACTTTCCCTCGTGTTTCTATTTAACAATTAGACAACGAACCCGAGTTTTCTTATCTATGAGCGAATGGTCAACGAGGCGAAGTCGAGTTGACTATCGCTCATAAGAAAACGAAGGCGAGTTGTCTTCTAATTGTTTTAGTATAAATTTACCAACAAAAGTTAAATAGATTCTCGACCACAACGTATTCTTTGAGGCTCGTTTAATACATTCTCACGGGAAATGTTTTCTATTACTTAAATATATATTTAACAAATAGAAAATCGCTTGCGTGTCTCTGTACTATGATAGAAACACGAATGACGTCATTTCAACCGGAAAAAATGCCTAGTGGAAACACGAGGTTTCAACAACTTGAAATACCGTAGAATCCCGAAAGTAGCGGCCCCCCTTACTTTCGATTTTATCCGCTGTTGGGGGCCGCTACTTTCGGGGGGGGGGCGCTACTTACGGGGGGCCGCTACTTTCGGGTGGTAAAGTACGTTAACATACTGTGAGAATATTCTTCTTTGTTCCTTCCTATTTACCACATTTAATATGCTTTAGTTTTTCCTTATGCCATTTCAACTCTGACTGTTATACACTTTGGTACGTTGATAGTTGAAACTTAACACTTTCGAGTTAATCAAACAACGCCTTGGGGGCCGCTACTTTCGGAAATTTTGTAGACATCTCAAATTTGTCGCTACTTTCGGGGGGCCGCTACTTTCGGGGGATGCGGGTGCGCTACTTTCGGGATTCTACGGTAACTCAACAACAGAGGCGTAGCCAGGATTTTTTGTCAAGGGGGGCCAGGAAAAACCTAGGGGGGGGGAGCTTAACTGAAGCATATGAAGCCAAATTTTCTCAGGGGGGGCAGCACTTTTGCCAGGGGGCAGGCCCCCCGGCCCCCCTTCTGGCTACGCCTCTACTCAACAAGGAAGTAAGGAAACGAGAAACTGCAAAAGTTGTTACTCTGTCATTATATTATACACTTGTTGACTGGCGCCGAGGGAAACATCGAGTTTTACGAACCCGAAGGCTTCAATGTCACCCGAGGGCTTTAGCCCGAGGGTGACATTGAAGCCTGAGGGACCGTAAAACTCCATGTTTCTCGACGCAAAAGTCAACAAGCGTTTTGTTATATACCAAAGACTTTTAAAATACAAAATACAAAACTGCCTTGAAACTTGCAAACGGCGAAAAGACTTACCAAAACGCTTTGACTTTGTCTTCGTAATTACTCGGGCGACCTGTGGTCGGACGAGTCTAGGTTTCGGTCGCGTTATTGTTAGTGTTTTTTTGGGTCGCGATATTGCCCCAACAGGCTTTGCGAAACTGCAGGCATGACGTCACAGCTCAAATGCTGATGTTTCATCATGGCAGATTTTCATGCAGGAGTAGCGAGTTTTTTCTTCTGACGCCTTTGGTTGTGTTGTTCGAAGTGAATTTGTTTTTTAATGATAAACACGCTCACAATGCTTACAGTAGATCATAGTAGACCTGGGTTGGTCGGCGATCTCGATAACCGTACGCTGAAACGGTGTAGTACTCAAATCGATCAACTCTCGATCAATGTGTTCTCGATCAATTTTATACATATGTGTTATTGAAGAATGTTGCTCAAGTGCTGCAAATCAAAGAACAAAGAAAGTTGATAAAGCCAACTTGCAAGTGAAAGGTAAACATGCTATGTTTTACATCTTCATCGATTCGAGGTTGACATTTAGCCGAACTGAATTGTGTCTGTGAATGCTGTATGTAACTTAAATGTTTTGAGGTTTAAACTGTATTAATATTTGTGGTTTGCTTCATTTTTGCTTGTATTGTTTATTATTGATTTATTGTACTGATGTCTTGCAAATAAAAGTCGATGTTATTCAACAGTTTATACATTACTTTCATCAAGTGTGTATTATTGTTTGGGTACACCAATATAGCCACCATTTCATTGTTTAAGTACACCAGTATGGCTGCCATTTCATTGTTTTGGTACACCAATATGGCCACCATTTTATTGTTTTGGTACACCAATATGGCCACTATTTCATTGTTTTCGTACACCAGTATGGCCACCATTTCATTGTTTTGGTACACCAATATGGCCACCATTTCATTGTTTTGGTACACCAATATGGCCACTATTTCATTGTTTTGGTACACCAGTATGGCTGCTATTTCATTGTTTTGGTACACCAGTATGGCCACTATTTCGTTGTTTTGGTAGACCAGTATGGCCACACTATTTCATTGTTTTGGTACACCAATATGGCCACCATTTAATTGTTTTGGTACACCGGTATGGCCACACTATTTCATTGTTTTGGTACACCATTATGGACACCATTTAGATGTTTTGGTACACCAGTATTGCCACTATTTCATTGTTTTGGTACACCAATATGGCTGATTCGCCACCATTTCAATGTTTTGGCAGACCGGTATGGCTGCCAAATCAATGTTTTGGTACACCAGTATACTCACAGTCAATTGACTGAAAGTTGCATCAAATTCAACCATTAACTCCAAACAGCACTGCTGTTGTTATATTAATTTGCAAGGCGCCAGCCCACAGTAGCCCGAGTTCACGCCTAGCGGGCGTCTTGTTTCAATTCAAGTCATTCAACTAAACAAATACACCAGACTCAACACTAAGAACAGCTTTAAATTTCTCCAAGTGTTTTTCAGACCTTTGAAGATATGTATAGAAATTCTTTCTTTCAGAAAATGGACTATTTCGTACCAAACAAGCACGAAACAAGCTCTTGTTTTCAAAATGCCCGAAGAGTCCAAAGTTCTTGATCTGATGCAATAATCGTGTATTCACGTGAACAACGCATGATTAAAGCGACGTCAGAGGGAAACATTGCACTGTTTCCCTCTTCATTGTTGACGTCAGAGGGAAACAGTGCAATGTTTCCCTCGGCAGAAAGAAACATTGAGTTTGTTGAACAACACGTGACCATGATTTGACCAATAGGATTTCATTATTGGCAAACGAAAGTCTTTGGTATATTATACACTTAATGTCTGCTCCCGAGGGAAACAGTTAGTTTTGTTTTCCCGAGTCTTGATATTTCCCGAGACGAAGTCGAGGGAAACATCGAGATTCGAGGGAAAACAAAACTAACTGTTTCCCGAGGGATCAGACATTAAGTGGTTTGTTATATAGCTTGAGTTTCGCTGAATAATTTCGACGTTTATCAAGGGAAAGTACACAAACGAAAAGACAAACTGAAAGACTTACCAAAACATTTCGCTTGGCTCTGTAATTTCACATCAAACAAAGTTAACAAACGAATATGAGTCTCAGAACAAAAGAACAGCAATACATTTCTCCAGTTAATCTTCACACATGCTTTGAAGACCTATAAATATTCTTTTTTTCGTACCAAACAAGCTTTTGTTTATAGGAAACCGTGAAGAGTTCAAAGTTCTAGCGGTCAACAATTGAAAACTTATTGACCGAGCAGGCAATAAGTTCTCAATTATTGCCCGCTCGGTAGACATTGAAATTTAGCTTAGGTCATGTGACCACAAAACAACCAATGACAGGCATCGTTATATCCAGCGAAATTCTAGCTATATAACAAAACAATTTAACTTAATTTTCGTTTCATGGGCACTTTAACCTTTTTCTGTTCGTGGGTTTTCGCTGTGACGACTGTAAAACCGTCTATAGTTTTAATATAGCCAGAGGAAAATACATAAGTCCCTGTTTACATGAAGCGGATTGAGTGTTCAAGGCAAATTTCCTATGTTGTGTCTCGTTGATGTGTTTACATGAAGAAGATTGAACGTTTTCGATCTGATCGAAACGAATGGCTGAAGTCAAACCACGCAGTGGCCATACCCTGCGTAGTCGGCGCTGGGGATTGGGACGGACAGTGAAAGGAGCGCCTGCAGTCACCCATTGTTACTTTTCGCAATCTATTGGTTGACACGCTAATGACCTATCAATCAAAGAGAGTTTGAATTTCCACTGCAGTTGTTGCCGAAGAAGAGCGTTGTGAAAATGTGCCTTGCATATAATATAAGGAAACGAGCTCAAAATAAACTGAGATTGAGAAGTGATATAAGCACTTCAACAACGCAGGAAAAGCATTTTTACGCTTAACTGAGTCACTACAGAAGCCGTGGAGAAGCTTAACATTACTCTCGCGACTAACATAGATTGAACAAGTGTTTTTCTTCAAGAATTTAAGAACAAAACGAGTCCGTGCGATTATGCATCTTGAAATTTGAAAGCATAAATACACCACCATCTAATGCCACTGTTAAACTTTCTACTGTAGCCGTGGTCCGTTGTCTGAATGACTGAATCTTTTAAAATCCCTATTATCATAGAGAGCTGCACCGTCAGTGGTAATGTCAATGTTCTCAGCAGTCAAGGTGAAATCAAGTTATTTTGTAGTCTTCCATGAGAAGATAAAGAAGCAAGAGGTGTCCACATACGCTCACTGGCCATTGACGATGAGGCTAACAAGGTTCAGTGAACAAACTGACAATATATGTATGTTCACAACTTTAAATTATTTGTCTTTGACGCAGAAGGAAACTTAAAACATCAATTTCCACTACAATTTCTGAGCGAAATGTATGGCGAGGTTCAAATTGCTATAAATATGGTTAAAAACATCCGTAACGCTGGGGAGAGTCATGTGTATGTCTGCAACAATAGATTAGTGGACAACTGCAATACAGCTTTCCTCTGGTGGACATATACATAGAGAGCACATAGGAGCACAAACTCTGGTGCTGCAACTATTTCATTCTTGTCAGAAATGCTCAGAAATGAGCTTTTTGACAAGAATGACATCGTTGCGGCGCTGACCAGCGTTTGGTAATACTGTTTATATCTACATTGAACAAGGAAAGTTAAAGCGAGCAGTTGAATTACCTGAAGAAAACGAAGTGCGTGGAGTGGTATTTAACCCTAGTGATATATCACTAAAAAGTTGTTGTTTCTACCGGGGTGCGGAACTCGCACACAAGAGCACAAACTCTGGTGCTGCAACTATCTCATTCTTGTCAGAAATGCTCATGCATGCATTTCTGGCAAGAATGAAATAGTTTCAGCACTGCGGACCAGCGTTTGGTAATACTGTTTAATCTACATTGAACAGGGAAAGTTAAAGCGAACAATTGAATTACCTGAAGAAAAGGAAGTCCGAAGGCGTGAGCTAAAAAAAAGACTGGGAAGGACTTTGGGAAAGTCCACTGAATTGTCTGACGTTGGCTTGGGCGAAACATCCTAGAATTTCTTACACTCGCATTTGATCCGAATCAGGCGTACGTCTCCTGCTGCATTGGCTTTTAGTGCCAGTTATCAGTGGAAAATAAAATTCGCTATTAAATTTAACTCGCGAGATGTCATGATTATATTTATATTGGTCGTCATAGTCGTTACATACACATGTTTTATAACTACGAAAATAATCTGTCTGAGCTTTCTGTAGCCCACTCAACATAAATTGTTTAATTATTTAAAAGATTTTGCAGTGAACACTGCCGTAAACCAGCCAACATATAGGAACAACAGAATAATGTGTTGTCAGACGCTGACACAGCGAACATATACCACACAAATTCTCGAATCAAGAATGCACTTTGATACACATACTCATTCATAACTGTACTATTTTAGTTAATTCTAGATATAAGTGTTTTTTAAACGGAGTAAATATTTGATAAACTTCCAAATTAATTAAGCTATTTAGCTCAGGTTAAATTAGGGGGCAGCACGAAAAATAACAATAGGGGCCTGCAGGCGCTCCCTTCCCCAATCACCCCAGCTCCGGCTACGCAGGCTAAGTGGCCAGAGTGGATTGACTTGAGATTCAAGAAAGGATCGACTTGAATGGCTTCAATCTGATTCATGTAAACACAATTTGACTTGAAAATGGCTTGATACGCATGAGTGAAGTTGGTGCGTGACACGCACTAAATCACTCTCCTCCGCAGAGGCTAAATTTTGGAGATTGGAGGTTTCGGGGGTCGTCGGAGATGCTCGGAGGCGTCAGCTGGACATAAGTAGTGCGGGCGAAACTAGTCCAACGGAAAATTACATTTGGCCTCTGCCAGATTTCTGTCGGTTTCTTGCACAAGATGTCGGTTTCTTGCATGACTTGCTAATTCATGGATAACTAAGCCGTCCACGTCTATATTAGTAACATATTTGTTGGTAAGTGCTTATGACATGTTTATAATATGTCTTTCTTGTAAAAAAGACAAAATATACTCAGTTTTGCCGTTTAATATATCAGACGAAGACTACGAACCAGAGGATAACATACTTATATCGGCCGACGTGTAGCTCACATTGAAACAACGAACTTTCCTAGTTTGTCCACTCATTCAATTAACTGTGGTCGTGTAACCTTCAGCTATATTCGACATGTTTTGTACAACCCAGAGTTCCAAAAGTTATTGACACCCCCCTGATGCCGCCATATTGACACAGAAATCTGGCAGAGCTTCTTTTTTCGCTTTCTCTTTCGCTATCCGCCCGCACTCCTTATGTCCAGCTGACGATTTCGACGCATCTCCGACGATCCCTGACATAGCCGATCTCCGAAAGAACCTCTGCGGAGGGGAGAGGCACTAAATGGTGGCAGACATTGATGAAAGCACAGAAAATAGCGTTCCCAAACCGAAAACAAGCGGGTTAACCCGGTTTGCCGGGATCCCGGTTGTCGCAACCAGGCTAGCCCGGTTAACCGGGATGAAAAACTGTTGAACTCGCTTCGATACACGTTTGTTTGCTTGTTGACTGTGAATAAATAGTGCTGAAAGGAACTGAAATAGAATATCGACGTTTGTGTGTTTCGTGATCAAAGCGAAGATTTAATAAATTAATTTGTCTTCGTGAAGACGCTTTCCAGCTAAGACTTTAACAATCTTTTTATTAACGTTGGGCTTACAAAATAAATAATAGACTAATTAGTGTAAAACTGAAGAAAAACTAACGTAACTTTGCCCTATTTACTTAATAATTGCGAATTTCGGCCTGAAATCATCCCGGCTTACCGGGTTAGCCCGCTCCATGTAATCGTTTGGTAAACTCATCCCAGTTAACCGGGCTAGCTCTGTAACCGGGCAAGCCCGGTCCATGTAATCGCCCCCTTATACTTGAGAGGCAGATGCCGCCCAGAAAGAGTTAAAAGTTGATTCTCTTTAATTAAAATTTCTGTAGTATATCCCGAAACGGAGAATCAGATTGAAAATCATGCTGAGGCGGCTAGTCGACGTGCAGTCGTGCCGAAATATTCATACCAATGTTGCGTTTGTCAGAAAACCTATTCCGACTTATCGATCACCATACGTCACATCAAATATCACGTGCAAAGGAAAGCGGCTGTGGCTGAACCGACATTGCATTGTGGTCAGTGTGGAAAGAGCTTTACTACTAAACAGCAGTTGAGTAAACACGAAACCGTTCACACGGATGTGCGGCCGTTTAAATGCAAGGATTGCGACAAGTGGTTTAAAACTCTGGACAACGTCAAACGTCACATGTTCGCCCATAACGATGAGAGACCATTTGCGTGTCCAACATGCGCCAAGGAGTTCAAGGCTAGGCATACATTGAAGAAACACGAACAGACCCATGACGACGAACGTGTCTTTGAATGCCCAGAGTGCGACAAGAAGTACAAAGCGAAGAACAGTTTGAGAGATCATTTACGCGTACACAGTGGACAGCGGCCTTACAAATGTCAGCAATGTGACCAGGCCTTCTATCGTCCCAGTCATCTCGCAACGCACAAACTTGTTCACAGTAAACTCAAGCCGTTCTCTTGCAAGGACTGTGATAAGAGTTTCGGTCGACGGGAGCATCTCAAAGTACACGAGCGAATCCACAGTGGCGAGAAGCCTTTCAAATGCAATCTATGCGATCGTGCGTTTAATCAGCAGGCTGGACTGCAGGCTCACATTGTGAGTCATTCCGAGGACAGACCGCACACGTGTGTGAAATGTAAGAAGACTTTTAAGTACCAGTCCCAAGTGAAACACCATGCTTGTAAACCTGACGGGATTGAAGTGGGGGTAAACGAGGATCAGAGGAGAACCTTGGGGATTGGTGGGGATAAAGTACCGATCTTGTATGGACACTGCAGAGATGAGGCGAGTTCGAGCGAGATTTCAAGTCCAACACCTTGTTTAAACCCTACGAGTACTATCATTCTTATTCAAATACAGAGTCCCCCTCAAACGGCTATGTTAAGTGAGGGTATTGAAGACACACACAGGGTCATTGCACCTGGAGATGGCAGTACTAGAGATGAAGACAGTGACAATATGTTGCAAGGCAGTAGTGTTAGTAGTAACGACGTTGTTGTACCAGAACAGATAACCGTGGAAAACTCAACCACTGTTTCTGGTGAGGAGGTTGGAGAAGTGATTGCTGGTCTCGAGAATATGATCACAAGAGAAATCTTAGAAAAGATTGGATAAACAATTGGCGGAATTTCTGCCGACCTGAAAAATAGTTGTGTAACTTCGGCGTTTGTGTAACTTCTGAAGTCATGTAACTTCGGAAGCTGCATGTTGACTCTTTTGGCTGTTAACTTTTAATTCAATTTTAATTCAACCAATACTAATTAAACATATAAGTAATATATACTAATTAATATATATATATATTTAACGATTATTCACAGAAGTGCAGGAGAATAGTGCTATCCACACTATTCACCGACACTGAGGTGAGTAATTGTTTTAGCATATACCTCATAAATGAAATAACAAGTTTAACATTAGTTAGTTTCAGAAATTGCAGCTTGATGTTAGTAATAATTGTTAGTTGTTTGCTGTACAAGCTGTGTTAGTTAGTAATACTCAGAAAAACTCTGAGCTCTAAGCGGGACTCGAACCCACAACCTTCTGAATGCTAGTCAGACGCTCTAACCATTGAGCCACTAGAACTCAGATAGCGGAGCAAGGTTAATTAAGGTACTTATACCTTAGACTGTGCCCAGTCCTCTAGGAACGAGTCTTAACCGCTCGGTTACAAGTACTTGTTGGTCTACAAGTCGCGTTGTAACAGTAAGTTTCCAGTTAAACACTGTTAGTTAGTTTCAGAAATTACAGCTTGATGTTAGTAATAATCCCCGAGCCCGGGCGTAGGGCCGAAGGCCCGGAGCCCGGGTGAGGGTGCTAATCTCGACACGCGTGGAGTACACGCGAAATTACACGCAAAGGGGAAAGAAATTCTGCGAGATGTTTATATATATATATATATATATATATATATATGTCAACAAATCCGCAACTTTCGCAGTTCGGATAGCAGGGTACTGATAACTAACCTGTTAAATTATTCAAATTATTTAAATTTACGTCAGCAAATTATAATTTATAAGTTCGGTTGGACTTGGATTACGAAATAGTTTTTCAACGGTTATGACAAAAGAAATCTTTGCCAGAAAAAATGGTTTCAGCTAAAATGTACATTAATATTACTATGAAAAAAGTCCAAAGAAAGAAGGCTAACAAGAGATGTGCCAGCGAGAAAAAGACAACAATAAAGACGACTTAAAACCACTGGAAATAGCCTAAAAATTAATACTTTAAAGACCGAAAACGATGCCGACCGAAATGTAACTGAAAGAAGCAGGATGTGTCCTGAAACTGCTCAAAGCCGGTAAAGAATTTTGCTCTGGCGTATTCTACATAACTCGAGAGGGAACGATGAAGAAATTTTGAAACAAACGGCTTTTTAGATCATGAAGAGAACTCAATGATGCCTTGTCATATTTATTTGGACAACAACGAGAAAAGTAAGAAACCGCGAACGAGAAAAACAATCCGAAAAGACTAGACTGAATTGGCAGTGTTTGTGGTCACAAAAGCAGAAGAAAGTTTAACGGTAGGAGATTCGTATTTAACAGTTTAGCTGAGTTAAAACGGAAGAAATCTTGAAAATTATAATTAACATAAATAATATATTGTCTACAATTGTCTTTCAACGCTAGGACGTTGACATTGTGTGGTTTGTGTCTTTTCTTGGCCACTGTTTATATATATTTTTGAATGAAAATTTGTCATTTGGTTCATCTCGTGTTTTTTTTAATATTGAAATTGCATGTTCCTTCGGTGTGTCAATACACGACTACAGATGAAACTTGCTAACTAATTTTCTGGATGTTTTCCGATCTGTGTTCAGTATTGATTAATACAACAAAAAAAAAAGAAATTAGGGGGGGAGGGGGGCGGGGGTGGGGTGGGGTGGTTAAAATGCATATAAAGCCGGCGAGGGGTTGTTGCGTTCATGTATTTCTAGTTGTTAGTTGTTTGCTGTACAAGCTGTGTTAGTTAGTAATACTCAGAAAAACTCTGAGCTCTAAGCGGGACTCGAACCCACAACCTTCTGAATGCTATAGCCAGACGCTAGCATTCAGAAGCAATTAGCATTTAGCATTCTGTTACAACGCGACTTGTAGAGCAACAAGTACTTGTAACCGAGCGGTTAAGACTCGTTCCTAGAGCCGGACTGGGCACAGTCTAAGGTATAAAGTACCTTAATTAACCTTGCTCCGCTATCTGAGTTCTAGTGGCTCAATGGTTAAAGCGTCTGGCTAGCATTCAGAAGGTTGTCGGTTCGAGTCCCGCTTAGAGCTCAGAGTTTTTCTGAGTATTACTAACTAACCCAGCTTGTACAGCAAACAACTAACAATTAAGTTTAACATTCTTATATATTTTCGGTATTTTTATACAAGGCACGGCCGCTTCTATTTCCACGACAGTAAAATATTTCTCTTCACTCTTGAGTTATACATCAGTTGTTTTTTAGGTGTCTGGAATGATCGCTGCTGTACTCAACACAGCTTTCGGTCTACAACAACAGCTTTATTATACCCTTTAAACATACACATATCATTACAAAGG
Organism: Corallium rubrum; assembly: GCA_964035015.1. NCBI lineage: Eukaryota > Metazoa > Cnidaria > Anthozoa > Scleralcyonacea > Coralliidae > Corallium > Corallium rubrum. The sequence continues at coordinate 14,357,022 of OZ036001.1, forward strand.
CACAGATCAAAGGGTAATGGCCTCTTGATGATAACCAGAAGAGCTAAAAATGCCAAGAAGCCATTTAGAAAACAAGGTTCGTGATCTTACGGCCGAGAAACTGAAGGAAGGTGACCTGACAGACGAGCCATGCAGAAAATTAATCGTAAGGGAATTAGACGACAATCGAGCTTAACCATCGAGCTTAGATTTGATGATGTCACGACGTCAAACCTAAACTGGATGGTTTAGCTTGGAAGGATCCGAGCAGCGTTGGCTTCTTTGAGGAAGGAGTTTGTCGACTGTATCATTCCATTGATACGGACTCTCGCAATGACAAGAGAATGAAAAGATCCACCAAGCCAATAGAGCGACCATGGAATGGCAGGCGTGGCGAAGCTGTCCTCGTCGAAGCTTTAACATCGTTGAAGCTTTCTCGCGCAGTTGGCATAAGCGGATTGAAAATTACCTCAGAAGAGCGTTTCAGATCTGCCAAGGAATCTTTCAAAGAATAGCGTAAAGAAGCAACAAGAACTTTCAGTATAACGAAGCGCTAAGCACTGAAGACAGAATCTTTGCCACCAAGCTACGAATGGCAAGCAGAATTCTTGAAAGTCTGGAGGACCCAGATGCATCTGCTAATGATTGTCAGTTGTATCTTCAAGTTCTTCATGCTATGCTAGGCTGCTAGCTGTTCGAGAAGCTTTGATAAATGTTCTCTGCTTACTTGAATGGTGGAATAATCAGATCCCGTTTTAAAGAAAACCCAACGGTTTGAGATCGTCAAGTCTGTAACAATGGTAACTTTTGCACTGTTTGGGTTTACCAAAGCGTTTACTGAAGCACAAGTGGATCTCTTCAACTGGCCAAGGATAGAAATTGGTAAAGAATCTTACCATCCACTCTACGACGAAGAAACGAAGATCTTAAGAAAAAGAAAAAACTCCGGAGTGGAAGCACTCAGCTTGGAAGTTACGTGTGAAATAAGTGAAGAAAATGTGATAGACAACTCCGCTGTGAACAGTAAAAGAGAGATAAGAGCCGGCGGCATGGCTGCGACAAGGGGTGATGGTCCAATCATAGACAGTGTTGAATTAGCTGCATCAATGAAAAGCATAAAATCAACACCTAAGTCTGTGATTCGTGGTCTGACATGTGTGTCATAAATGTGTCGTAGGGCGGCTGCTTCGAGCGCCATTAATATGCCTTCGACTCGGCCACTTGAAATTTAGTAATGTAAATTGCTCTTGAAAAGCCCCTTGTGGGAAGAAGTAATTAAAATCTGTATTCTGCTGTATGCGATTGGACCATTGCCCCTTGCCGCAGCCAAGCCGCCGGCTCTTACGGCTACATGGAAACCAGGCTTAAAGCCTAGTTCTCATATGTCGCCGACCGTCGCCGATCCATGATTCAGATGCATGTTAAGTAATAAAGAACAATGCAGAAAAGCACTGCTTTCTGCATTGTTCTTTATTACTTTTCTTTTTTACCGTTTTAACATGCATCTAAATCACAAATCGGCGACCGTCGGCGACGTATGAGAACTAGGCTTTAAGAAAACACAATAGGGACTTTTAAGCTTCAGACAACGGACTACGGCTACGGTGGAAAGTTTCAGAGTGGTATTAAATGACGGTGTTTTTATACATCCAAATTTCAAGATACATAATCGCACAGGCTCGTTTTGTTCTTAAACTCTTGAAGAAAAACACTTGTTCAATCTGTTATTCGCGAGAGTAAGGTTAAGCCTTTCCAAGGCTTCTGTAGTGACTCAGATTCCGCGTTGTCTTCACAACGTAAAAATGATTTTTCTACGTTGTCAACAGAGTCGCGACGGCATGAAAATTACTCTTGGGACCGTTATTTGCAAAAGCTCTTTGTATATGACATGAATTCTATTGTTCAAACATGTTGCCGTAGTCGTAGTCGTTGTGTTTGCTTAAAGTCCCTAGTGACTAAGGACTACGGCAACGTGTTTGAAGAATATAATTTTGTCATATGTAAAAAGCTTTTGCAAATGACGGTCCCAAGAGTAATTTGTATGCAGTCGTGGCTCTGTCAACGACATAGGAAAATCATTTTACGTTGTAAAGACAACGCGAAACCTGAGGCACTACAGAAGCCTTGGAGAAGCTTAACATTACTCTCGCGACTAACATAGATTGAAGAAGTGTTTTTCTTCAAGAATTTAAGAACAAATCGAGTCCGTGCGATTATGTATCTTGAAATTTGAAAGTATAAATACACCACCATCTAATGCTACTGTTAAACTTTCTACGTAGCCGTGGTCCGTTGTCTGAATCTTAAAGTCCCTAATTATCTTAGAGGGCACGGTCAGTGCATGGTAATGTCATGAATGTTCTCAACAGTCAAGGTTAAATCAAGTTATTTTGTAGTCCTCCGTGAGAAGATAAAGAAGCAAGAGGTGTCCACATACGCTCACTGACCATTGACGATGAGGCTAATGTATATATCGTCACAAGGTTCAGTGAACAAACGGACAATATATATATGCATGTTCACAACTTTAAATTATTTGTCTTTGACGCAGAAGGAAACTTAAAACATCAATTTCCACTCTGAGCGAAATTTATGGAGAGGTTCAAATTGCTATAAATATGGTTAAAAACATCCGTAACGCTGGGGAAAGTCATGTGTATGTCTGCAACAATAGATTAGTGGACAACTGCAATACAGCTTTCCTCTGGAGGACATATACACAGAGAGCACATAGGAGCACCAACTGTGGTGCTGCAACTATTTCATTCTTGTCAGAAATGCTCAGAAGTGAACATTTTTGACAAGAATGACATCGTTGCAGCACTGACCAAGCGTTTGGTAATACTGCTTATATCTACATTGAACAGGGAAAGTTAAAGCGAACAGTTGAATTACCTGAAGAAAACGAAGTGCGTGGAGTGGTATTTAATCCTAGTGATCTATCACTAAAAAGTTGTTGTTTCTACCGAGGTGCGGAAATCTCACACGTATTATTTGTTAAGTTATTCCTAAACTGGTGAACTACAAACATTACCAGTACCGTCTGATGATTGGTATGGTCAACTTTCCTCTCATCCAAGTGGTCCAGTCACTTTTTTTCACGGGAAAGGAGGTACTGTTCATTTAACTTAAAGTAAACAAGATAAAAATTACAACCTTGCACGTGATGTTGTGATAAACAGAAAGTATTCACTAACAACAAATTCAAAATGTAGTGAATATAGATATATAAATGTAGTATTAAAATCCTGATACTTATAAAGCCCCGGGGAATATAACCCCCGAAATGTAGGTCCCCTATGAAACTTGTATCATATTGTTTGTTTAATTTGTGTTTAAGTAATAATTACTTTGCATTTCAAGAGGGAACCAAAAACTGCCAAAAGCCGTTTGTAATGTCGTAATGAGTTAACCTTACTTAAAAGCTTCGAACATCAAATATTAGAGACAATTGTAGCTAAATGGAGGAATTGCTCTGACCTTGTGATTGGACGATAAGTATCATGTGATAGCGAGTACAATTAAGGATTTAGACCCCGTTTACACGATGCATGCCGGTACAATTTGAAAACGGAACAAAATCATGCCGGTATGCAATTACAACACATAACATTTCATGTTACTTTTGTGCCGGTATCGTGTAAACGCAAGGCCTAAACGGCATGATTTTGTTCCGTTTTCAAATTGTACCGGCATCGTGTAAACGGGGTCTTACACCCTCACCCACAGGGAGCCCATCTTGGCAGTGCGGGGACTGTGGCAGGGGATTTAAAAAAAAACAAACGGAAAACGGTTACCGGAAGCGAGGGAAAAACGGGGGAAAAGGGGGGGGGGGAGGGACAGGAAAAAATATAAGGGATGAAACACCAACCTTTCAACGTGGAATGTGTTCCGCAAGTAGCCAGGACATCTCGTATCGTCGGGAGCCACCGTTGGAATACTGAAACCTACTGAAACTCAGAGGCAGATGAATATGCAATAAATCAATAATCCTGAGACTTCCCGCTTTATCCGAAAAGCTTATCGTAGGATTTCGTAGCTATCCGAAGTGTCAACGATGATGTAGTGTCCTAGCTACTTGCGGAACACATCTCCCGAAAATACGATATGTAATTTAGCTGCAAAATCACGGCTAAAAGTTGAGATTTTGCATCATTTTGATTTATACTTTGATAAATGAATCATTATCACAATTACTTCGCTCTATTGTCTTACAATTTTAATACCTATAGGCGCTTAAAACGATGTTCAAAACAAGGAAGAATTCGTGTTTCATCCCTTTATTATTTTCCTAAACACACCACGATCGAGTGTGCCACAGGTGCCCACGCTCTGCCAAGATGTGACTCGCCCCTTTAAAATCATCTTGTTTCATTACTTGACAAGAAGTATTTTCACCCTGGGTTTTCTCTGTACTCATTCCAAAATATTTACATGGAATTTTTAGTTCATAGTGTACCGCATGTCGTTGGAAATGCGAGAACTTTCCATTGCAGAATTGGCCGCAATCTCGTACCCACTGGCATTCTCGTCCCCAGAGCCTCTCCCGTGCTGGCGCGCGGAAAAGGCTCTGGGAGAATCCAAAACTGGAACACCAAGATTCTTTGGTGTTCTTTCTAAAGCGCATGCGTTTAAGTTCGCGGTTTGGGAGTTGGACACGAGATCCTCGACAGTTGTTTGGAATATAATTTTCCTTTCGTTTTCGATTCTGTCTCGTATTGACTCGTTTGACTTTGGAACACTTCTGATTGTGGTAGATGAAGGTACTTGTCGAGTGTGGATCATCGCCGCGTTTACTCGATGGGGCAAAATACATTAAAATTTACGAGTTCACTTCAGAGCTTGGCAATATAGCCGTGTCGGAATTTCTTCGTATTTACGGCCCCTTTTAGTGAAGGTAGTTCTCTTTAATTTGTTGCGCCGTTCGTTTATATTTGACTTGTATATTTGACTTGTATATTTACTTCTAACAGTCTGCAGTGTGCTGTCTATCGCCTATCGGTTTCAAATTGCTGTCTGTCTTCTGTGTTTGATTTAATTATATAAGGGGAAACGGGTTGATTGCTTTGAAAAACGTTCGATTAAATTGTTCGGATTAGAACTATTAGAATTCTGCTTCGTTGTCAGTTTTCGTGTCTCAAATACTGTTTATTTATAAACATTCACTAAGCTCCGTTATATATAGGCCTTTGAATTTGAACAACCAATCAGATCGCGATGATTATGGATTCCCCCAGAGCCTTTTCCGCGCGCCAGCACGGGAGAGACTCTGGGGACGAGAATGACCCATTGGCCGCAGGAATTCGTCAATACGCGCGAGGGACTGTGATCGAGTGTGCCACAGTTCCCCGCGCGTCTTTTGAGTCCGCCACAGTGCCCACGCGTTTTTTGGCATGATGCGATTGCCAAGATGAGCTCCCTGTGGTACAATTAATAAAATAATTGTACTCCTCAACCAATCAGAATGTAGTAATTTTGTCATGCATATAATAAAAATAGTAACAGTGGTGTGGAGTTGCATATTAACACTCCAAGACTCTTATTTATAGACATCTTTCAAAATGCTAATAATATAATAATAGAGACCGACAAATAGTTATGTACAGTATTAAAACTATGTGGTAAAATGGTTTTACTCGTATTTTATTAAAGAAAGTTTGGTTTTCTGTTTATGTATTGCTATTGATCACTGTAAGAATATTGGAAACTTGTTTACCAATAAAGCATGAAAGAGATTTATACACGAGAGTGGTCTGTCTTGACTTTCCACGTGTGTTAAATTCAAAGACTTCCACTACTGTATAATGATGGTGAGTTATATTTAAGGTCTTCGTATAGGTTTTCAGGGTCATTTCTGCAAAGCGCGCTCAATTCATCAGAGTTTATGCCACAAAAATAAAATAAATATCGTTAGAAAGCTATTAATTTGTAGAATACGATGGTTTCTTTGGTTGGTTTCGCGATAAACAAACCGTTAATAGTTGTGAATTTTTTAATTAAAACCCTTGGCTTCACTCGGGGCAACTCGAGTAAAAAGCGTTTTATTTTGTTCAAAATCTTTTTTTGCAGTTTGATTCCGAGATAAATTTCCAGCAGAATTACGGTGTCAGCGTTTTTCGATATGTCGAGTTTTGCCGATTTTATTGACGACCAAAGTTAAGAATGCTGTTTTTCGACCAACATTCGGACAAAATAAGTCATAAATTCGAAACCAGGCAATAAATAAAAAAACGCTGACACCGTTTTGCTGGACATTTATCTCGGAATCGAACTGCGAAAAAATTTTTTGAACAAAATGAAGCGCTTTGTTCTTAAGTCGCCCCAAGTGAAACCCTCTGGTTTTAATTGAAAAATTCACAACTATTAACGGTTTGTGTTTATCGCGAAACCAAAGACACCATTCATAGCTTTCTAACGATATTTATTTTATTTTTGTGGCATAAATTCTGACGAATTGAGAGCGCTTTACAGAAACGAACTTTACTCTATGTGTAGAACCCATCATTGACTTAAGCCGGTTTTCCAGTAGGCGATTTTTTTCGCGCGAAGCGACTTTCTTTTGTTCGAATTCAATAGATTTCTGATTAGTTCCGATTCAGCTCAGAGCTCGTGAGACAAAAGAAAAAGTCGCTTCCCGCGAAAAAAGTCGCCTATAGTGGAAAACCGGCTTAATTTAAAAGCGGTTTTCCACTAGGCGAAAAATGTCGCGTGAAGCGACATTTTCTTTTGTCTCGCAAGCTCTCGAGTGGAACTAATTGGCCAAGACAAAAGAAAAATGTCGAGTCGGTCGACAAGTGTCGCCTAGTGGAAAACCGCCTTAAACACAGGATAGATAAAACTTTTGTATATTTAAGGTGGCTCCATACAGTTTCTTGAAAAATGGAAAATACAAGTTTGGGAGTCCAGAACACGTGATTAAACAATTCGGAAAAAGAATAAAACTAAATGTTATGCATAGTTAAACAGTCACAATCAAAAACTGTTACCAGATAAATAGCAATAGTTGTTGCTATGGCAACAATGACGTTTCAAAATGGCTGCCAATTACCCTTCAAACTAATTCAATTCGTTTTTCACTAAAACTGTTCTTGAAGTTTGAGTAATCAATAGATCGTTTTCATCTGACGTCACGGCGGCCATATTGGTGTACCAAAACAATGAAATGGCGGCCATATTGGTGTACGGTATGGGAATTATACTCTTTCTTATTCAAATATTTCGTATTGTTTCACCATCCCAATGGGGCCACCGATCACGTGAGTGAAAACGATCTATAGGCCGATTTTAAAAAAACTCTGTAGAATAAAATTTTTTAAAAATTAACAAACATGATTTTTCCGGGGAAAAAATTATTCGTTTTACAGAATTTTTTTAAAATCGGCCTATTGATTACTCATACTTCAAGAAAAGTTTTAATGAAAAAAAATTGGGGGTCACCAAAGTTTTTTTTCGAATTAAATTAGTTTGAAGGGTAATTGGCAGCCATTTTGAAATGTCATTGTTGCCATAGCAACAGCTATTGCTATTTATTTGGTAACAGTTTTTGATTGTCAGACTGTTTATGCATAACATTTAGTTTTATTCTTTTCCCGAATTGCTTATGCACGTGTTTTGGACTCTCAAACTTGTATTTTCCATTTTTCAAGAAACTGTGTGGAGTCACCTTAACACAACTACCTGCTCCCTACTTTTGAAGTGTATAAATGGGAATACATGTACAGGCTCTGGGAGCGAGAGTAACTCTATGTGGTAACACTACACCACTTTTAATACTCGTCCAATCAAAGACAGTTGCCATCTTGAATTTTTATAAGCGACTGCTATAGACGAAATCGGGTTGACAATAATCCTAAACGTAGTGTCTAAAAATAATGAACTCAAAACATGAAAAAAGTCCCAGCCTATGTTATCTTTCCGTAGGGGCCCAAATTGAATAGGAAACTAATTTGCATGTGGGCCTAAATGAAACTACGATTTGGTTGTATACTGTGAGTGTTACTGCTGGTATTATACTGTATATTCTACGGATATAGTGTTCGATATATTAATTAAACATGGCCATTTACTGGCTTGCCAAATTAAGACTTTTCATCGTTGCTTCGCCGGCTAAAAATTAAATATGTACTAGGCTAGTAGTTCACGTCCCGCGTGCGTATGGGTCTGGGTCCGGCCAACACCGCTGCCAAACGTTTGCGCATGCGTGAATTCGCTGAGTAAGCATTGCAAGAGAAGTGAAGACTCGACTATTCATTTGTGTTTTAAAAAAATGGTAAAGAAAATTACGAAGGGGTAAATTCAGAATATGTTACAATATTGATAAGGAAGCCATGCACAAATTACCTTACCTTTTTGGTAGTATGCTTATAATTTTAACTTTTGTGTCGTCGGACTCTCGGACCAGTCCAAATATTTCAGTGTTTTCCCGCTCTTTTTCCGAGGCCGAGACAGGCCGAGCTCGGACGTCGCACATGCGCAAAATGTTTGGCGGCGGTGTTGGTCCGGCCCATATAGATCAGTGGGCCCAGCAATCCACCTTTTCGGCGCTACTTCGACGGAGGGTCCCACGTGTTCTCTCACGAAGTTTCATTGTTGCTCCATTTTTAACGTATATAATAAAGGCTGTAGATATAGCTATCTTGTACAAAGCAACTCTGTTGCCGCGAACGCACGCGGCTGCCATGGTCCACTTTATATACGTTTCTCTCTGACTCTGCTTTTGGTCTTTTTGCGGCTGAACAATAATAAAAACTTGTAGCAGTTTCGTCTAACATATTTGATCGTTCTGGGTATCAAAAATTGCTCTTACAACTACCTAGGCGCACATTTCAACCATTTTTATAGCGTCATTTCCTCAGTGTCTGTGTATGTTGTCCAGGGGCGTGGTGGCAGGGGGGGGGGGGGCGGCGGGGGGGGCCAAGGCCCCCCCAGCTGGGGTTGCAGAAGGGGCGCCAAAAGTAGCAACGGCGCCAAAACTTAACAAAATAAACCTATTTCCTTGTATAGCTAGGTCTTCAATGGTGAGATATAAAGATCTGAAATCTGTAATCTTTTGTGTTTTCTATGAAGTTTTATAATCTTCAGAATTCTGTAAAATCTCACTCCAAAATGGCAGGAAATGGCATATCAGAGACTCTAGTTTTAAAAATTTTCCGGGAGAGCATGCCCCCGGAACCCCCTAGACGTTTGGCACTACTTCGCCGCGAGCATTAAGCCGGTTTTCCACTAGGCGACTTTTTTCGTGCGAAGCGACTTTTTCTTTTGTCTCATGAGCTCTGAGCTGGAACTAATCAGAAATCTATTGAATTCGAACAAAAGAAAGTCGCTTCGCGCGAATAAAATCGCCTAGTGGAAAACCGGCTTTAAGCCTGGTTCTCATATGTCGCCGAACCATGATGCATGTTAAGTAAAAGAATAAAAGCACTGCTTTTCTGTATTGTTCTTTATTACTTAACATGCTGCTGCACTTCCCGTTTTAACATGCATCTAAATCACAAATCGCCGACGATCGGCGACATGAGAACCAGCGTCGCCTTTGAGAGAACCCGTTGTTTGTTGTAATATTACATATTGCAACTTGAGTTATTTTAAAACAAAAAATGTGATCATTTGTCAAATACAGTGATGTTTTGTTTGGGTTTTCTCTTTTTTTTGCGGGGGGGGGGGGGGGGGGGGGGGGGGGGCGCCAAAGCTAACCTGGCCACCCCAGCCTGAAACTTGCCACCACGCCACTGATGTTGTCCGAGTTTGTTTGTCCGAAAATTTGGCGTTGCGAACCACTGATCTAAAATAATATACTCATTATACTGGATAGAGCATCTATTGTTTCGCGCGTGGCAAAAATTGAAGTCGGAAGTGAGGCTAAAAATCTCGCGGCCACCATATCCGGTGGGACCCAAAATATTGCTGAATCATAGTTTTCGCCTCTGGTTTTCGCTTTAAATGATCGGGTTTTTAACGAAAACGAGCTAAATTTTTGTAACATGTATCTGTCGCTATGGGAGAACTTAAAAGTGGCTGTATGAAAACCAAGTGGGTCCCACTTGAAATGGCCACCACTAATTTATTCCGACTTCACAGCGAGCACTGGATGCTCTATCCAGTATAATGAGTCTATTATTTGAGATCAGTGTTGCGAACACGTGTGACCCTCCGTTGAAGTAGCGCCGAAAAGGTGGAACCACTGACCAGAAGAATTACAGACGCTAGTAGAAAATTACCCAAGATTCATTAGGGAGCGAGTTTCTTGTTTCTTCTTCCTCGCACACATGTTGGCTATGGCTGGGGGAAATGTTGATATCGATCTTTATGCTGGTGTAGACGAACTAGATCACGAACTAAACCAGGTAATGTTGACATTACTTCTATATATACAAACTAAAGTTTCATCCTAAACGGCTACGACACTTCATCAGATTATGAAACCCGAAGCCGTACCACGAATGTTGCTGTTTGTGATTTAATAGGGTTAATGTTCGTAATAGGGAATATACAAGACACTTCGTTTTTAACAACGATTTACAACGAGAGATATTGCTGCATAGCATTTTCAAAGGGGACGTTTTTCCCTGGCTAGTATGTACAGTATAGAGCTGCTTTGATTCAAGTGAAAACCAGCCCGGTTTTCTTTTTATATAAACTGAGGTTGCCACAACGCTTGTGGATATCTCTTAAAATAAGATGAAAAGGAATGAATTGGGGTCACCACATAGAGTGGGTATCTCAACGAAATTATAATTATAGAAAAATAGGGTCACCACTTGATGTGGGTGTATCTCCCTGAAGTTAAAATTAGTATAGGAAACAACACTGTTTGGGAAGAATTAATGAAAAATCACATAATTTAACAACTGTAATTTGGTAAATAATGCACCTATCAATGTCTTGCCCCAACGGGGGGAGTGTGGGCATACCCAGGGGCTATTGACATTTTCAGAAAGTTTTCGTCAATAATCCCCACTCAAGAGCCACAGGAATTGTCAATACTTGTCAAATGTCCCCAGGGGCAGATCACACAAAAGTGGTGTGTGTGTGTGTAATTTTACATAGCTACATTTTCAGCAACATAAATAAAGCAGTTTGAAAACTTAAAAGAACAAAACACCTTTATTTAAAAGAAACTAATGCCTCATGCACACTATACAGTGTGTATGAAAAAACTGAATAAGAATTATTCAATTACTGTCTTGATACTGAATAAGAACCTGGCAAAAAACGTGACAAAGTATTAAGATGGAAACGTATTAAAACAAATAGTGCATGAAGTCATATATAGGCCAATAGAATAATATTAATACGCGCTTGATCAGCGATGTGGTATCCGAAAGAAATAAACAAAAGGACTTGCCTTTCAAAACAAATACATAACAATTATGTGTATTGTAGTACATAAATGAAATGAATACAATAGCAGATGGCATAGATATGGAGAGGATTCTTACCTTTTTTTGTTCGACGTCTGGTACGACCACAGATTCCGCTTCCGCCATTTTGCACCACTAGAATGTCAAAAATCCCCACCCTGGGGGGTAGTCTGTGTCAAAAGAAACCAAATATCCCCTCTCCGGGCAATGCTCTTTTGTCAATAGCCCCTGTATGCCCGCACTCCCCCCGTTGGGGCAAGACATTGATAGGTGCATAATAATGATAATGATAACAAGAGAACCAAATAAGGCTGAACACGAACGGGACAAGTACTGTGCGAGGTGTTTATAGCCAACTAACTGAAATACAAGGATTCATGAAAATATATAACTAAGTTAATTTAACTATGGCATGGGCATGACCTGCACAACGAAAAGTACAAGCTAAGTCAGGATCAAACATACAGTGAAACCTGAGTTTTGCGACCCCCATGTTTTGCGACCACCTGTCATATACGACCACTTTTTCTGGCACGGACGATTTGTAGTTGAAATATACCTGCAAGGAGCGACCACCTTCCTTACGCGACCAGCGACTGGTTTTTTGTGCCCAAACAAGATATTTACCTGTTATGAGCGACCAACTCAACGTAAAACTGCTGAAATACATTAAAGAAATACCAGTTTTTTCGTGGCAAACAAACGCAAATGCTACCACATGTGAAAACAAGAAACTGGAAGTGTTGCTCAATTGTCGTGTTACTGCAATTTAGTCTTGTTTTGCTTCTCTTGAGCATATTTGATGAAATCTGTGTGAATTTCTCCTGCCAAAGCCAAATACTTTTTAGTTGATGTTTGAGAGTTAATACAGTGACTGAACAATGCAAAACCATGAGTAATATTTGTTAACTTCAGACAAGTTGATCTTGACGATCGTTTACCGCAACAAGTTTGTATATTTTACAACGGCTTTTTAACTTGGAAAGGAAAGTGACAAAACTGAGTGTTCACATCTAAAAAATACTACTGGAAGATTGTAAATAAAGCCAAGAGCTTTTAACAAGACTAAACCAGCGCAAAAATTGAATCTGAAACGTAACAAAAACACAGCGCAAACACTGAAGTGAACGACAGTACGAGACCATTTTGATGTGGATCGGAGAACATCGCTCTAAGGCCATGATATTAACTCTTTCTTGTCTGAATTGGTCTTTAGTATTTTATTCTGGCTAATGCCAGACAATTTTATTCACCTCTGGGGAAGCCCCTGGACAGGAATGAGTTAAACACACAAATGTCAAATTTCTTTTATTTTAATATCCATATTAACATTAATAAATCAAGACTGCACTTCTTTGAAGTGTTCTTGCTTTTTCCATTTCCCTTGTACATCTTTATAAATCGCCATTTTCCTGTAAACCTTGGTCGCGGCGCTGCCAATGACTGCTATGACATCACATCACTACCTGTCTGAACGACCACCTGTCCTTAACGACCACTTTTTCGTGGCACCAGGGGTGGTTGCAAAACTCAGGTTTCACTGTATTTACAAGAAGATCATCATAGATTTTCAGTAGAAATAGCTTAAAACTAGAAGTTCTAAAAAAATACTATCGGGAGCCATCATAAGAACAAAATTCCAGGGTTTAACAATATGATTAAAATAAGAATGTTGAAAAGTTTTAGTTTTGCAATAAGGAGTTTGTAAGAGAGATCTTGTCCCTTGTCTTGTTCTACTAGAGACTGTAGGTGTGAAATGATCCACATCAAGATGGATAAGATCATATTTACATTTAAAATAGAAAATTAAGTCTTTAATTTCCCTGTTGTAGGCGAGTGGTAGGACTAGGTTAAGATGTTTCAGATGATCTGTGTAAGCATCTTCTCCACATTTACATCGTAAACTCCATAGCGTAGCATGTCTTTGTAATCCCTCGATCTTTTTCATCAGATTGACATTAGGTCACCATACCTGTGTACCATAATTCAGATGCGATTTTACAAGGGATAAATACAAGGCCTTTCTTACCCATACATCTGTCATACTGTAACATGTGTGTTTGGCAAAATGGGTCATTCCAGCAAAGATCCATACCCCCCCCCCCCCCTGAGGAAATGTCAAACAGGTCCCCCCCCTCTTAGGACATCCAGAGACAAGTTAACCTCCCCTCTCCCTGGACAGGGAAAGCTAAAATTACACCCTCCCCCCTCAGACATCGTATTTTTTGTCACATTTTTGGACTTTGCGAATACAGCTGCCTGACACATCGGGTGATCGTGGAAAAACGGACCTCTGTGAGTTGCGAGTAAACCATTGTTCCATACAGATGATGTAGAGTTCGTCCTGAGTAGAAAGGCCCAGACGCTCACTCAGTTGAATATTATTCTCACGGTTGAGTGAAATTTGAAACGTAGGTTGCTAAGGTTATGACTATTTAAAGATTCAACAGGAAGTCCCGCTTGATATTGACTGGAAAATGGCTCGTTGATATTTCTATTTTCTGTTGATATTTTAGACAACTTATATAGTTTTGTACTTGTTATGTATCTATGACTTGTTAAATCTTATTGTTAAAAGTTTTGTTTACTTTCCTGTTTAATATTTGCGATGTCGGTGTTGAATGGTTTGGACGAACTTTATTTCCCCCCCCCCTCAGACATCTAAAGTAAATTTCCCCCTCCCCCCTCTGGACAGCAAAAATTTCTTCTGGGGGGGGGGGGGGGGGTATGGATTTTTTCTGGAATGACCCACTATTCATGATATCACAAATGTGAAGCATGAATGGTATGCACCTATCAATGTAAATCCTGCAGAGGGAGGGTGTAGGCAAGGGGTAGAGATTTGACAGTGAAAACGATCCCTGCAGTTGCACATTTGACCATGAGTTGTAAGTTGTTCCCCATGGGTCGAGACATTTGACTTAGGTGCATGGTGTTGATTGATTGCAAACATGGCATTATTAGCAGGAATTCCTCTGGCTTCTGATTGGCCGATAAATTTAGCACTTCTGTTGTCAAGGTGATGTGTCATCTACACAAATATATAATTACTGTATTGGGATTCAAAAATAATTGAAATGTATTTGACTGAATTTAGCTGACAAATAACAGATTTTAATAAAATGATATTAATGCTATTCGCACATCGAAGTATAGCTAATCGAAGTATCGCATTGTTGTAAATGAAAATTAAAGATTAATTCTTTGAAGAGATCGTTGTGCACATTTGGCGATAGAATGAGGCAAATACTCGAAGCACAATGCCATGATCAAAGCATTAAGTATCATAATTTCATTAAACTGTTTAAGTTCTAATTATGCCCAGTCGCATGCAAATTCTCCAAGCCACTCTTGGCCAAACATGCAAAGCTTGAGAGTATAAACTAAAAGTTGCAAACACATTGTCGTATAATAGTGCGAATCTTTCTTTTATTTAATACTGATTTCAAATCTGAGCCTGCTCTTTCAACATTATTGACATGGTGCATTCATGTGCACTAACATATTTGCTAACTTTGGAATTGTTTCTGAAGCTGAGTCACAGTATTTGCAACAGAACTACAATGTAGGATCAATCCGTACTCAAAGAGTGATATATTTGTGCTACCACATATATAAATATGCCATACTGTGCCAGATAACATCATGTGGAAGTGCTAAGTTTATCGGCCAATAAGAAGCCGGAGGACTTCCTGCTAATAATGCCATGTGATTGCAAAAGACCTGCAGTTGGGTGTTTGAGAACGGATCTCCTCATCATCAGTTCGTAGTCTCCTTGCCTTCGTTTGTCCTTCAAGAGCAGATTAGCAAAGGTGAGCAAAATCGAAATATATCTTTACTTTCAACTATCTATCTGGTCAAAAATGTTCAGCCTTGGGAAAGGAATTTTTTTCAATTGTTTATTCAATTAAAGGTGATCATGCACAGGAATATTAAATATATGTATGATGTGACTTGTGTCTTTCATCATTTGACTTGGTGCAGTTTACAATCTCTTCTTTGAATCTGCCCCCAGGTGTGTTCTTTTTGAAACATTTGATTAATATACAATTACCCACCCTTGTGTATTTTACTTAAATTTTCAGTTTTTTTGTCAAATCCCCACCCTTTGCCCACACCCCCACTCCACCGGGTTTACATTGATAGGTGCATTATTACCACCAATATTTTACCAAACACAAGTGTGATTTTTCTTCAAGAACAAGTGTTATTTCCTATTAATTTTTAACATTTCAATCAATTTCACCTTCTCCCCAAAATAATATAACAATAGAGTTGATGTTCATGGGCATAAATATGGTTTTGGCTTGACTCAGGCTCATTTTAGCCTAAGCCACAGAGGGTTAAAATTTGTAGCTGAGGAGGGCCAAAAACATTTGTGCCCAAGAACATCAACCGTGTTACTAAATATAATAATTTTAGTGGGCATTTGTAAGAAAATCAAAGAAAGTACAGGAAACAGTATATTGAACGGTTCTGAAAAGTGAAAAGCTTGACGAAACAGTGAAACTAACATCATACTCAGCATATGAAAAAGGACGTCAAGTTCTTCCACTTTGTCACAATTATTAATTATTAAT
Source organism: Corallium rubrum (assembly GCA_964035015.1). Lineage (NCBI taxonomy): Eukaryota > Metazoa > Cnidaria > Anthozoa > Scleralcyonacea > Coralliidae > Corallium > Corallium rubrum. The sequence goes on from OZ036001.1 coordinate 14,372,941, forward strand.
TATTAATAATAATAATAATATCTTTATTTAAACTGTTGAAGATCCTATCAGCATAAATGCTGGTATTAACAGGAGAACAGTGCTTAATTATAGGTAATAACTAATCATTAATACAAAGTGAACAAAATTAATAAAAATAACAGTTATAGGAAATTTATAAACTACAAATGTGAGCACTGTATTGTTGTCAGTTTCTAATAGGTGCATGAAAATACTACGTTTAAAACTAGAGATAGACGTAAGTTCTCTGAATTCCGAAGGCAAAGAGTTCCAATCCTTTGCAGCTGCATACTTGAACATAGATTGCCCTATTGCACTTTTTATCTTTGGGAGATCTATTAAGGTTTTGTCTCGCAAGTCCCAGTCGTGCGTGTTTAGCCTTAGTTTAAAAATATCTCTTAATTGATCAGGGCAGTCCAAATTATGTAGAATTTTAAAAATTGTTAGAAATCGTAAAAAACGACGCCTGCTGTTCAAAGACAACAACTTCAACTCATTACGCATTTCCTGCGTACATTTTTGTCTTCCTTGATGGAGGATAATTCTCATGGCACGGTTCTGCAGTTTTTCTACCCGTTTTGTTTGAGTTGACCCACACTCGTGCCACACAATACAACCGTAGTCCAGTATGGGTAATATGGTTTGTTTATAGATTCGAAGTAAAATTGATTTTGGTAAGAATAGAGATAGACGATTCAATAAACCAAATTTAGGATATGTTCGTTGACATAGTTTGTTAATGTGTTGTTCCCATGAGAGGATATTACTAATGCGAACACCAAGATAATCGAATGTTGTGACTTTGTCGAGCTTCTCGTTATTCTGGTAGATTCCGATCTTATCCGCCTTATCCTTCTTCCTTCCTTATTGATAATGTATCTAATTTTATACTGTTTTTAGTAAACTTTTCTTGATATTCCTTGTGGCTAACTCCTTGAGTGCTTGGCAATAGGAAATATAAATCAGGACTTGTGATGAACTAACTTGTTTACTGTGAGCAAATGTTTGCCATTTGCCAAACTGACATGACATGTTATGTCATATCAAACGTTGCGGCATCAAGTCAGTTTGGCAGATGGAAACTTTTCTGCGATGTACTGTAGTGTGAACACCATACATTTTAAAAATATTTGTGATGGTTTAGTGTGTAGTGCCCTTAGAAAAATATCTGCTGGCACCAGTGGGTATTTTGTCTTGCTCCCATACCCATTGTTTCACATTGTTCTGTTCTTAACTCCATTACATGTATTTCAGGACCTAAATCTAATTTTGTTATTCAGCATAATTTTACTTGCACCTCTTCCAACGTCATTTACTGTATTTCTTGCAATAAATGTTCATTGCATGCTTTACATTGGTGAAACTGGCAGATGTTTATCTGACAGGTTTGTGAATATCTTTGTTCCATGACTCCATGAGAAACGATGATGTTGACAAGTGTGTTGCCTTACATTTTAATAGTGTCAACCATTGTAATGTTATTAAAGTGTCACTATGATGAAAAAATCGTCAGTCTTTTTTTTTTTATGAATGGCGTTTGTGGTTTGTCAGTATCTCATCTCGTTCAAGAGATATTCACGTTTTGGAAATATGCAAATTTATGGCTGATGATGTCATTTTCTCCAAACAAGCGAAATGAAAATTGTAAAATAAGGAATATCTCTGGAAATAAACAATAGAATGCGCTTAAACTTTGCATGCTTATAGTATCCAATAAAATACACTTCTCTGTGGAACTTTTGTGATTGCCATGTTAAGCGCATGCTCACAGGTTACTCTAAACCTTAAAAAAGTAATTATCACTTTTGCCTCATTGTTTAAAAGTAGAAAGATTTAAACGTTTGAATTACAATGCCTACATAAGCCCTAATCTTCACTTCTATTCGCTGGAGTAAACGCTACTTGATTGCTGATAAATAAGCAAATTTAATTTTATCATTGGAGGGGGCCAGGAACTAGCAGTTTCCACGAAAACAACTAAAGTTCCACAGTAAAACGTATTTTATTTAATACGATAAGCATGCAAAATTTTAGCACTTTCTATTGTTTATTTCTAGAGATATTCCTAATTTTACGATTTTCATTTCTCTCGTTTGGAGAAAATGACGTCATCAGCCATATAATTTGCATATTTCCAAAACGTGAATATCTCTTGAACGAGATGAGATATTTATAAACCACCAACGCCGTTCATCCTCATTTTAAATGTACTTTATGACAAGATAAAAAAAAGGCTGACGATTTTTCATCACAGTGACACTTTAACAAGGTCCGAATAAACGCTTTGCAAATTGTGAAGCAATTAGGAAATTTCCTGAAAACTGCAAAGCAGTTCTACAAAAAATTGTGAAGCTCATTTTTGAAAAATGTTGTGTGACGACTAACGTAGTATCGTCTCACATGCATGTACTGTACTATACCATAACAACTGTGAACTCAAAACACAACGTAACACGAACTTTTTAGAACACAAGGTAACATTTCAAAAAATTAACACTTTGGAGTGCCTTCTTAGAAGCGTAGGGCGACATGTCTGAATGTATCTTTACTATGTTATAACTTCTTTGAACATTTCTTGTAATGAAGGATAACTTCTGAACATAGCATAATTTTTCTGAGTGTACATGTAGTGTAATTTTTTTGAATGTAGTGTATAACTTCTTAGAACTTAGTGCAACTTTTCTGATGGCAGTGTAACTTAGAACGAAGCATAATTTTTCAGAATGTACAGTATGTAGCGTAACTTCTCGGAACATATAACGTAACTCACAGAACATATTGTGTAACTTTTCTGAATGTATTGTAACTTATAAGAACTTAGCAAACAGTAACTATTCTGAATGATTGATCGAAACGTTTCAGAATGTAGCATAACTTCTCAGAATGTAAAGTAGAATGAAGCAGTGTAAATATGTTTTAAATGTGTAATTTTTCAGAACATTGCATTAATGTTTTTTAACCTAGCATATCGTCTCAGAGAGAAGAGTAATGGTAATAATTGAAGGGCAATGTTTAATTAACAAGACGCCTGGTCAGGCGTTTACTCGGGCTACTGCAAAATCACGCGCAGGTTGGCACATGCAGTGCTAAGATCTAAAGCCGCCGTCTATAAACACATTCAGGTCACAGACAAAAGTCAAAACACAATCCAATCTCCGATAGAAAACGCAATTTGCAATACACAAAACACGATTGCCTGTAACGTATTTCCACACATGTACACAGCGTTCATATGTCGAGTCTCTTCGGGTATTAAATATCAACACAGCTTCATGTATACGGCGTGTGAGATCGTAAGCGTATATAATATCAAGATACTTGCCAGTGACATTAACCAATAACTATGTCTGTGAAAACACAAAACACATCCGAGAGGAGAAAGACTTGATCAGACATCAGGAAAGCAAAGAAAGAAAGCATTTGGCATGCACGCATCAGTTTCGCAAAGTCTTATTATGTTTGTCTTGATCGAGACGGCGGAATAAGTTCGCACTTGACTTGAGCCTGCGCTTTCTGATTAGAGAGGCCTGCGGAGTAGGCCAAGAGCGTGATACAGAAGGAAAAAAACAACCAAAAAACCGAGCCGAAACCTAGACTCGGCCTACCACAGGTAGCCCGAGTAATTAGGGGAGTAACTACTGAACAAAAGCGAAGCTGTTCTGAAGGGCTACTGTAAAATGAAGTGACTGTCTTGTCTAAGTTGTCTTCTGAAATTTAACATGATTTTCTGTTCTTAGGCTGGTGGTGATATTTCATTTAGTGGTGGTGTAGATTTGTATGAAGATGTTCTTGCCACTCCTGGTGCCCAAACTGCTGATCCACAGGTACAAATGAAGTTAGAAACCACAGCTGCTTATAACTTTACTGTTGTGCCAATAATTGAATATAAATTAATCTTCTGAAAATAAAGCCAAAACGTGGTACCTTCTCCTGACTTATTCATTTGATACAGTGCAGTAACTAGGAATTTTGAATGTCAAAGGGTCAGATTAGTGATTTATGACCCAAGTTAAAGGTGGTCTACAGTGCAATCTGTGCAGCTGGGCTCATATCAATATGTTTGTTGATGTTTCTCAAAGTTACCAAGCTAGTTTTATTGTTAGTGGAATGATTTGGTTGCATAAGTGTTTGTAAAGAAAAGAGAACAAAGAAGTGAGTCACCATACTTCCTATTAGCCTTTCTGAAGACATAATTTAAATCACTCTTGTGTAAACAAACTCGTGAAGCTGTAGGTCACATTTAAGGTGGTTTTAGGTTTTAGGGTATTCCAGGCAAGGCTGTGTGCAAAATTTAAGTCAGATACCCAAAAGTCAGATCAAACTAAGGAGCATGCCAAAGTTGGTCCAAGGAATATTCTTCATTCGTTTATATATTGTATGTCATTAGTGTATCACAGGTGTTGATTATGAAGGCCCAAAGATCAGTTAAACCATCTCACCCCTGGTGATAATATTGTGCAATAGTATTCCCCAATATATACAAGTACTGTATTGCATAATCTATTCTTTCCATATTTGTGAATGTTGTAGAGGTATTGATGCCTGGGATGTTAAGAAGTTAATAACCTGTTGTGTTTCTTATTCTATTCTATAGTTTGAAGGGGAACTAACTGAACTGTCAACAGGTAAAATGTGTCAACTGAGTTCATTTCTGAAAACACCAATTTTATATTTATTTATTATACAGTATAGTATATACAGTACATACAATGTAATTAATATTGTATGCAATCTTCCTCACTGCCATTTGCAAGCGACCATTAGGCGAGCGATTTTTTTCATGTTTGTTTATGTTTGAAAGTTGCACGTTTCACACAAAAATGTTGAAAGTTTAAAAACAAATAAATCAACTTGTGGTGTCAGTTCAAAGAAACCTGTCAAAATGACACTGCAAGGTTGATTGATTTGTTTTTAAATGTTCAATGTTTTCTGGTGAAACGTGCAACATTCAAACGTAAACAAACATGAAAAAAATCACTCGCCTCAGTTGCTTGCAAATGGTAGTATAGTATGTGTTCTACTGCATGTTATATACCATGCATACTGTAGTGTCAACAAATCTTATACATATACATCAAATCTTAAATTTACTTTTTTCTTATCTTGAAGCTCCCAGTACATATGAGTACAAGTCTTTTACCACAATCCATCCTAAGTCAGCCCAAGCACAAGCTGCAGCTTCACAGATACCAGAAAGACCGAAAGGAAAACCATTGTATGTTGGAAACTTTACTTGGGTGAGTGATTAGTTGAAAAAAATTGAAATAAATTAAATAACATATAGCTATGATTGCTAGACTTCTGCCAAAGACATAGTGTTACTGTCAATGAGTTTGGCTGGAAAAGTACCCTTTTTACACCCAATGAAGCCTTTTCCATGCAAATGAGTGACATCATTTGACTGAATATGATCAGTGGTATTAGAATCCGGCTGATTATGACATGGAATAATCGGTAATTTCCAATACACCTTTTTGATAATTACGTCACGCTTCATGAAAACGAGGCTCCCAGGCCAAAGTTTCACAATTTTGATTATCATGGTAATCCCGCCATATTTGTTTATGGAAGAAGATGGCTAATAACGTTCAAACTATATATGGTAGAAACACATCGTGTACGTATGTTGTTAGGCATTTCATAAGCTTTCATTTGATGTATATTTTAAGTTTCTGTGTTGTGTGTAACTTGTTAAAATGTTCAAAATGTTCGCACCATATACCATATACAGTATTGCTCGTCAAGTAATATTAAATGGACTTCTCACAACTGTTGTAGAATTTCGGATATTGTTTTTAAAATACATAACGTGCAACTTTGAAACATATATCAAACAGAAGATACTGTAAAATGCTATTTGTGGTACAACTTTCAAGTTTCTAGCTTAAGAGAAAGTATTTTAAAAATGAGAAAACGTACTATTATCTTGGTCTGAGGTGTAAACAAAACAAACTTAACAAATGTCCATCAGACCAAGATAATAGTACGTTTTCCCATTTTTAAAATACATCCCCTTAAGCTAGAAACTTGAAAGTTCTACCACAAATAGCATTTTACAGCATCTTCTTGTTTGATATATGTTTCAAAGTTGTGCGTTATGTATTTTAAAAACAATATCCGAAGTTCTACAACAGTTGTGAGAAGTCCATTTTATATTACTTGACGAGCAATACATGGTGCGAACATTTTGGACATTTTAAAAAGTTACACACGACACAGAAACTCAAAATATACATCAAATGAAAGCTTATGAAATACCTAACAACATATGTACACGATGTATTTCTACCATATATAGTTTGGATTTGGACGTTATTAGCCATCTTCTTCCATAAACAAATATGGCGGGATTATCATGATAATCAAAATTGTGAAACTTTGGCCTGGGAGTCTCGTTTTCATGAAGCGTGATGTAATTATCAAAAAGGTGTATTGTGGCATAATTGGTCAATCAATAGGTGAGAGAATAAAAAATCTCTGAATAACAAGAGAGTTGCGGTAAATTCCCTTAGGTGCAGATGGTACAGTACACCAATATGGCCACCATGACATGAGATGAAAAACTAATAGTAAAGTTTAACTTCTCAAGGGGAGACTACTGTATACCAAGAATTAAAGGGTTAATGTCATATTGTGTTTATTTTTCAGTGGACAACTGACCGACATTTGGAAGACGCCCTCCAAGAATGTGGAATTACAGACATTGTGAATATTAAGTTTTTTGAAAACAGAGCTAACGGACAGTCCAAAGGGTTAGTAATTACTGTACATATGTCTTGTACTACTCTACCATACACTATATATCTAAATCTTAAAAATGCGAGTTGGCAACACTTTTTATTCCACCTGTTAGTTTGTGCGTTTGTGTAGAATGAATAAGCACGCTCGTTAGGACTTGCTGTCTGGTTTACACTTTATCCAAACTGTAAAATTTACCTGTGAGTGTGTGGTAATAAATTTGAAATTTATTTGTGATAATTAATCAAAACTACAGTTGTTGGACAACAATGTGTTATGTAAGAAACGATTTTTATACACTTAGTTACCTGTTTAGTTTGCGCATATTGCTAAGGTGAATGCTTTATGCTCAAATGTTTTATGCTCCTATGTTTTGGGATCTTTAAAGGTTTGTATTAATATACTAAATTGTACCTTTAGTTGGCCTGTCACTGAGTACGAATGTAACAAAATCAGTGATTGAAAAATCCATGGAGAAGTTTAAGTCTGTCTTATTTGAAAGAACACTTAAAATGGCAGAGTAACATCTTTTACAGTTTTTGTATCTGCGCAGCAGATATATTGCTATCGTGTTGTGTGTGTGTGTGTGTGTGTGTATGTATGTATGTATGTATGTATGTATGTATGTATGTATGTATGTATGTATGTATGTATGTATGTATGTATGTATGTATGTATGTATGTATGTATGTATGTATGTATGTATGTATGTATGTATGTATGTATGTATGTATGTATGTATGTATGTATGTATGTATGTATGTATGTATGTATGTATGTATGTATGTATGTGTGTTAGCTTTTTTGGGTAACCACTGACCTGTAGTGTGTGCTGTGCTATAACAATATTTCGTCCGCCATATCACGAAGTCCTTCGAAGCGACAAAGTTTTGGATAAAGTACTACGATTTTCCGGGTTCTATGCTATACAATTTTTTCAAATTCACATATCTTGTACATAATTTAACGTTCTATCTAACTGTACGAATTTCGTGAATGGTACAAACCTACAGACGATTCGGGAATACTTTAAAATGGTTGCGTCTGACCGTACGCCAAGTGATAGCATAGTAATGCAATTTGATATTTGCGCTCATCTCAGTTCAAATAGATTTTTCTCCGTTGCTATTCTATACGATTTGTTCTAATTCACATACGTTGTACAGAATTTTACGCTCTAACCGTGCAAGTTTCCCAAATGGCACAAATCTACAGACGATTCAGGGATTTACTTTAAATATGACTGCGTTTGAATTTAACGCTCTATATAACTGTTGAAGTTTCGTGAATGGCACAAACCTACAGACGATTCAGGGGTATACTTTACAAACGCGGTATCCGCGGGCGGCTCAACTGCAATGAAGATATATCCCAATACGGCTGTTAGCCTTTAAATTCTATATTTCCGACAAAGTTTTTGACTAAAACACTGTGACTTTTCAGGGTTCTATTTATGTTGTAGAGTGTTTAACGCTCTATCTAACTGTAGAAGACAAGTTTCGTGAATGGTACAAACCTACAGACGATTCAGGGATACTTTTAATATGATTGCGTTTGATCCGATAATTGACATTTGATATTTGGCGCTCATCTCAGTTCAAATAGATTTTTCTCCGTTACTATTCTACGATTTTTTTAAATTCACATTTGTTGTACAGAATTAACGCTCTATCTAACGGTATAAGTTTCCAAAATGGCACAAACCTGCGGTGTCCGGCTCAACAGCTGTATTGGGATATATCTTCAGTTAGCCATTAAATTCTATATTTCCGACAAAGCTTTGCACTAAAACATAAAGTATTTGCACTAAAGTATTTTTAACGTGACATAGTAAACTTTTGACTGTGATCTACCACAGTTTTTCTGAGTGATAATAAAAAATTATTTTGGTCAGAGAATTGAAAGTGTACTTTCTCTGATCTTTAATTATCTTATAAGATCTCGGTAAAATCTTATAAGATCTACGTGTAAAAATCTTATAAGATTTTTCTTAAGATCTTACAAGATTTTCCAAGATCGCACAAGATCTTGACAAGTGATTCTCACAGTGGTGGGTTTGGCGCAGATACATGTACGCATAGCGGACCTTTTGTTCGTTTGGTTGTCGAGTTATATCAGTTTGTTTGATATCCAAATTAAACATTTTGACATCACATGTGCAAAATAACTTATCGGAGAAAGTTATATATCAAACATAATTACTTGAAAATCTACGTGTTGGGTGTTGTGGGAGAAACACACTCACACGCTTCCTTCGAATTAATATATATATATATATATATATATATATATATATATATATATATATATATATACCTTCTCCAAAAACTCATTATGCACATGTGACATCAAAATGTTTAATTTGCATATCAAACAATCTGAAATATCTCAACAACGAAGCAAGGAAAGAAGTGTTCTTTCAAATAAAACAGACTTAAATTTTGTTCTATATGCGCTTTAAGATTTGTACTCCATTCACCAACGTTTCTGGAGTGTTCATATTATTGATTTAATTTAAAGAGGAAATTAAATGAAAATTATGTTTGTTTTATCTTCAAGGTCTCCTGAAAGTGATAAAGAATGACTTTTACAGTTTTTCCATATTTCACTTCGTTTTTGAGTTTAATTTAGAATTATTTGATATCATATAAATGAGATAAACTATTAAACTATGACGTAAATTTATGTGCATAACATTTGTAATTTATTGGAAAATCATATATATCTTTGGGATTATTGAACAAAATTACTTAAAACTTTGCAAATACATGCATCTTAACACACTAAACACCACAATACGAAATTTCGTTTAATAATTTCCAATACATGATTCTCCATATAACCTACAATTATCTGTACTTAAGTTACGTCATAGTTTATCTGTACATACATACATACATGTAAGTTACGTCATAGTTTATCTCATTTACATGCATATCAAACAAATCTAAATAAGTTGAGGACGAAGTGAGATATTGAAAAACTTTAAAAGCAATTCTTTATCATTTTCAGAAGATTTTGAATATGCAGCAAAATCATTTTCCCCAACCTAACATTTTTTGTTTTTTAGCATTCTTCGTTCTTTCATCTGTTTTCTTTCTATCCTTTATTAACCCCTGGTTATTATCCAAACTAATTTCCTATATCAATGATTACTCTCAGTTTAGAATATAACAAAACAAACATACTGGAAGCGTGGCCGTCATAATATGTGCTTGAAATAAAAATGGCATCCGCTTCTTCTCGTTCAATATCTTACCGTCTTCTAAAGAAAAAATGTATAAATATCCCGAGAGACAGTGTTTATGTAGATTTTGAATTTGTGAAAAAAATGAACTTAATGTTCTCAAAACCCAAAAAAGTGTAAACGTGAAATTGTAAATTTAAATTCCGTTTTGCGGCATGTAAAAAGGTTTGGTTTTGTAAAAAGGAATGGTTTTGTAAAAAGGAAAGGTCTGGTTTTGTAAAAAGGAATTCACTGCTGATGTTTTAGTGTCATTCTGTTGTAATTACAAAGTTGATGCATTGAAATATGCCATAATTTGTAAATAGTACACTGTGGAAGTTGTTAAAAGGTTTCTTCCAGCCGTTAAACTATACCATCCGAATCCCATACTTTGTAATAAACTCCAGTCAAAGAAGTAGGATCAATAAATAAATAAATAGTCTTCACTAAAATTTGATAAACTTTCTCCCGTCTCAAAAATTCTTAATAAAAGTTATTGATCCTACTTATTTGGTCTAAATAAAAACTACTATTCTTACTTTCCTTTTAAATTTTTATAATAATAAATATTTAACGTAACATGTACAAATGTAAATTGCGTAATAGGTGTGTAACTAATTGTTTAATGTAATGCAATTCTGTTCGCTAACTTAAATTTGTCTTTGTACAGCTTTGTATTATGTGTAATATGACGACTAAGAGGCGATTTCATAAATTATCTTACACCGCGAAACCAAGTAGATAACTGAGCTGACTAGACCGTGGTTTGATTTTGCACCTTTGGAAATTCAGTACACTGATATTAAAATGTCTATACATGAAGCAAAATTATGAAGAAGTCTTAAAATAGCCAAGAATGACAATTTATAGCTCTTTCATACTTCACGTAGTTCTTGAGATATTTGGGCTGAGATACTTGAAGCTTTGCATATTGCTATAGTTTATGAAACTGAACGTTGAAGATAAGTTTCAAGTGATTTCGTTCAATAAAATATACACGATTTTGTAATAATGTAGTGTTGGTACACGTATAGACCCACTTAATTCGTGATTTGAATATTCTTTTATGTGCATCTTGATAATTTTTTCTGGCCTTGTTTGTGTCTGTGGTTCAAAAGAATCTTTGCTTCATAACGAGGCCAGAAAGGCTCATTTAGATGCACATAAAACAACATTTAAAGTGTTGCCCATTATGAAAGCGGTCTATTTGTATAGAACAAGATTGGTGAACCGGACTGTTGAAGGTTGCGATCTCAAACCGCTCTTTAGTTAGCTCAGTTCTTCTAGTTGGTATCGCAGAGTAGGATAATTCATGACATTTTCTCTTCGTGTTATTGAGGATGTTTCTGATGTCATAACTACTAAATGTAGCATGTTTTATATATAGTTTACCTTTCCTAAGCTGCGACTGAGCACCTAGATACAACTTTGCTGAGCTAATCCTTACATCAGCCACGCTTTCTTGGTGTTTCATTATTATAAAGCAAACTTGTTTCTTGTTGATTCAAAACCTTACAAAACGAGGTTTTGCAAAGTAGAGTTGTTTTCAGATGCTGTCTGTCTCCGTCTTAGGAAAGGTCGTATGTTGTATTGTATGGTATTGTACTGGATCAAAAATGTATATTTACAAGATTGTATATTTTGCAAATATGAATAAAGTAATTATTTTATTTTTATATTTTAAAAATTTTTAAAAGTATTTTTAAGTTTCGTAACTTTATGTTTATGCTTATTATGGGTATGTTTATGTTTGTTATGATTATGTTTGTTATGATTATTTTGTTTATGTTTGTTATGTTTGTTTGTTTGTTTGTTTGTTTGTTTGTTTGTTTGTTTGTTTGTTTGTTTGTTTGTTTGTTTGTTTGTTTGTTTGTTTGTTTGTTTGTTTGTTTGTTTGTTTGTTTGTTTGTTTGTTTGTTTGTTTGTTTGTTTGTTTGTTTGTTTGTTTGTTTGTTTGTTTGTTTGTTTGTTTGTTTGTTTGTTATGTTTGTTTGTTTGTTTGTTATGATTATGATTATGTTTGTTATGTTTGTTATGTTTATGTTTGTTATGATTATTATGTTTGTTATGTTTATCTTTGTTATGATTATTATGTATATGTTTGTCATGTTTATGTTTACGTTTGTTATGATTATTACGTTCGTTATGTATTATGTTTATGCCTATTATCGTTATGTTTATGTTTATTATATGTGTTATGTTTATGTCTATTATATGTATTATGTTTATGTTTATCATCGTTATGTTTATGTCTATTATATGTATTATGTTTATGTCTATTATGTGTATTATGTTTATGTCTATCATCGTTATGTTTATTATGTTTGTCTATTATATGTAATTATGTTTATGTCTATTATCGTTATGTTTATTATGTTTATTATATGTGTTATGTTTATGTCTATTATATGTATTATGTTTATGTCTATCATCGTTATGTTTATTATGTTTGTCTATTATATGTATTATGTTTATGTCTATTATCGTTATGTTTATTATGTTTATCTTTGTTGGGGGTTTTTAATGTTTATTATTTCTGTTATGTTTATCTTTATTATGTTTATGTTTATTATGTTTGTCTTGTTTATGTCGATGTTTATGCTTATGAACATTACTGTTGTGTGTATATGTTTACTATTTCTATATTTTCCGTATTCTGTTTACGTTGAGTGTTGTAACATTATTCTATTTTTGTGTTGCTGCTTTAGTAATTATGTGTTATACTGTAAATATTGTAAATGAATAGCCTATAATCACTCTAGATATATTTATAACTGATTATCATGCAACATAACACAGAAACTAGGTTTTACCGTTACTTTGTTTTCATAACGATTCATTATTTTGATATTTTATTTTACAAGGTGGGTGACTAAATAAATTAGTTGTATATCTCACATATAGCAACGTTACATGCCATGTTAATTGACGTCACCGTCGCACCTGTGGAAATTTTGCACATTCGTAATATTTGGGTTCTTCTGAGAAAAATTGCAATATATCTTGTCGTTCCAAAATTTCATCTTACGGACTTTTTCGCTGTCAAAGTTGGTAACTACTTACCGGAGGTGACGTTGAAAAAGGAATGAACTTTTGGAAAGAGAGAGTGTACAGTAGACACTAGAGATGCACGTCTTTCTCGTTACAGTCTGTCTTATCTGAAAGAACACTTAAAATGGTAGAGTAACACCTTTTGCAGTTTTTCGTTTCCTTGCTTCGTTCTTGAGATATTTCAGTTTGTTTGATATGCAAATTAAACATTTTGACGTCGCAGTGCAGAAAAAGTTATCGAAAAAAGTTATATTACTCTTGTCAAATATAATCACTTGAAAATCTACATGTTTAGTGTTCTGGGCGAAACACACACACTTGCTTCCACCAAATTATTTTGGCTTGATAATAGCAAAGATATAACTTTTTTCGATAACTCAATCACATGTGACGTCAAAATGTTTAATTTGCATATCAAACAAACTGAATTATCTCAAGGACGAAGCAAGGAATCGAAAAACTTCAAAGTACGTTACTCTATCATTTTAAGTGTTCTTTCAAATAAGACAAACTTAAACGTTTCATGGGCACTTTAAGCGCGAAATACGGTAGATGCGTAGCGTTTAAATACAAAAACTTTTATTTTTTGACGACACTTTCGGTAAGTAGTTACCAACTTTGACAGCAATAAAGTTCATAAAGATGAAATTTTGGAACGACAAGATATATTGCAATTTTGCTAAGGAGAACCCAAAGATTACGAATATGTAAAATATCCACAAGTGAGATAAGCTGGTTCGGCAATCTAAATCATGGGAAATTGCATTTTTTCCTCTCATGAAACGTTTTGTGTTACGTGTTTGAGCTTCATTCTAGTTCATTACATAGCTCTAGTGGTGGTCTTGACTGTTGAAAAGTGTTATATTTGTATAGTGTTGACACAAGAATATCTAGAGAAATTGTGTTTGTGGTGAGCAGCAAATTTTATGCAAATTAAGGTTTTTGTGTAACAGCAATGCTCCAATACCCACTTGAATTTGAATGATTTTCCTCTTAATTGGCAAAGTTACAATTTGTACACTACGCCTTGTCAAGCTATATAAGACGCATATAATAACAAGTATATAGCATTAATTAAATACAACCATGTATATAACAACGTTTCCGTGCTTATATCGAAAGGAAAATCCGAACACTATTAATCGAAAGCTGAGGGTCTTTGTAAGCCCAAACCAGCAAAGCGATATTTCAGTTGGCTGGTGCTGAAAAGGGAAATGCGATCACCAGAGGGAATAGAAATTAAATACCGCCGAATTACTACAACACTTTTCAACAGGCCGTGGGAAACAACTCTGCAACAGAAATTCCAAATTTTCATGACGTAGAATATCTGTTGAAGGAGGAGACTTCCCCTACACCCTGAGTTGGTCAACTTAAGTCTGCACTCAAGCAGTTAAACCCTAGAAAGTCTGTTGGGTCTGACAAAAATTCCTGCTTGGCTATTGAAGAACTTGCACCTGTACTGTAGTTTACGACATTTGTTGCAATATTACACAATCCACATTTCCCCCACGGTATAAACATGCATCGATCAACCCCATGCCAAAAGTGTACCTTCCACCAGATCTCCCAAAGTTATATCTCAAGCTGAATAGCTTTATGCTCTTTTGATTCGTAGTTTAGTATGTCGACTTATCATATAACTTACATTTAACTAACATTTTTAATATTGTGATCTTAAACATAGGAGGGCCACAAGTTTATTAGCTTTGCTATTTAGTGTTACCCTCATGAAATAAAGACTTAACTAACTTAACTAAATTCAAGTGAGACGATTTGTCCACTCCGGTAATCAAGACCATCACCAGATTTTAATCTTTTAAATAATCTAGGCCAAGTAGAGCTGTGCGGTGAGAATGAAGCTCGGAGCTGCATGCAGTCCAAAACGTTTTATTAAAAGAATATTTGATTTGGACTTTCTCAGGCAGCGCCATCTCTGACTTTCGTGGTTGTGCTTTTTGTATTAAGTTTCCTCGTTAATGGTTGCTTTTTGTTGTATTCGTTTATTGTTGTTTGAGTCGGCGAAACAATTTTTCATGATCAGTTTTTTGTGACACAATGTCTTGATGTTTAGGTACGCTCTCGTGGAGTTGGGTTCAGATGTGTCAGTCAGATTGGTGACTGAGAAATTGCCTCTCAAGTAAGCTGAAGTAGAGTAGAGTAGAGTAGAGTAGAGTAGAGAGCAGAGTAGAGTAGAGTGGAGAGTAGAGAGAGTATATAGTATATAGAGTAGAGTATCTAGAGTAGAGTATATAAAGTAGAGTAACACCGCTGCCAAACGTTTTGCGCATGCGCGACGTCCGAGCTCGTCCTCAGAAAAAGAGCGGGAAAACACTGAAATATTTGGACTTGTCCAAGAGTCCAACACAAAAGTTAAATTTATAAGCATACTACCGAAAAGATAAGGTAGGTAATTTGTGCATGGCTTCTTTGTCAATATTGTAACATATTCTGAATTTACCCCTTCGTAATTTTCTTTACCCTTTTTTTAAAACACGAATGAATTGTCGAGTCTTACTTAGTCTTCACTGTCTGGTTGTTGTCGCCACGGCTAGTTCCCACTTCTCTTCCAATGTTTACTCAGCGAATTCACTCATGCGCAAACGTTTGGCAGCGGTGTTGAGTAGAGTATATAGAGTAAAGTATATAGAGTAAAGTATATAAAGTAGAGTAGACTAGAGTAGAGTGGAGTGGGGGGCAGTGGGGTAGAGTGGCAGACCTGGAAATAGTGGTGAATCCTGAGATCCTCGTTCCAAGAAAGGATTTTGGTTGTAAGTAAGTTTTGGTCTGGCAAGTGCCAACGAACTTGGCTGAGTTGTTTGTAGGGCCTGTTCACAGTGCAGTTTGAGGTCAATACGAGGTTGATCTGAGGCAAAGCGAGCCCAGTGTGAACAGTCGAATAAAACTTGAGAATTACGCGAAGTACGGAAGCTTGGCAATATCCATTCAATTCAATGGATTTTGTTAGGCACAGCTTTATTAAAGAGTGGTTTAGTCCTGCTAAATGTGCGACCACCGCGAAGAAAGTATTTGGTCCTTAGCGTAGGATCCGAGAAAAGTTGGTACTATTTCCAGGTCAGTATAGAGCAGAGTGGAGTGGAGTCGAGTGGAGTCGAGTGGAGTCGAGTGGAGTCGAGTGGAGTCGAGTGGAGTCGAGTGGAGTCGAGTCGAGTCGAGTCGAGTAGTGTGTCTACTCGAGTGGAGTGGAGAAGAGTGGGGTGGGGTGGGGTGAGTGGAGTGGAATGGAGAGGAGTGGAGTGGAATGGAGTGGAGTAGTTTGACTTTACCAAACACTGCAGGTTTTCACACTGGACCAATTAGGGATGACCACTGACCTGTATATAACTGGACCGCTTGCTCTTGCCAAAAAAGTGTGGCCATTTGAACATGGCGTCGAATGGCGAATTTGAGTCCTTCTGCTCATGGGAGTGACCACTGACCAGTGCTTGACACTGGTCTGTAGGCGTTTTATGCTTGTTCTTTTGGTGAAAAAAATGTTTTCTCTGTTTGAAAATTGATCTAAACTTTTCAGTTTAATATATTTTTACGCTCCGTTGTTGGCAACTAGTGACACCTGGAGAACACCAGCTTATAGTAAGTGCAGTTAAAACTTTCAATGGCCTTCAATGTAGTCTTTCGAAATACAAAATAAATGTTTTACATCGTCCGTTTTTCAGTATATGTGTAAGTTTTAATAAGCTTAACAGTTATGTTTACTTCGTATTTGCCTGCCTTCACTGGCCCTTCTGGTTCAGATTTCAAACTCAATGGAACATTTCAACATAAGGACAGAATTTTTCGCAAGATTTGGTATATGTTTTGCAACGAGAAATACTGATGTTTTACAACAGTAAGCTCATTAAATCCTTTTCGAAAAGTACTAAAATGTGCCGAAAGCCTACGAAAGTATTAGAATACAAGCCGTTGAATTGCCGGCCTGGTATTCACCTGTCAGTTCAGTTGTCCCTTCTTCTTTTCGGCAACAAAAACAATTAAATATATGCAAAAACAATTAAATATATGCAACAACAAAACCGAGTAACCGACCGATAGGAATTAACAATATAACTGCTTTGTGTATTTATGTCTGTACCTTTTTTAACCTTTCAAAAAAGATTTGTTGTGTTTATCCTTGATAATATCAGCGAGTCAAGGATTTTTTTCTTCATTTTCGCGGGATATTTTATAAAACCTGCGTCTGTAATCCAGTCAAAATCGTGGTCAGTGTTGTCTACCATGAGCAGAAGGACTCAAATTCGCCATTTGACGCCACGTTCAAATGGCCACACTTTTCATAACTCAAAGATAATAGGAGCAAGCGGTCCAGTTATATACAGGTCAGTGGGGATGACCCTTACTGGGCACATGGGAGAACAAAAAAAAAATAGAGTAATACACTGTTGCTGTGCCATTGCAAGACGAATTACAGTAAGGTATTTAATATTTGTTACTTTTTCCCCATGAAGGGAAATCAATGGTCAAACGCCAGCTGTGACGCCAGCCACTAAGAATCATCTACATCAATTCGAAGCCCAGGCGAGAAAAAGTAAGAATGAAGTTTTATGCCCTTGTTTTCAGGCTCCAAGATTATTCATAAATCAAAAGGGGAGAAAACACTTATTTATAAATCCAGTGTTCTAGCGTTATCATATTTTTCAAGCCGTTTCGCTGGTTCTTATCTTGTCTGATACCAAACAATTACTGGATGAGACTTTTTTTTTATGTCAAGAATTATCAAAGTTGAAGTCTGTTATCTGCCGAAGCCGAAGGCCGAGGCTGATGATGCGGTATGAGACCTTGATAATTCTTGATATCAAGAAAGTCGAATTCAATAATTGTTTTATTATACATTATACATTTTCAACTGAAAATGTATAATATCATAAAATATATATCCCTCAGAACGAAAAAACGCAATTCAAAGACATGCAGTTGCTTCTTTCCCGCGCTTTTCTTCTGTTTGCCTAGCTGGACAGGTTCACGTCAGCACATGCATAATAGGTCCTTTTTCCTACAGATAATACTAGGCAGTTGCGATATTGAAAAAAATCGATATCGAAAAAAAAATATCGACCATATCGAATTATGCAAATGAGAAAACGTAATTTAGTCAACTTGCATGTATACGCATCACAAACAGTTAAAAAGAAGTGCATGAAACCAGTCATGGTACGTCTCAAAGATTTATTAACAACGGTTTATCCGTTTATGAAAGTTTAAAGATATATTTACAAGCCTAATGGTTTCACAGTACGATTGTTTAATGTATATAATGTTTATAAATTTTCTGCGAGAAACACTAACATGTTTGCCTGGCTTGGCTTGAGGTACATGTATACTCGCTTTGCCGTAACTATCTGTCCCACTTTGCTAAAATGTCTCAGTTGGAGCACTGCTCGCCGGAATCGCCAGATATCGTCGGACATACTGCGACAGGAGAGGAAAATCATTCTCATGGAATTTCCACCACTGGAGTGGGTCGTCATCTCCATCGATCGTCGGAAATTGCAAATATCGGGCAATTTCATTTGCTACGCGATCTCGTGGTGACACAGCTGACATGTTGGGTCATCATTTTCATTACTTTTCTTAAAGTGATTCCAAACAGGACTTCTTTGATTAGACATTTTTACTTCCCTTTGCAACAGAATAACGAGTTTGAATGAGCTGTGTTATTTTGATACCTTGTTTTTAAACCTGCGTCGATACGCGTCATTAACATTATTATTCAAATTATTGCGAATTCCATCTTTATGAGTCATCACAAAACTATTGTTTTCAAGCGTTCAATGCCGCTGCTTGGTGATCTCCTGTGGTCACAGTTTCTCTGTTTTCGCTTTTAATTTCAATTGCCCACGCACTTGTATCATAAATTCGCAATTGCCGCCATACACACGTTCTCTAAACTTCACCGGTGAAAACAATAATTGCCGAATAATCGGAGATTAAGTTGTTTAGTTACAACTTTCGATATTTTCGATATGCGAAAAATCGAATATCGAATATCGATATTTTTGAAATATCGATATTTATCGAAAATATCGATATATCGCAACTGCCTAGATAATACCTCCAGAAACTATACAGATAATCGCATTATCGTTGTTGTTGATGTTGATGTTGTTGATGTTGTATTTGTAGTTAATCCTTCGTTAACCAGTCATCAAAATGAGAATGACGGCGGTGGTCACTCTGGCCCAAGTCACGGTCGAGGATTTCACGGTAGAGGTGGTTTTGGCCATAGAGGACGAGGAGGAATACGACCAGGGATGGGGCGTGGAGGAGACTTTGGTCCAGATATGCCTATGGGCAATCCATGGATGGGTAAGCATTACCGCAGTTCACATTGTTCAACCGTTAAAGTGGTTATGAAACGAAAATTAAGTCACTTATAGGACATTGGCAATAAAAATTAATTTTGTCTAATTTAAAAGAACTCGTAAAATTGTTATAGAGGATCTTTTACAACTTTTTTGAATCTTTCTTCGTTTTCAAAATATTCCAGTTTGTTTAATATGTAAATTAGATGGTCTCTCATTTCAGGAGCAGGGTACAGTATTTTTACACCTAGCAAAATCAGTTATATCACTAAGTTTGTTTAACGAAATAACTGGAAACTGTGCACATAAAAACGCCTTGTGACACTAAACATTTTATGTTGAGCAATCATAGAGGTGTAAGTGATTTTGTAACGTATGAAAATACTGTACCCTGCTCTTGACGTCAGAGATCATCTAATTTACATATCTAATAATATAGAGGGCAAAATTTCTCGAATATGATTGGCTAATGAAGAGGGCATTTTTTTGTAATTCAGGGCAAAATTACTTGCACTTGATTGGTTCCTTGATCAGCAGTCCTTGCATGTGATTGGTCGCTTGGTTACTTAGCAACAGTGAACCTCAGAGGACTGACAATGTTTTCAACAAATCTGCAAGGTTTTTCGGTCTGAAAATGCTTTTTTGTTTACTTTGAACTGATTTGAACTATTGAAGGAGTGTAAACTATTAGTGAAAATGAATACAGTAGAAAATTTACGAACTTTTGCCTGTGTTTACAAAAAGAAAGCTACATGCACAGCGATAGAGCGAGGGAAATTTGAATGTTGCCGAGCGTCGACCGTGATAAGGTACATTGTACTTCGACATTTTCTGGACATAACATAGCTCTTAAATAATTTTGCCAGCTATATTATTAACACATAATCGCATGAGTTCTCGTAAAATTAAGGTTTAATTTCACTCGTGTTTTCAAAATCTTACAAATTACAAAATTTGTAAAATTTTGAAAACACTCGTGAAATTAAACCGTAATTTTCCTCGACCCCATGCGATTACCTATACAAACGAACTGAAATATTTTAAAAACGAAGGAAGATAAAAAAAAGTTGTAAAAGATCTTCTATTGCAATTTTACGAGTTCTTTCAAATTTGACAAACTTCATTTTTATTGCCAATGTCTTTAATTATGCAAAATTATTCCGTGTCATGTTTTGCCAATTTTTTTACAGGATCTTGCAGGCCCTCTCAAAACCGTGGCCTGTCCATGATGCAATGAGGGCCTGCGGGGGAGGCAGCTATACCACAGAATAAGGATCAACCAGAAGTCCAACTCAGTGTCGGCACCTTTGATGTAAGCGTCCTCGGGAAATGTCGGCCTCGCGATCCCGGCGCCATTTTGAAAGTAAGTGCCCCCGGGAAACTAGCCCTCGTCCTTGCGACCCTCGGGCTCCTGTATTCAATTACTCTTGGCCTTCTTGTGACCTTTTAATTAACTTTATATTGTTATCTATCTGTATAAATAATATTTAGTTAAGTAAACAAATAATTTACTTTAGAAAACGATTCTTTTATTTGACCACGACCCTATTAAAACTTCAGTGAGCGGATACTACGGGTAAAAGTCCGTGGCAAAAAAGTCCTGCACTCCTGAAGCGGGTTTTGCATTTCTCGATTTTGCCGACACATTTCTTTATAGAAAAAGATTGCTAACAATTTCTGAACTACGTATTGTTGAAATACATCGGGTACGTATGTTGTTAGAAATTTTATAAGCTTTCATTTGGTATATAATTCAAATTTTAGTGTTACCTGTAACTTTTTAAAATGTTTAAAATGTTCTCACCATTGTTCGTAAAATAAGAATTATATAATGGGAAATGGACTCCTCACAAGTGTTATAGAATTTTGGATTTTGTTTTTAAATACTAAATGCACAGCCCTGAACAAGATATTAAACAAAGGGTACTGTCAAGTGCCATTCATGTCAGAACTTTTAATTTTCTTGCTGGGAAGTATTTTAAAATATGAAAAAAACATCATTATTTTGACGTGGACCGTCTGAAATGGATGAATTTAAGTTTGTTTTACCTTTTGTTGTTTTGGTGTTTGCTATAACCTCAGAACGACTTCTGGAATGAACCTAAGATATTTCTTGAACAGAAGCTAATTCAAATATGAAAGGAGTGGAAAAGTTTGCAGATTTCTAGTTGAAGTTGAAAACGTTTTTGGTGCAAATTAGTGATCATACCTTTTGAACATGAAAAAATATTAAAACTTTTATGGTCAATGGTCAGAACATTTTGAACATTTTAAAAGTTACAGGTAACACTATGATTTGAACTATATACCGAATGAAAGCTTATAAAATTTCTAACAACATACCTATACCCGTTGTATTTCAACAATGCGTAGTTAGCCATCTTCTTCTATAAACAAATGTGTCGGCATAATCGAGAAATGTAAAACTCAGCTTCGTGAGTACAGGACTTTTTTGCCACGGACTTTTACCCGTAGTATCCGCGTACTGAAGTTTTAATAACCTCGAGGTCAAAGAATTTTATCTCCAAAAAATCGTTTTCTAAAGTAAATTACTTATTTACTTAACTAAATATTATTTATATATATAGATAACAATATGAAGTTAATTAAAAGGCCACAAGACGACCAAGAGTAATTGACTACAGGAGCCCGAGGGTCGCAAGGACGAGAAGGCTATAATTTTCCGGGGGCACTTACTTTCAATATTGCCGACTGGTGCATGCGCATAAAAATAATGGGACGCTTTTTTCCGCGAGTTGGACTTCTGGTTGATCCTTATTCTGTAGCTATACCACTGATCTCAGTAAAACTGGATGGGCCATGGGGTCGAATTTCGCGTACCAGTTGTATGATGACGTGACCACTACCGAAAATTGTCGCGAAAGTTTATAGCTTTCGTAGATTGAAATCAGACAAAAAGAGTTATTTTAAGAAAATTTAAACGAATGTAAGGACACAAGAAGTAGTCAGTAAGGTTTAAGACGCTATTTTCTTGCATTTGTTTTTGTTACTGAGCTGTAAAACCTTTAAATTCCTTTGTTTTTCTTCAGTGCCGACAACGAACAAATTTCACGATAATATAAACTGAAAATCAGACTATAAAATCTACGAAGAATTCAATTCCAAGTCTTATTTCGTGTTGTGTACTTGCCATCTTTTGACTGTATTTGTTGTTAAACAGTGAAAACTAAACAAACCGGCATCCGTTGTTTGCTTTACGGCTTTTCCGACTCCCCCGGTACGGAGTACTTAATATTCCCCCCCGGATAATCTGACCGTGCTGACGTCAAGATTACTTATGCTAGTCAATTTGGGATTGGGAACAAGTTCTAAATGTTATGTTCCACTACGTAAGATGGCGGCGACTGCCACGAAATGTTTGACTGCTGGTCATAGGGAATGGCCTATCCAGTTTATTTAGAGATCAGTGGGCTATACTCATAGCACTGTCTGCGCAGCACTCTACGTTCTTGCATTCTCTAATGTTTACTATGCCTCTCTTAGGTCCAGCTGGCCCAATGCTTCGTCCGCCTCCCCCCGGTATGCCAGGATTTATGGACAGGGGTATGCCTCTGACAAGCTTACCCGGGGATAAACTCCCGCCAGGGATGATGATGCCGGGAGCAATGGTAAGTGGAGCATATAGGGAGCTTACACAAAAATGTTTACCTTTGGTTGAGAAAGACATTTTTCCATGTAACTGTTGAGTAGTTATTTTAGCAAGTACTCAGTATTTGTATGCGTGTTGTTTTTTGTCTTTTAATAGGGAATGCATCCGGGGATGTCAATGATGATGCCACTTCCTGGTGACCAGAGGCGGTCTGGAGAATGGGACCAACCAGGTAGCGTTTCATTATGCACTATTATCATCATGATCATGATCATCATTGTCATCATCATTATCATTATCATCATCATGATCATCGTCATCATCGTTGTCATCATCATCATCATCATCATCATCATCATCATCATCATCATCATCATCATCATGTCATCGTCGTTATCTTCGTCTTGATCATCATCATCATCATCATCATCATCATTATCATCATCATCATCATCATCATCATCATTATCATCATCATCATCATCATCATCATCATCATTATCATTATCATCATCATCATCATCATCATCATCATCATTATCATTTTCAAAAGAAATTGTTTAAAGCCACTAGGGATCTTCTCCTCCCAAAAGATGACTTATGTTTCCCTGAATATGTTGACAGTGTGGTATTGGTTAATGATATTGGTCGGTTTTTCCTGCTAATGTTGAAGTGACTGAGGGTATGGTTCGGAATGATCCAGTGTTCGATGGTGATCAGAAATTGCAGAATTTTAACCTCTTTCTGCTGAGGAAGTAACAAAGCTTATTCAGAGATCATCAAAGAAAAGCTGCAACTTGGACCCGATGCCAACATCACTGGTCGTTGGTTTGGTTAATGAACTTTTGCCTATCATTACCCAAATTGTGAATTCTTCTCTTTCCCTTGGATATTTCCCTGAGGATTGGAGGGCGGTTCTGGTTGATCCCAGACTGAAAAATGCTGGTCAGGTGGCGTCATTGCCAAATTTGAGACCTGTAAGTAATTTACAGTTTATTTCTAAACTGACAGAGATGGCGGTGTATGATCAGACCACAGAACACCTAATTCATTCAGAATTGTATCCGGTACTTCAGTCTGCGTATCGTGCTGGACATAGCACGGAGACAGCTCTCTTAAAGGTGCAGAATGATATTTTGATGGCAATGGATCGTCAGCATGTTACCTTACTGGTAGTCTTAGATTTGAGTGCGGCATTTGACACTGTTGATCATCAAGTGTTGTTACGTCGTCTGGAGATTACGTATGGTATAACTGGATCTGCTCTTAACTGGTTTCGATCGTATCTAACCAACAGGACTCAACGGGTGTATTTGCATCAAACGTATTCTGATGTTTTTCCGCTCCCACATGGTGTACCTCAAGGGTCATGTTTGGGCCCCTTGCTATTTTCGTTGTATGCAAGTAAACTCATTGAGATTGTCAAAACTCGTCTTCCTGATGTTCATGCTTATGCGGATGATTTCCAGATATATATCTCGTTTAAGCCAAATTCTGCTACTGGTGAGCAGGACGCAATAGCCGCTATTGGAAAGTGCATTGAAGATATCAGAAGTTGGATGATTGTGGATAAGTTAAAACTTAACGAGGATAAGACAGAATTCATTATCATAGGTACGAGTGTGCAGCTGAGTAAAGTGAATGTATCTGATATTATGGTTGGCCAAGTAAGAGTATCGTCAGTAACAGCTGTTAAGAACCTTGGGTCATGGTTTGATGCTAATCTGAATATGTCAGTGCATATACAGCAGCTCGCCTTGTCTGTAATGTTGCTAAGTATGATCATATCACCCCTACACTTGTTAAATTGCACTGGCTCCCTGTTAAGTATAGGGTAAATTTTAAGATAGCTATGCTTGTACATAAGTGCATATATGGCAATGCCCCTGAATATTTGAAGGATCTCATTCAAGTTAAAAGGAAATCGAGTTATAACCTCAGATCAAACGGGAGTGTATTATTAGTTGATTGTAGTGCAAGATCCAAGAAGACCCTTGGAGGCAGAGCTTTCAAAATAGTAGCCCCGAAAGTATGGAATATTTTACCAGAGGACATGAGAGATCATGATAATTTTAATGTTTTTAAGAAACAATTGAAGACATATTATTTTAGCTTAGCGTATTAAATTGTAATATAACATAAGTCGTATTTTAGGTATTTTATATTTGTATTATTGAATGTACTGCGCATTTGATCATATATTAGCATGTTAATTTGCGCATTATAAATATTAAATATTATTATTTATTATTATTATTATTATTATCATTATCATTACATTATCATTATCATTATCATTATCATCATTATCATTATCATCTTCTTCACGATCTTCATCATTATTATCATCATCTTCATATCATCATCATCATCATCATCTTCATCTTCATGATCATCTTCATCATCATCTTCATCATCCTTATCATTATCATCATCATCATCATCATCATCATCATCATCATCATCTTCATCATCACATTCATCACCATTATCATCATTTTCATCATCATCTTCTTCATGATCTTCATTATTATTATCGTCTTCATCATCATCATTTTTATCATCATCATCGTCATCATCATCATCATCATCATCATCATCATCATCATCATCATCATCATGTCATGGTCGTTGTTTTCATTTTGATCATCATCATTAATGTCTTATTGTTGTGTATGCTGCAATTGCTGTTGTATTTAATATTATTAATATTTATTATTCAACATAACTAGGTTTGCCAAAATCACAAGTTGCTCCACATTTCAATCCAGCGTTTTTCCCTGTCGAGGGACCTCCGGTGAGTTTAAGTATCGGGGGGCGTAGGAAGCAGGGGGACCAAATCTTCCTACACCACCGTTAAAGTACCTATGAAACGAAAATTAAGTTTGTCTTATTTGAAAGAACACTTAAAATGATAGAGTAACATCTTTGGCAGTTTTTCGTTTCCTTGCTTCGTTCTTGAGATGTTTTAGTTTGTTTGATATGGAAAATTAAACATTTTGACGTCGTAGGTATATAATGAGCTATCGGAGAAGGTTAGATATCTTTTCTATTCACAGTGCAATATAATTCCAAAAACTTGGTCTGACATTATGTCAGACCAACCCAGGTTTTGGTCGGACATGATCGGACACTAATTATTTTTGAATTCAATGGAGAAAATTTTTTTTAATTTAGCAACTTAAAAGAAAAGTAAATAAACTTAAATAGAACAGTGGTAAATAGAACAACAACTTCGTCACAGTATCAATATAAAATACTTATCATAATACATGAACAAAAATATTAACAGGTACGGTGTATTACTAATTTACTATATAACATAATATAAGTTCAGTACTAAGTACTTAATTAAGCAGATTATACGGACAGTTTGAGAAATTAGCTTCGAAGTTTAAAAACAAGCGAATAAGCGATATTTCGCACTTAACGACTCAAAACAAAGTGCGCTAGAAAAGGCTGGCTCAGTGCGGGAAAACATTTTCCCTTGCACGTGTAACCGATTACGTTTTGGTTTTGCGAGAATGAGGGAGAAATTACTGCGGCCAAATGGTCGGCCAAAATGTCCGTGCAGAGCAATCAGTGGACGGCCATATCCATGTTTTGCGCGGAATATGGCCGGTGGCCGACCGTTATATTGCACTCTGTTTCTATTATCAAACCAAATTAATTTGTATGAATAATTCATATAGATCTTCAAGTGATTATTATATTTGATAATAGCAAAGATATACAACTTTTTCGATAACTCATTATGCATTTGTGACGTCAAAATGTTTAATTTGCATATCAAACAAACTGAAATATCTCAAGAACGAAGCAAGGCAACGAAAAACTACAAAATATGTTACTCTACCATTTTAGGTGTTCTTTCAAATAAGACAAACTTAATTTTCCTTTCATAGACAGCAGTTAAGCTGTGAAAATGCTGAAAATGCAACAATTAACTATGGTCTTTGGTTTTGCAATGTTTGGTCGACGACGGTTAAATCCGATGTTATAACCTTGTTTAGCTACTCACTATCTAATCCTTAAACACTGTCTAACTAGATTTCCGTTCCTGCAATTGGCCCTAAATCTTCTTGTAAGAACAATAAAGATGACGTAATCATTGTATTAACTTCAAAAACTCATTAATAATTCATGAGGAAAACACACAAGAAAATCATGACCGTATCGTATCTTTATATGTGATAAAGATTTCTCCTGATTTACATAAACTTTAGCTTTGATTTTCTCGGCTTAGACAAGGTTATTTTTCAAACTAACTCCGCCAATCAACTTACCAAGTGGTTCGTTTTTGAAGCCGTATAATAAACTCGCAGTTCGTATTTTATCAGATATAAAAACACTCGGCTTCGCCTCGTGTCTTCATATCTGATAAAACACTCCTGCTCGTTTATTAAACAGTACTTAAAGGTGCTTTCCAGTCAGTTCTGCGCATGTACGAAACTAATGTTTACATCTTTATTTACAAAAAATATACTGATACCTTATTCAAGACTGCAAGCTTTTCTTACTTCTTCTTCATTAATTCATTAATTTATCACGCTCTGAACGATTTTAACAATAGGCGAGTTTGAGGGTGTTGCGTGCGCATCATTTTTCAAAAAAAACTGGCAAGCTTCCCTCAAAGTAAACATACTATTTTAAATAAACAAAGTATAGATGCAGTTTCTGGATGTTTAACGCTGTTGTTCTGCTGTTCTTGGCTCGGTCGCAAGTCTGTTTGCCATTGCTTACTTTGTGGGGAGCCCGCCAAGAGCCCGCCAATTTCTTTGCAAAATGATGCGCGCGCAACACCCTGAAACTCGCCTATTTAAACCCTGACTTTCATGGCATTAAGTCACTGTCATTGTTCAAACTTAAACTTGGCAAATTATCCTCTTAACTGCTACGATTGTAATCATATCTATT
Organism: Corallium rubrum; assembly: GCA_964035015.1. NCBI lineage: Eukaryota > Metazoa > Cnidaria > Anthozoa > Scleralcyonacea > Coralliidae > Corallium > Corallium rubrum. The sequence goes on from OZ036001.1 coordinate 14,400,803, forward strand.
TTTTACTATATTATATTAACTTATTTCATTTATGTTGCACAGGGCCCCTTGAAAAACACTTCGGTGACATGGGCCCCCTGTTAAAATATTATTATTATTATTATTATTATTATTATTATTATTATTATTATTATTATTATTATTATTATTATTATTATTATTATTATTATTATTATTAAAACGAATTATTATACAGGATAAAAACACTTCAGCAAATAGCTTGCTGTTGTCAATGTGTGTCCTGTAGCCTTAATTAATTAATTAATTAACTAATAAATATATACTGATTAAAACGAGTTACTAAATATAAAGGTTAAGATACATTAAAAATTACATTATTATTATTATTATTATTATTATTATTATTATTATTATTATTATTATTATTATTATTATTATTATTATTATTATTATTATTATTATTTCAAAACAAAACATTTTCAGAAGAAATAGAAGAAATCCGAAGAGATATCCTCGCCGAATCGCTTGGTTTTCTGCCAGTTTACATTGAGCAGAGTACTTCATGTAATTATCTACGAATGTCTTGTTTTGGGGACTCCATTGCGGTCATGCGCAGAACGGACTGTACGTCACATTTAATGTTCACTGCATCAAGTGTTCTAATTATATTTCTGTTTATTTTATTTCAGCCTGATGGTATGATGACTGGAATGATGCCTCCAGGCCCAAGGTAACTGCTAAGAATTGTTTGCTTTTTTGTTTAGTGAACGAGCAGGGTTGTTTTGTCAACCTCGTCCCCAGGGCATTTTGCCTCCTCCACGTTGGGAGGTCGGCGAAAATGGCCCTGGCATCGGCTGGTCACGTGACACCCAGAATTTTGGGGTGTTTTGGCAAGAAAATTTATGCAGTCTTTGTGTTTCGTTTTTGTATCGTACGTATACATGAATAATAAATAAGAAATATTTAACGCTCTGCCGAATCACTCATGTGAACCTTTATCATAAATGCAACTGGCTAGCATTATTCATCATGATACTCCCCACGATTATCCAGGATACATTTAAATGTCGGGAAGAAACATATATCTAATGTTGTTCTTGACTTTAACCAAAGCTATCGTTACAATTCTTTGGATGAACTTCGCAGAGTGGATTTATTGCAATTCATATTTTGATGAATAAATTACACTGTATCTGAATTAATCAAGTTTTTAAACCGGCCAATCCGATTATAGAATCGACCAGCCGATGCCAGGGCCATTTTCGCCGACCTCCCAACGTGGAGGCAAAATGCCCTGGGGACGAGGTTGTTGTTTTGTAATGTTTTTAGTCAAAGCGGATGTTCTGTCCCGCGCGACCTTGCAATATTGATACTAGTTGCAACATTGCAATATTGATAGCAACATTGCACTTAGCAAGTTCCTAAAAATTCGCATTTTAAATATCGATTTATTTTTCGCCTCGATTTTCCCTTAAAATACTGGTTTGTTTGAGAAGCTATATCATACACTCGGAAGAGTGTTTCATCAGGATTTCCAAACACCTCGAAATTTTTCCAAAACCTCGGCTTCGCCTCCGTTTTCAACAAAAGTCTCGGTGTTTGGAAATCCTGATGAAACACTCCTCCTCGTGTATGATATATAACTTGAAAGTCAGAACAACTAACTCTAAGTAAACTTCATGTTATGTGATGTTCGATATTTAAAATGGGAATTTTTAGCAACTTGCCAAGGAATCGCCGTGTATCGTTAGCAAGTCAACATTGCAATACACCAATAGGCTGGATGTTGCAGGTTGCAAAACGAAAATCGCACTGTGTAACACCGCGTAGCAACTTGCGATTTTCTTATTTTTGCCGTGTTGCAAGTTGCAAAAAAAGTTGGATGGGCAGAACTTGTAACACCCTTTCTGCAACTTGCAACACATTTTTTTTCAATGCTAACCAATCAGGTGTGAGAACTTTAGGATAGCGCGCACACTCAAGACTGGGATCAACATGGCGGATGAGCTTGACGATGACATTTCGAGGAAAATGTGTCTGCGTGGAACACTGCCCTAGGCAACTTGCAACTTTTTTTCACTGCGTAAAAATTGCAAGAAAAAAACAAGTGTTTTATCGAGTGTAAAATACATACTATTTGTCCATTTAGATTTGAAGGTGATTTTATGGGAAGATCTATGCCTCCTGATATGTATGGACAGTTTCCCAGACCAGGTATAAGAATGGAGGAGATATTGGGACCAGTTGCAAAAATGCAACATCAAGGTCTTCTGACTGGGAGTCGAACCCGCGACTCTATAGTGCAGTGCTCTGACCACTGAGCTACGGAGGATATATATATATATATATATATATATATATATATATATATATATATATATATATATATATGGCTAGCATTACACTCGGTTAAACTGAGTTTTTGGTGGAAGAAAATTCTCGATTGTAAAAATATATACATTTTAAGTGATAGATAAAGCATGAGCGGCCGATCTGTATGGGGATTTACAAGGCGAGCCGAAGTAAATCCCCGTACAGATCGGACGCGAATGCTTTATCGTACTTGTGAAATGAAACAATAGAATGAAGCTAATTAGTATTATAACTTTTGATAAAGATCACCAAGAAGGTTAATTAGTATTCTTAACTTTTTGATACAGATCACTTTGTCCAAATTGGGATTTACAGACGTATACATGTGACTTGAATGCTACGTTTTCATTGCTTCTTAATTATTCATGAATTTCACAAGTATTATTTACAATATGAGCGGCGGTGTTGTATCGGATATAGAAACTCAAGCTGAAGGCGGAAGGTTGTATGTCCAATACAACACGGACGCGAATATTGTAAAGTGCTTGTTACACGAATGTAAACGCGGCGTTCGTATTCGTCTATAATCTTAAAGATAGGAATGATTTGTGGTGAGAAAATCGAACGAAAACTTTATGTGAATCAGCAAGATTTTGTATCAGATATACGACTACTGATTAAACGTTCATTTCTTTTGTGTTTTCTTCATGAATTATTAATGCCGATTACAAATCATATATACGTTTTTTTTTTAACTTTGGCAGGCGAGGATTTTAATGAATTCACAAGACAAAATCAGATGTTGACAAGTAATTCGATCAAGAAGGCTATGGTGGAGTCAAATTCTGGTATGATGCTGTAGTTCATACCATGCATTGTTTGTTTTTGTTTTGTTTTTTGTTTTGTTTTGTTTTGTTTTGTTTTGTTTTGTTTTGTTTTGTTTTTGTTTTTGTTTTGTTTTGTTTTGTTTTGTTTTGTTTTGTTTTGTTTTGTTTGTTTTTTGCTTTTGTTTTGTTTTGTTTTGTTTTGTTTTGTTTTTGCTTTTGTTTTTGTTTTGTTTTGTTTTGTTTTGTTTTGTTTTGTTTTGTTTTGTTTTGTTTTGTTTTGTTTTGTTTTGTTTTGTTTTTGCTTTTGCTTTTGCTTTGTTTTGTTTTGTTTTGTTTTGTTTTGTTTTGTTTTGTTTTGTTTTGTTTTGTTTTGTTTTGTTTTGTTTTGTTTTTGCGGATACTGGTTGCTAAACCATAATCCGCTATGTCATGAGCGCGGATGTGTGTGTGTGTGTGTGTGTGTGTGTGTGAGAATGTTTTCGTCAATCACGTGATCAACGCAGACCAATAGCAATAGTCCAAATCAGCATACTTCAGAAGTCTTATTTATAGGTCAGAAGGGTTTACGAACGTGAACACGAACAACGAATAGGAGATAAATGTTGAGTTTTGTTTCAGGTAATGAACATTTGCACGCAATCACAAGACGTCAAGAAATATGATGACAAGTCGATAGCGCAGAGTGGACTACTGGTCTGTCCGTATAAATTTGAACGTTTTTGAGAATTTTTGCGGATAGTCTGGTTTCGAAACAATATGTATTTCAGCATTTTAATACATTTTTATGCATGCATGTATGTATGTGTATGTATGTATGTACTGTTGTTTTATACTATAAATACAAGCGCGCGGTGACTGCACATTTACATGCCATACTTTCTCGTGTTCAATACAGCATCACCTAATAAAACCATACAAGGTGTTACTATAATAATTCCGGAACGCATTTCGACTTTGTCGCCTAAACGACAAGCTTTCCAAGGACGAAGAAACAGTGTGAGCGCTTGTTTGGCTTCGGATTAAAGATCTTTCTGAAATCGGAATGCCCTTTTAACTATTAAATGTTTCAAGTGTTTACGTGTTATAAGCGCTCGACCAAGATGTTTTAGCTATAGGTTTACACGCAGAAATCCACCGTGCTTGGCATTATTTATGTTACATGTAGACGTATGCAATACCCATTCAAAAAACGCGTTGAACATCGACTTATTGAGACGCATGAATGCATATGTTACCAGAGTCTAAAACATAGACATATAAAACATAAAAATATCATATGCTTTAACAATGCGATTAGCGTCCGCGTTTCCTGTTTTTGCCGATTTACCTAACATTACACTCAAGCGAAATTAAAGCGATATAAGTACCATATTTTAATGCGATTATAGGGACCGCGTTTCACGTTTTTTTTTCCTGTTCACAAAACTGAACAGTTAACATGTCCAGGGGAAAACAAGCTGTAATGACGTCGCAAAAATAAATCAAGTCGACATAGGTTATGCTATGCTAAAAGCTGCTTGCCGCCAAGATTACAAAAAGAACAAACAGCAGGTTGAACAATAAATAAAACTATTATATGTAAATCCACTTAACGTGCGTTTTTGCGGATACTGGTTGCTAAACCATCCGAATGTTTTCGTCAATGACGTGATCAAGGCGAAACGCTAATAGGCATACTTCAGAAGTCTTATTCGTATGTCCGAAGGGTTTACGAGCGTGTACCAGCGTGTACCAGAACGCACTTCAACTTTCTCGCTAAAACGAGAAGCTTTTCATGGACGAAAAGACAGAGCGAGTGCTTGTTTGGGTTCGAACCAAGGATCTTCATGAAATATGAATAGCCTTTTAACTAATGTTTCAAGTGTACTGTTGACATGTTAGGCCCTCGGCCATCTGATTGTCTGTATATACGCAGAAGTCAACTGTATTTGGTACTGCTTGAGTTACATGTAGGCGTATAAAGTACTTATTCAAAAAGCGCGTTGATCATTGTTGAGACAAATCAATTCATGTGTTACCAGAGTCTAATGTAGACAGTAAAGAATAGATTAGAACGAAAGCGATATATTATAAAATTGTCATTTTAAGATTACAGTTAAGATTAGGGTTGGGGCAGGGCTTGGGTTAGGGATTGGGTTGGAGTTTAAGTAAGGGCTAGAATTAAGCATTTATCTTGTTAAGTTATTAAAGGCATTTAAACATTAATAATTATTGTCGATTCTAGATGATACGTGAGAGCATATGCTGATATGTCACAAGGTTATCAAGCATTTTCAGTATATTTTGGCGAACAATTTACGTTGTTCAATCACTATCTGTAGGCCAAATAAAAACCAGTATCCGTATGTACGCATTGCGTACCTATTTTTGTTTTTGTTTTGTTTTGTTTTGTTTTGTTTTGTTTTGTTTTGTTTTGTTTTGTTTTGTTTTGTTTTGTTTTGTTTTGTTTTGTTTTGTTTTGTTTTGTTTTTGTTCTTGTTTTTGTTTTTGTTTTTGTTTTTGTTTTTGTTTGTTATATTTATTTGTATTGAGGTATTTTCAAAATAGTAATGAAGATGACGTCAAAGTAGGCATTTGCTTTTTTTCTCTCTTTTTCCATAATAAGCTGCTTGAAATATTTAATGAAAAAAAAGAGAAATAGAATATACTATTCAAGTGTGCCATTAACGTGTAATGTTTCTTCTCTTAAAGTGCTTATGAAACGAAAATTAAGTTTGTCTTATTTGAAAGTATTTTTAAAATGACAAAGTAACATCTTTTGCTGTTTTTTTGTTTCCTTGCTTTTTTTTTAAGATATCACAGTTTGTTTTGTAAGTGACAGTTTGTTTTATAATGACTCAGTGGGAAAGGTTATATATCTTTTTATCAGACGGAATCACTTCGAAGCAATTATGTGTGTGTGTGTAATAAAAGTAGCGTGTTGCGTAGGCAGTGTAGAAACAACAATCGAAATATGGCAAGGTTAGATATACTGCCGAAACAGAGAACGTAGGAGTCTAACGTTTCGAGCGAAGGGCCTTCGTCAGAGAGAAGTGTGTTTTCCCTTGCAACAACAAAAATATACATTTTCAACTGATTCCGTTAATAATGGCAAATATATATAATTATTATATATATATATATATATATATATATATATATATATATATATATATATATATATATATATATATATATATATATAACTTTTTCCAAGTCAGTCATTATGCACGTTGTGATGTCACTGGCTAGTTTCACATATCAAACCAAAACTAACTGACATATCTCGACAACGAAACAAGGAAACAAAAAAACTGCAGAAGATGTTACTTTGCCATTTCAAAAGTACTTTCAAATAAGACAAACAAAAATTTTCGTTTCATAAGCCCTTTAAATAGAAAATTTTGTATGCAAATTATGGAAATACAAACCTAAATATAACAATAAATAAATACATCTTATTACATGTGTTGGTTTGTATAGTATCGCTGTATATTTTTACGAGTTGTGCCGTATTTACTCGTAAACAACTCGTAAAAATATACAGCGGTACTACACACCAAAACATCTTATAAGAGATTTATTATACAACTGCTCTGATCAACAAATTTTTATGGAAAAAGAAAACTCTAGAAAGACCAGAGAAGTAGCGTGACTTGCACCAAGACAAAATAATAAGCATACATGAAGTAGTCTCCCGTGTGATAAATTTGATTGGCTAACAAACCAAATAATGTGCAAATAACTAACTATCCAATATCGCTGTATATTTGCACTCATTTTTAGCGTTATTTGGACAATTCGTAATGCAGTTGTATAATAAGAGCTCATATCACGAAATGTTTTGACATTCAACTATACACTTTACATAGAATCCATATCAGTAGTATCGTATTTGGGGTTATAGGTGCTTTAAATTATTTTCCATTATTATCATTCATATTATGATTTAGATAATTATGCCAATCTGTTATTTCTGTATATTTTCAGGCCAGCATGAAATCGCTATTGAGACTTTAGTGCAGGCCATTTCCATCATTAAACAATCCCCTGTTGCCCAGGACGAAACAAGTCAGGTAAGATTAAAAAATAGAACCAATGAAGTCAACACCATGCATTACATGCCAGAAATAGACCAGTCCGTTATAAGACGCAGAAATAGCCTAGTTTCTAGGCCTTTTGTTTCCGCCATGAGCTTGGCCACGTAGTCGGTTTGGGTTGCTGGGAAGACTGGGGAGAGACTGGAAACGAGAAGGCCTAGCAAAATTCGCAAAACGGTCCTACCCAACACCGCTGCCAAACGTTTGCGCATGCGTGAATTCACTGAGCAAACATTGCAAGAGAAGTGGGAACTAGCCGTGGCGACAACAACCAGAGAGTGAAGATTAAGTAAGACTCGACTATTCATTTGTGTTTAAAGAAAATTACGAAGGGGTAAATTCAGAATATGTTACAATATTGACAAGGAAGCCATGCACAAATTACCTACCTTATCTTTTTGGTAGTATGCTTATAATTTTAACTTTTGTGTCGGACTCTCGGACCAGTCCAAATATTTCAGTGTTTTCCCGCTCTTTTTCCGAGGACGAGCTCGGACGTCGCACATGCGCAAAACGTTTGGCAGCGGTGTTGTCCTGCCCAGAATCGTTCTGACCCTTCGAGTGTTCCTGGGATCTAGTACATATACCGATAAAGACGTCTGCGAAGATTTTACCAAAGATCTTGGCGATCAAAAGAGGGAAATTATGGAATACAGTATATTCCAATTGGAGCTCAAAATGAAAATTTAACTGTTTAACTTTCAACTTTTGGCGGTTGCAGAAGGAAAGCTAGTGATAAGAAAGCTAGGCTAGTGAAACTTCGTCGATCCGAGGGGAGCAGGCTTGTATTATTTTATACAGAAGGAAATAGTAAGTGTCGGGAAACTCTTAGGACATCATAATATCACAACTCTTCCTCAAACAGATAACCACGTTGTAAAATGAAAGTGTTTGCGAATTTTGCTAGGCCTTCCCCAGCGCGTCCGTTCGGATCACTTCCGAAACGCGTTAACCGAGGAATGCCTAGAAACTAGGCTAACGCAGAAACATAACTTCTCTAAAAAATTGAACTAGAGTTCTTATTAAGAACATAGTCAATAGAGATATGGTCTGGAAACTCGGCAAACTTCAAAGCGCCTATAATGAGCTGTGATTTTATGTTGAACCGTGCACATCCTTTGTTTTAGGTTTATTAATATTTAAATAGCACAGTTGAGTCATTGAACTGAAACGTTGCTTATTGGACAATTCGTTCATTATACTAAAATACAATGTGTTCAGTGACCGTACACAGTGCACAAAAATGCATAAAGGCGAACAAAAAGATAGACCAAAGACTTTAGCTGAGTTCCAGACCATATCTCGATTGACTATGTTAAGAACCAACCGAGACCAGTCGAGAGATATGTAAGTTAGAAGCGAAGAGTGTGGAATTGTGTGTAAGTGTTAAAACGACTTTAGTTATTGAGGGTAATACATATGACAGTATTTAGATACTGATAACCCAATGGCCCGCACCCCTTGATGGAATTTATAGTGTGTAGATTGAACTGTGGAAACTATGGTGTTGATTTTACAGAGGGAGGAAAACCAGAGAACTCGAATTTCTTTCATAATAATTTAGATGGAAAAATTACTCGAATATGATTGGCTAATGAAGAGGGCATTTTTTTGTAATTCAGGGCAAAATTAATTAGTCTTGTACGTGATTGGTCGCTTGGTTACTTAGCAACAGTGAACCTCAGAGGACTGACCTTTTCTCAACAAATCTGCAAGGTTTTTCAGTCTGAAAATGCTTTTTTGTTTACTTTGAACTAATTTAAAATGGCCCCATGCGGTTACCCATACAAATACTGATTCATTTGAGAAGCTATATTTAAACTCGAAAGTTGTGTTCATCAGATCATATCCAAACACCTCAAAGTAGTTAGTTAAAACACCTCGGCTTCACCTTCTTTTTTTCAACACACTTCTATACTAACACCAAGTAAACAAATGTCGTACAAATTGTGCCAGCGATATAATATGTGTATCTTGTTGTTTTAGATTCTTGTCCAGTCTCTTCAGGATTGCTTACAAGGCATTGAACAACAGATGCTTTCCAGTTCTGGCGGTGCGCTCACACCTGCAAGAAAGTAAGAAGCTCAGAGTATTATCTAAGATTGATTTATAACATAGATTTACCACAACAGCGTTTCGAATTGGTTGTGCGTGCTCGGGATGTTGTAGGATAGGTCGGGATGTTGTAGGATATGTCGAGATACGGTAGGATAGGTTGGGATGTGGAAAGATATGTCGGGTATGGTACGATAGCTTGGGATATGGTTAGGCTTCGGGGGAAAGTGGGCTCTGCCAACAAACTCGATCTAGCTTCGCCCCAAGTTTGAGGCGAGTCAGTCAGGTTTTGAACTGGTCAAACAAGTTCTAGTTTATGAACACGCGCAAGCACGAAAGTAGCATGTAAAGCGTTAGAGTCTGGCCCCAAAATAGTATCCTGGCAACCGTTCACGCATGCTCAAAAAGAAATATCGAGTTTGTTGGCAGAGCCACTTTCCCCCGAAGCCTGCGTTGGTCGGAAAGGGCCTCTGACTCGCAGGGTAGGTCGGGATTAATAGGATAGGTCAGGGTTTGGTAGGATAGCTTGGGATATGATAGGATAGATCAGGATGGGATAGGATAGGTCGAGATGTGGTAGGATAAGTCAGGATAGGATAGATCGGGATGCGGTATGATAGGTTGGGATATGGTAGGATAGATCAAGATGGGATAGGATAGGTCAAGATGTGGTAGGATAGGTTGGGATGTGATAGGATACATTGGGATGTGGTAGGTAGATCGGGATATTGTAGAACAGATTGGATAGGATAGGTCGGGATGTGGTAGGATAAGTCAGGATATACAGTAGTGGGATAGGTCGGGGTGTGGTAGGATAAGTCAGGATATACAGGAGTATGATAGGTCGGGATGTGGTAGGATAAGTCAGGATATACAGTAGTAGGATAGGTTGGGATAGATTGGGATGTGGTAGGATAAGTCAAGATATACAGTAGTAGGATAGGTTGGGATAGATCGGTATATGGTAGGATAAGTCAGGATATACAGTAGTAGGATAGGTTGGGATAGGTCGGGATGTGGTAGGATAAGTCAGGATATACAGTAGTAAGATAGGTTGGGGTGCCACAAATTACCACTATTTGTCATCATGCAAACTTTCAAAGAATTAAAATGAAACTTGTTGTTTTAAGGTCGGGCAAACGTGATTCTCGTCGCTATAGTGACGAAGAACTTGATGGCGAGAGGCGGCGAAGAAAAAGAAGGTCAAGGTCAAGATCCAGATCACGTGGAAGAAGATCCCGATCACGTGATAGGCGTTCTCGTTCACGTTCGCGTTCACGGGAAAGACATCGCAGAAGATAGAACAAATGGTGAGGAAAAAATTTGTTCCTTTCGGTCTACATAGACCTTACAAAGTGTGTTTATGCATAGTGTCTAGAGATTGTCTGGAAATGTGGAGAACATCAAAGCGGCTTACAATGAGCTGCAATTTAAGTTGAGGATGATTCGAGTGTAGAATATATACATTTTTAAGACCAAACCGGGACCAGTTGCGAAAAATGCAACTACACAGGCTTTCCGGCAGGAATTGAACCCACGACCTTGCGATTCTAGTGCAATGCTCTGACCACAGCCACGGAGGCCGTTGCCGAGAGCTTGATAGCGAGTTCTGTATACATTAAGGTGGTAATGCCAGGAGAGAATTGGGTTTATTAGAAGTAATATTGGGCATTTCACTCGACTACATAGCATTTTCTAGAGATTTTTCGTGGGTTCAATTCCTGCCGGAAGGCCTGTGTAGTTGCATTTTTTGCAACTGGTCCCGGTTTGGTCTTAAAAATGTATATATTCTACACTCGAATTTTCCTTCACCAAAAATCCCTAGAACATGCTATGTAGTGGAGTGAAATGCCCAATATTACTTCTAAGTTGAGAATGGCCTGAAACTGAACAAATCTTTTGTTTTGCGTTCATTAAAGTGCCTATGAACTCAAATAAGATATTACTGATATAGATTCTATGTAACGTGAATAGTTGAATGCGAAAATATTTTCTGACTTGAACTTCTATTCTTGGTTTTCATCTGACGTCACGGCGGCCATGTTGGTGCACAATCTTTATCCTATGGGAATTTAACTCTATTCTTATTCAAAGATTTTGTATTGTTTCACCACCCCAACGGGGTCAGCTCACGTGAGTGAAAACCGAGAATTTGTTGTTATATTGAGGTTTGTATTTCGAAAATGTTAATGAGATGACGTCAATGTTAGGCATTTATGTGTGTTTTTTTCTTTTCTTATGATAAACCGCTTGAAGATTTTAATGAAAAAAGTGATAAGATACAGAATATACTATAGAAGTATGCCAGTAACATGTGAATTGGGTAATATTTCTGCTGTAACGGAACACTGCGTATGCAAATTATGCCTACATAGACGTCATCCTCATTACCATTTTGGAAATACAAACCTCAATATAACAACAAACAAAAGTTCAAATCAAAAAATATTTTGGCATTCAACTATACACATTAAATAGAAACCACATGCAGTATAGAGAGGATATTACACGGCGGTGAGAAGATATGAATTTTATCTTCGAGTGGGGAAAAAATAAATAAATTTTACGAATGAGTGTAGCGAATGAGTAAAATATTGTTTTTGCCACGAGAAGATAAAATTCATATCTTCAAGCCACCGTGTAATGTTCTTTTTATTATATAGATTCAATGCAAAAAGCGGTAAAATTCTAAATGACGTCATCGATATCTTCACTGGTGAGGATATGGAAAATACGACACTGTATATTTCCTAGTAAAACACTCGCATTTATATAATAAAGTAATATCATATTTGGGTTTATAAGTACTTCAATATTTATACTGTCTTCATTGTACCAAGAATACATTGGGGCCTTTTATACGGCGCAAAATAAACCGCGGCTTAAATAAGTCGCAAACAGCTCGTATAAACGGTCAATTCTTGAATAAGTCGCGGCTTATTTTGGACTAGCATCAACCCTGGGCTTATTTTAGTCGCAGTTTATTGATTACATGACCGTTTATACGAGCTGTTCGCGACTTATTTAAGCCACGGCTTATTTTGCCCAGTATAAAAGGCCCTAATGTGTTCAGCAAGCGTGAAAGTGCACAAACGTGAACAAAAACGTGTAGAACAAAGACTTTGGCCGCGTTTCCAGACAATTTATTTGTAATTTATGCTATAGTTAAACAACTTGTATTTTTTATGAGCTAAAGTTAACTCAACAGCCGCTTCTCGTTCGCTTTTTGCTTTTGGTGGTGGTGGTGGTGGTGGTGGTGGTGGCGGTGGTGGTGGCGGCGGTGGTGGTGGCGGTGGTGGTGGTGGTGGTGGCGGTGGTTTAGGCGGTGGTGGTGGTGGTGGCGGCGGTGGTGGTGGTGGCGGCGGCGGCGGCGGTGGTGGTGGCGGTGGTGATGGTGGTGGTGGTGGTGGTGGTGTTGGTGGATTTGTTGGAAATATTCAACAAAAAAGGCAGAAAAATAGTCCAAATCCAACGCTTTTCGTGCATTTGCCAGATATTTATGAGATTTGTCGCATATTTATGAAGTTCTTCCCCCCCCCCCCCCCCCCGACCTGAAAAGGTGAATTTCCGCCACTGGTTTGTAGTAGAAAAAGTACTTTAATTTGCCTTACTTGTGGATTTTGTCTGATAACACTTTTTTTCTTTTTTTTTGGAGTGGCTTATTAGTTTAGGCTACTAGTATTTAAGTTGTTTAAACTCATAATACCTTTAGTATTTTACTCCGACTAATGCCAGAGTATTTTACTTTGGCTAACGCCAGACGATTTTACTCGTCAAGGGAATACCCCTGGTAGTCAAGGGGTTAAACTGATCTTTAACTTTTTCTTTGTTTTGGTCCTAGGGCGAAGGTGCTGCATCCTTTCCAAAGTGTTATTTTAGTTGATTTTCCCAGACCATTTCGTGAGTAACTGTCTAACTGGATTAACATATCTCACAAACCTAACTGCAGTAAAAGCGACATCACTTTTAAGTGCATTAGTTAGTTGCACTTAAAGTTGCACTTTTAGTTGCATTATTAAGTTGATAGTACGTATCTCTAACATTCATTCGTCTCTTAGCTATATGCTCGCACAGCAAGTGTGTTATACCGTGTTTTAATAAATGTTTTAACATTGCAAGTATTTTCCAGTTGAAGGGAGAGTCTGTTGTTCGCGCGATCTCTGCTTTCCGCCATATTTGGCGCAAACATAAACTAAACTAATCTTATTTATACTGGATATCTCTATCAGTTAAAAGCTAACTGTTCTCCCTAGAGGTCCAGTAAAGGCCATCCCTCATTGGTCCAGTGTTTCTACAGGAAGAAACCGGAGCCTCGTGCTGACTCGCGGAAAAGGCTCTGGGGGAATCCAAACGGGAACACCAAAATTCTTTGGTGTTCTTTCAAAAGCGCATGCGTTTAAGTTCGCGGTTTGGGACTTGGACACGAGATCATCGACAGTTGTTTGGAATATAAATTTTCCTTTCGTTTTCGATTCTGGCGGTTTAGCTGCCTCGTATTAACTCGTTTGGCTTTAGAACAGTTGCGATTGTGGTACATTCCGTTCGAAGAAGGTATTTGTCAAGTGTGGCTCATCGCCGCGTTTACTCGGCGGGACAGAAGACATTAGAATTTTAATACGAGTTCGCATCAGAGCTTGGCAATAGAGCCGCGTCGGCATTTCTTCGTATTTACGGCCTCTTTTAGTGAAGGTAGTTCTCTTTAATTTGTTGCACTGTTCGTTTATATTTGACTTGCATATTTTAATGAGATTCTTAAATATATGTACCATGCACGAACAGCCTGCATTGTGCGGTCGATCGTCTATCGGTTTCAAATTGCTGTCTCTTCTGTGTTTGATTTAAAGGGGAAACAGGTTGATTGCTTTGATAAACGTTCGATTAAATTGTTCGGATTAAAACTATGATTAGAATTGTGCTTCGTTGTCAGTTTTCGTGTTTCAAATACTCTTTATTTATAAACAAGCTCCATTATGTATAGGCCTTTGAATTTGAACAACCAATCAGATCGCGATGATATATGGATTCCCCCAGAGCCTTTTCCACGCGCCAGCACGGGAGAGGCTCTGGGGACGAGAATGGGGCAGGACCTTTTTGCGGATACTGGTTGTAAACCATAATCCGCTATGTCATGAGCGCGGTTGTGTGTGTGTGTGTGTGTGTGTGTGTGTGTGTGTGTGTGTGTGTGTGTGTGTGTGTGTGTGTGTGTGTGTGTGTGTGTGTGTAAGAATGTTTTCGTCAATCACGTGATCAACGCAAAAGACCAATAGCAATAGTCCGAATCAGCATACTTATATGTCCGAAGGGTTTTACGAACGTGTACCAGAGCAACGAATGGGAGATAGAAAGTTGAGTTTTGTTTCAGGTAATGAATATTTGCGCGCTATCAGAAGACGCCAAGAAATATGATGACAAGTCGACAGCTGACAGTGGGCTACTGGTCTGTCGGTATAAATTTGAACGGTTTTGAGAATTTTTGTGGATTGTCTGGTTTCGAAACAATATGTATTTCAGCATTTTAATACATTTTTATGTATGTATATACTGTTGTTTTATACTATAAATACAAGCGCGCGGACCGCGCGGTGACTGCATATTTACATTCAATACATTCTCGTATACAAAGTGTTTATACTCTAATAATTTCGGAACGCGTTTCGACTTTGTCGCTTAAACGACAAGCTTTCCAAGGACGAAGAAACAGTGTGCGCGCTTGTTTGGCTTCGGATTAAAGATCTTTCTGAAATCTGAATGCCCTTTTAACTATTAGATGTTTCAAGTATTTACGTGTTAAGCGCTCGGCCAAGATGTTTTAGCTATTTTTATGTATGTATGTACTTTTGTTTTATACTATAAATACAAGCGCGCGGTGACTGCATATTTACATGCAATACTTTCTCGTGTTCAATGCAGCATCACGTAATAAAACCACACAAGGTGTTACTATGCTAATTCCGGAACGCGCTTTGACTTTGTCGCCTAAACGACAAGCTTTCCAAGGACGAAGAAACAGTGTGAGCGCTTTAATATTTGGCTTCGGATTAAAGATCTTTCTGAAATCTGAATGCCCTTTTAACTATTAAATGTTTCAAGTGTTTACGCGTTAGGCGCTCGGCCAAGATGTTTTATCGTGCTTGGCACTGTTTATGTTACATGTAGACGTATTCAATACTTCTTCAAAAAACGCGTTGAACATTCATTCATTGGGACGCATCAATGCATGTGTTACGAGAGTCTAAAACATAGACAATATAAAACATAAAAATATCATATTCTTTAACAATGCGATTAGCGTCCACGTTTCCTGTTTTTGCCGATTTACCTAAACGCGAATTCAAACTTTAGTGTTGGGGGTTAGAGATTAGGGTTAATCGTTAGAAATTAACGATTATTGTTATTTCTACGTCAGAAGGTTGCAGTCAATTTTTAGCGTTTTTTCTCAGACAAGAGTGTTAAACCGTTCGAATCAACATTTCTGAAACCTGAATAGCCTTTGAATTAATGTTTAAAGTGTTAACATGATAAGCGCTGGGCCGAGATGTTTAACTATAATTCACTTATTTCACAAGCAGAAATTTTCAGGCTGTGCTTTGTGCCGGCGCTATCTAATGCTTATCGAAAATACGTGTTGCACGATCACGTTAATTACACTCGATCGAAAAATTAAAGCGATATAAATATCATATTTTTTAATGCGATTATCGGGACTTTGCAAGTTGTCAATTCTGTTTTCAACGTTGTTTATGTCTCGCTCATCTTGCAGATAGTTTTCAAAAGTCAGCAAGTTATCAGATTGTGAGCATGAGTAATACTTTTCAGTATTAAAATTGAATAAATCATATAAATCGTTTATAATCAGTTTGTCTTGATCGAGACAGCGGAATATTAACCCAGATCGAAATATACTGTAAATAGCTCAGCACCGTTTAGTGTAGATTTATCGCCATCAAGATCTGCAGTTGTAAAGCCGTAATCAAACGAGAACGCAAGTCATCGCAAGTTGGCAGTCACAAATTTCTGTAGCGGTCGTTCGCACACTCAAATTAACAAAATAAAGGTTTCATGAGTGTTTTAAACAAGTTTTAACTTTGTCACGGTACATAATATTTTCGGGAAATTATTCAGAGAGGCTGGCTGAGCAAGTTAGTCAACTTGCGATGACTTGCTTGTTTGATTACGGCTTAAGTGTAGTGCATGAGCACAATTTTCAACCACATGACTGATTAATAACAGTGTTCTAAAGTCACTTGTGATCTTCTAAAAGCATCAAGACGGAGCAATACCAGATCGATAGCACACCACGTGGTTTCGCAAAGCATATCGGGATGATGCAATAATTGCAAATTGTCGACCAGAAAAATAATACAGAAACGCCACCGAAACCTGGTAGCCCGAGTAATAATAATAATAATAATAATAATAATAATAATAATAATAATAATAATAATAATAATAATAATAATAATAATAATAATAATAATAATAATAGATAGGTAGGATAGGTAATTGAATTTAAGGAACATTTAAGTATTTAGATTCACTGAAATGGTAATTTAGCCTCTGAACATGTTGTAATTAGTAATACAACAAAACATTATGTCTAAATAAATATTTTGAATATTACAACTACCTCGAGTTTTGTGCTGGGCTCTTATATATGTCACAAGATTCTCTATTATTTTCAGTATGTTTTGGTATGTTTGCATGAAATTGAAATTACAATCCACAGTAGACCTTTTCACCAATAGCGGCGCCATCTTGAATTCGCAATGCATTATGGTCTACCCAAGGCAGCAAGCTCCATTAAAAGGGCGATTGCGTAGTGTTGAGGCACAATGCGGTAATTTTTTCTTTATAAACACTTTCGTGGCAACAATATCTAAATATAATAATTGTCATATTGCAACAATTCTCGGATGTGTAAGGATAGATTCATAACAAATGTATCCTTATATGTACGAGAATTATTGCTTTTACCAATATGACAACGATTATATCTAGACATTTGTTGCCATGAAAGTGTTAATCAAGACAAAATTACCGCATTGTGTCTCAACACTAAGCAATCGCCCTTTTAATTGAGCTTATTACCCTGGATAGACCACAATGCATTGCGAATTCAAGATGGCGCCGCTATTGGTGAAAAGGCCCATTAGTTATCTTAGACTCCCAAGCCAAATAAATACCAGTATCCGCATGTACGCATTGCGTACCTATTTTTGCGAATGTTGCTAGGCCTTCTCGTTTCCAGGCCTTCTCGTTTCCAAGAACCCAAACCGACTACGCGACCTAGCGCCTAGAAACTAGGCTAGAAAACTTGGTCTTCGAAGACTGTGGGTAATTGTATGCTAAATTGATACTTACCACTGACCTCTATAACTGGACTGCGGGTGCCCTACGAAGAAGTGGCCCAAATACACCATCTTGTTGGGTCTTAGCCGCGAAAATGACCAATCACATGGCAGCTTTTGGCTAACCGTGTCTTATGAGATTAAAAAGGGCATGGGACCAAATTTACAAAAGCCTTGTCGGTAAGCAAAAAGTGCAACTAAACCAGACATATTTACAGGTTTCTTTTTAAAGGATAATTCTGAATGGTTTTATATTGTATTTGTATGTTTCTTGAGTTTCTTTGTGTTCGGCAAGATGTTTTAACTGTCCATTTTGAGCTTGCTTCATTCGACAACAAACACGGCAAAGAAAATAGCTTGGAATTTTCCACGGAACCTTTGTTTCACGCCATAATTTACATGTAAAAGACATTTGCATGTATTTGATTTACTTTAAAAAAGAATTAAATTTCTGTGTAAACGTCTTTCTCAAAGCATTTTTTGCTCAAAAGAGTTATCGGCGTGAGTCGCCAACACTTCGGGCTACTTTACGCCGTCGGAAGACCAAACAAGATGGCGCCGTTCAATTGGAGACACTTCATGTAATACAAAAGTATCGAGGATCCGCAGTCCAGTTCTATAAAGGTAAGTGGTTGATACTATATAAATGCAGATATATACACATCCAACTCTCTTATTGGATAATTATAATTGTCTTGTTAAGGTAGACTGAAACTGTAACTCATGTTTTCACTGCAGTTGCTATGTATAAACAATATTACATACTTCCCGTGGCCTTTCTGCTCATTTACTTAATTCTTGTGGCACAATCACTCGTGCTGGGTAAATAATTTCTGTATTATTACGCAACGTGATACTTTGTGATATTAAAAAAAAATATACGGGACGTCTTACCCGCTGTTTAGATTAGATTGGCAGTCAATGATGTGAACACAGACTCGGCATTGAGCATGTAGGTCCCGAGCGAGGAATAGAATTTTGGGCTCGCTTTTTGCGATTTGTCTATGTAACCAGGCCTCATTCAAGATGGCTGCTTGCAAGCGTATATATTGTAACCTAATCCAAACAAACAAAAACTTTAAAGGGTATTGGCAACAAAAATTAAGTTTACCTCATTTGAAAGAACTCGTCAAATGGTATAAGAAGACCTTTTACAAGTTTTCTGTATCTGTTTTCGTTTTGGAAATATTTTGACAGCGTGCTGTCCGCCATCTTGGAATTATTTTCGATATGCAAAATTATGCATGTGACGACACAACCAGGGTAAAGTGAAATTTTTATCTTGCCAACCTTATGACATTATGAGCTAGAAACTCGATTTTTTGTTGCGCTATTTCCATTTTAAATTGACCCACAACATTTAAAAAGCCTTCCGTGGAAATCTGGTCACCCACACCAGTAGTTTCATCAGGTTTACCCTGCTTGTGACGTCACCAATTTCCTAGTTAATTAGACCCAATATTACAACAAGATGGCGGACAGTACGCTGTCTTTGGTCGAAATATTTCCAAAACTAAAACAAATAAGGAACAATTATAAAAGGTCTTCTTATACCATTGGACGAGTTCTTTCAAATGAGACAAACTTATTTTTTATTGCGAATGTCCTTTAATTTTTTACTGTTTTACAGTAGAATTTGTATAGGTAATAATAGCATGGTTTCGAGTGCAATTTGGAAAAAACATGCACGAGTGAGTTTTTCAAAGACTATCAAAATTGCACGAATCCAAAGGACGAGTGCTATTTGAGGTCTTTGAAAAACTCACAAGTGCGTGGTTTTTCAAAATTGCACTCGAAACCATGCTATTACTTATACATGAAAATGTTACATACCACTCATTGCTCCACTTCTCGAAGCTTTAATGGTTGAAAACTGCTTCATTTTGTTCGCTAAATACGTCAAACGTTTTACTCATAGCATCTAACCTCTTCTAGTCTTCTTGTAGGAACTTTTATGACAATATTAAAGCAAACTGCACTCTGTATTTCATCGAAATGTTCTTCGACAACTTTATGTTTTGGTCGCCATATTGGATTTTCTCGTGAAGGAAAAACCATCCTTCAAAATCCGCATAGGCATTTCATCGGCTTTCCGGTAGTTTCCGGTTGTTTATTAGCCAATCAGAATGCTTAATACTCATTGAAATTTGCACTGTATTTCATTTTTCTGCACTATACTAGAAATACATTAATGCAACAACCCCTCGCCGCTTTTATTAAATGAGTTTTTTGAAACACCCCCCACCCACCCACCCTGATGTAAAATAAGCACTCCTGATATACAACCAATATAAAAACAAACAGATTTTAAAACAAATGATAATCCTAGAGATAACTAGAAATACATGAATGCAACAACCCCTCGCCCGCTTTTATTAAATGCTTTTTTGAAACACCCCCCAAACCAAGCCACCCACTCACCCACCCACCCACCCACCCTGATTAAAATAAGCACACCTGATATACAGCCAATATAAAAACAAACAGAATTTACAGATATAAAAACAAATGATAATCCTCAAGATAATTCTATAATTTATAGATAAGATGACTAAACTGATTTAACATATCAAAGCAAAACTAAGATTTCATTGTTATTCTGGTTGTACAAAATATGTTTTTAGGAGGTTTCAAAAGGGATTGTTTTTAACAAGCCTTGAATGGCTTCCCTATGCATACATGTTTTGCAAAAGCAGAATTAAAAGTCAACAGCTCAAAAATTACATTTATAATAGAGTCTGAGATAAAAACAATTCTGTAGAATCGGATTCTAGAAAGAAGTATTAAACAGATAACGTTTCAGTCGAAAATTTGGAAATACAGCCAAAAAAATCGCCAGAGCCCATGAGTATTTAAAAAATAAGATGCATCCAATGCCAATGAAAAACATCGCGTCCACATAAAGTCTAAGGTAGTGTTATAAGTTAGCTTTAGTTAAGGTGATTTATGCTTTGGACGAGCAAAGGGAAAGCACGAAAACGTGAAGCTGTATATTGTTTAGGACAGTTTAGGTTAAGCGAGAACTTGAAAACAACAAGAATCCTACCGTTTTTGTTTACCATATGGCGTTTGGTTTCTTCAAGTTCTTTGGTTTCTCTTCAAGATATATTAAACGGCTTGTTTGTATCCTTCTTTTCTTCGCGCTCCATTTCGTTTCGTTTTAATAAACGAAAGCAAAAT
This sequence comes from Corallium rubrum, assembly GCA_964035015.1. NCBI lineage: Eukaryota > Metazoa > Cnidaria > Anthozoa > Scleralcyonacea > Coralliidae > Corallium > Corallium rubrum. The sequence goes on from OZ036001.1 coordinate 14,421,566, forward strand.
ACCATTTGTTTGAGAGTTTATACTTTATAGTTTTCTTCGTCGCTAGTCACCAGTGTCCAACTATTCTTACCGCGTGACACCGTACCAAACATATATATATACAAACAAATAAACTATTTCACAGATTTCGTCTCTCGCATTTTAACACGCGTGTAAAGTGGACTCCACGCATGTCGAGATTAGCACCCTCACCGGGCTCCGGGCCTTCGGCCCTACGCCCGGCTCGGGGATTATAGAATTTACGGATGGATGACTAACTGATTTAATGAAAGTTGAACATATCAAAGCAAAACTTATAAATAATTATTTTTAGCAAGCACTTAAATGGCTTATGTCTTCCCTACGTGGCTATGTATAAGTTACATGTTTGCAAAGGCAGAATTAAAAGTTAAAAGCTCAAAATTACATTTATCATAGAGTCTGAGATAAAAACAATTCAGTAGAATCGGATTCCAGAAAGAAGTATTAAACAGACCACGTTTCAGTCGAAAATTTGGAAATACAGCAAAAAAAAATCGCAAAAGCCCATGCAAAGTCAATGAATAACATCAACACAAGCTTATAAAGGAAGTGTTTTAAGTTAGCTTTAGTTAAGCTGACTTACGGTTTGGACGAGCAAAGGGAAAGCACGAAAACGTGAAGCTGTATATTGTTTAGGTTATTAAGACAACAAGAATCCTACCGTTTATAACTTTAACAATGAGTGACCACAGCCACTGCAATTCAGATCGAGTTTTGTTTACCATACGGAGTTTGGTTTCTTCAGGTTTTCTGGTTTCGCTTCAAGATATATTAAACCGACTGTTTGTATCCTTTTCTTCGTTGTTCTCTTTTATTATTTAAGTGGAACAGGCTCCATCGAGGGCTCCATTTCGTTAAACAAAAGCAAAATACTGACAGATTTCATAGTTTTCTTCGTCGCTAGTCACCAGTGTCCAACTATTCTTACCGCGTGACACCGTACCAAACATATATATATATATATATATATATATATATATATATATATATATATATATATATATATATATATATAATATATATATAAATAAACTATCTCCCAGATTCCGTCTCACTCGCTTTTTCTACACGCGTGTAAAATGGACTCCACGCGTGTCGAGATTAGCACCCTCACCGGGCTCATTACACCTTTTCTGCACTGTATTACATTGAAATTGCACTCGACCAATCAGGATGCAGTAATTTTGTCATGTATATTATTAACCCCGTTATCTCGAAGCCCTCTATCTAGAACTATTCGTTATCTATCCCTTGAGAGTTCGAGCTGGTGGGATTCCACTTGTATCAGATAATCCTACAGATAGCCATTTTGACTTTGGGTATATCATAAGTAATATTGGGCATTTCACTCGATTACATAGCGTGTTCTAAGGATTTTGGGTGAAGGAAAATTCGAGTGTAGAATATATACATTTTAAAATGTATATATTCTACACTCGAATTTTCCTTCACCCAAAATCCTTAGAACACCTTTTGACTTTGGCCTGCTTACACAGGCAAATTTCACAGTGAGCCAAAATATTCTGCACAACAACAGGTGGGCAATTTGTCTGCACATCCGCGAAATCAAGAATGTGTGGATTTCGCGTGGGTTGGTGAAACACTCGGGACACATCATCACCAGAAATTTGGGTCGTTTGTGCCGCCGCTCTCGAGATAAGATGTGATATAAAACAATAGACATGTAACTACAAAACTGATGCACTATGAATTGTGTCCGGAAATAAACTGTAAACAGTGTATTCAATCTACTGAGTGCATGCATTTTGAGTATCTATGTGACGTTTGCGTGTTTTGAGTATTTTATATGACGTTTTTTTAACCTTTAGAGCCTGTAAAATCTTCCTCCAAGAGCCAGGAAATGGCATTTCAGCGACCCTCGATTTCAAAATTTCACGGGGGAGCATGCCCCCGGATCCCCCTAAAAATTTATTCTGATTTCGGCTGCCCCCCTTTCAAAATCCTGGCTACGTCCCTGGTTCTAGTGTTTCTCATTATTCAGGTCATTGAGTTATTTAGAATTTGCCTAAATCGTGCATGTATGTATATATAAACAACATGTAAACGACCTCAAGGGCTGTGAAATCAAGCAAGTTCAAACGCTTTTGGAAGTACTATATATGCTAGGGACAAATGAGGACCTTTATGTGCTCTCGAAGTAGACTGACTCATGCCGAATGCACCGCGAATCGGGCACTTCGCATCGCCCGTAACGTTGTTGGTCAATTTGGCCAATTCCTTGCACCAGTTTACAAAGATTACTATGGCTAACACTGGATAGTGGCACTTTCAGTGCAAAAATAAGACGAGCTAGGGAAGTACTTTGTCGTCGAAGTAAGCAAATGTTTTTTAGTTATAACTGTTCCTTAGTTCATGCTGAAGTCAGATGGAGTCGGGCAAAGAAGAAATATGTCACCGTTTAAGCAAAATTTTAATTGTTATGTGCTCTCATTATTTACTGTTGAGAATCTCCATTATTATGGTCCTTAATACGCGCGCGCGCCACCATCTTGTCCCAAATTTCTGGTAATGTTCCCATTCGCCATATAATTGGAAAGAAAATAAACAAAATGTTATATTCAATGTCGAATTAATCTACCTGGCGCATTTTTTTACTGAATGAATTACCCACGAAGCAGTTCAATTGCCAACCAAAGATTAATAAAATCACGGTCTGAAAGTAATGCGAACGTCTAGTTTTTGAGATATTTTTGCATTTCTGTTTTGTTTGCCATTCGAATTTTGACACACAAGTAAACGGCTGAAAAAGCTTGATGTGTGATAAAATCACATACACGCGTAAAAATCTCGCAAGTTGTTACAGCATTGTTGCCTGTAACAACTTGCAACAATGCTGTAACAACTTTTTACATATGTGAACAACATTGATAAATGAACAACATTGTTCATCATTGTTTCAACAAATTGTTACAGCTTGATGAAACAACAACCGTTGTTATATACCAAAGACTCCTGTTGGTCACGTGTTGTTCAACAAACTCAATGTTTCTTTCTGCCGTCAACAACGAAGAAGGAAACAGTGCAATGTTTCCCTCTGACGTCAGCTTTACACAGCAAAAAATCATTTTCTTATTTTAAGAAAAAAACAACTTGTTTTAAGAATTTTTTTCTTAAAACAAGAAAAATTTTTCTGGGGAGAATAACAAGAAAATTTTTCTTAAGAAAAATTTTCTTAAGAAAATGTTCTTAAGAAAATTTTCTTAAGAAAAATTTTCCTTATAATAAGAAAATAAATTCTTAATATCAGAATATATTTTCTTGTTTTAAGAAAAAAAATACTTATTTTAAGAATTTTTTTCTTAAAACAAGAATAATTTTCTTGGGAGAATAACAAGAAAATTTTTCTTAAGAAAATTTTTCTTATAATAAGAAAATAAATTCTTAATATAAGAATATATTTTCTTGTTTTAAGAAAAAAAAAAATTATTTTAAGAATTTTTTTCTTAAAACAAGAATAATTTTCTTGGGAGAATAACAAGAAAACATTTCTTAAGAATTTTTTTCTTGTAATAAGAAAATATTTTCTTAAAATAAGAACATATTTTCTTATAGAGAAACTCTTTTAAAGAAAATTTTCTTAAGAATTTTGTTCTTGTAATAAGAATATATTTTCTTATAGAGAAACTCTTGAAAGAAATCACATGCATACAATAAATTATTATACAGTGTATAAGAATTAAATGAATAATTATCTAGATTACAGTATATTCTATTCTATTAGAATCTAATTATAATTTAAAAGGATTTTCTTACTAGAATAGCTTTTCCAAATATATATATATATATATATATATATATATATATATATATATATATATATATATATATATATATATATATATAAACAATTTACATTCTACATGCATGCATATCTAATTTTAATTAATAATAATGTCAATAAGCTGAAAAGTGGTAAACATATCCTTTCAATTAAACACCAATATATAATTTTTAAGTCCAATAAACTTATATCCTTCAGTAACATATAGATAAAAGCAGCCAACATGTTACTGTTTTAAAAAAGGTTTAATGAGTTTAGCTTTCGTTGTACTACAACATCATCAGAACTCTGAACTCATCAGAACTCAGAAAGTTCTGATGATGTCGTAGTACGACAAAAGCTAAACTCATTAAACCTTTTTTAAAACAGTAACAGTTGACCACATTTACTTTTTCCATATCTTTTTACCAATATATAATAATAAAATAAAGGGAAAATGTTATAAGCTACACAGATTCAGCTTTGTAGCATTTATACTGAGAAAGTTGGCTATTATAAACAAAGCTGCAATATCCTCAGGAATTGTTTTGTCCTCAAAAACATAGTATTGTAAGATGTTCATGCCTACTTCATGTTGCTTTGGATAGTCGTAGTCCAGCAGATAAAAACATGCCGAAAACCCAACCACAGCTTCATCCATTTTCTTGGCATCCATCCAGTATAATATGCGTTTACCCACACAACATAAATATTTTATTTTTCCACTACCATCATTGGCATATTTCCTACATGCTTTTTAATCCAAACATCTGGGTCTTTGTTTTCCTGAAAATTAATATAGCCTTAGCAAACAAGGATCAAGAAACTCTTTCTTACATCTAAACATACCTACATGTGCCTAGCAGACATAACAAGAAAATATTTAAATTTCAAGTATCTCACCTTCAATTCATGTAAACGCTCAACTGTTTTTTTCGATGTCTTCTGCCTTCCAAATACTGTTGGCAAGTATTTCATTACACACATGACTTGGCATCTGTAAATTTCAAAATAAAGTGACCAAATCCATATATTAATAAAAACATTTTCTTGGTGGAGCACATACAGCACGCTGTCTCACCCCCAGACTCTTGGTGGTGTCGGGACAGAGTTACACCACCAGGCCATGCTGGTGTGCAGAGAGTAAACATAATTGCATAACTAATTTCAGAGAAGCATGCTAGGTGGAAAATACATGTACATACATGTAACTTCCTTTTGCACTACACACATCACACTACCTTGTACTTGTCATATGGAATGGAATGGAAGGTGAATGGCAATGATTCAACTTCATCAAGCAAGTGGGCAACACAGTCACCCATAAATTTAGAATCCAGCATGGGCTCAATTCTACCTGACCCAGTTACAATCACATATTACCATAAGCAAAATGATTGGTCCCTAACATATAAAAGTGATACTCCGGTCTACCATACAACAAACATACTTAACTTAAGTCCAGGTATAATTATAACTTTAATTATGGAAACCTTTTTACATTCAATTTTTAAAGAAAAAGCTCTATGGTGTGAAAATTCTTGAATAAAGATCTAATAAATTCAACACTAGAGATTTTGGCTAAAATGTGGTGTTGGCAATAGCACCTCTAATGAAAATGTGGTTTCATCAATACAGTGTGATTAACTTCTTTATTGAGAAATGTGGTGGCATTAACAACTGAACATTTGTTTAACTCTGAACATCAGCAAACTAAGGGGGTGATACATGGACCAGGCTAGCTGTCCTATATAAGAAAATTTTTCATGATGTCTTACACTGCTAAAGTCAACCGAAAAATTTCGGCTGACTCGAGCGGGATTTGAACTCGCACCTTCGGGATTCCGGTCCGCCGCTCTACCTGTTGAGCTATCGAGCCGCACAGGGATTGGAAAATTTTCTCATGTTTCTGAGGATGATTCTGTAATAGAATTGTCCTATATAAATTGTATGTCTTTTTAACATTTCAATTACATGGCAAGCGAGCTAGCCCAGTTTGCAGGTTGTCACAACGGTTAACCGGGCCAGTACAGTCCATGTTTAAGTTTTAATATTCTTTGAAAAATGTTTAATATTCTTTGTAGTCTGGTTTATAGCATACACGTTTGCCCCAGACTCCAACACTGAGTCTGAGAACATTGCTGTCTAGGAATATCTAGTTTTCAAGCAATGTTGTTGACACAGTAAAGCCTTTTCTTAAATTAAATATTGAAACATAAGTTGTATACATCAAAAAGGGAATCAAATGGTCGACTTTTTGTAAATGAATTACCTATAGTATGCAGGGGGTATATATATATTCAAAATTGCCGCCGTTGTTGATGAACACAAACCAATTTGTCAATTCCCAAAACAAACCATAAATCCTTTAATTGTAATATTTATAAATACGAAAATAAACATATTTTGTAAGAATCAAACCGCAAATCGTTTGTGTTCCGACAATTAAGAACATTTCTAGCGAATAAATATTATAAATTAAGAATATTCTGTGGCGAATAAATATAAAATACCCCGAGTATACCTTGCCGACTATTTCAAATTGAATACATACAAATCAGTATACAAAATTGCTGATTAAAGAATCTATGACTTACCTTCAATAATGTGATCGCATCCACCGTCTGTATACATCTAGGTCTAGCGAAGAGCCATTTATAAACCAGAAGCAATAAATTACAAAGCAAAAGGCAAACAAGCAAATATCGCCAACGAACTTCCAATTCGAAAATGAACGCGTCACCCGGTTCCCGCGTCATCATGGGATAATAATCCCGCGTTACCCTCGCGTGGTCTTAAGGAAGCACAAAACGTTTTGTAAATTCGCCGAGTTTTACAAATTAATATTTCTACTTTTTAATTCAACTTTATGGGCTAGTATATTTAGGTCATTTGGCATGTTTTGTGTCTAATCAAATAGTGTGTAGCATGCTGCAGTAAAGATCTGTTAGCACAGGAATTTTGAAGTTAAAGCTTGGTGGAAATATAATATTGGTGAAACACTTATAAACAAAATATGACAAATGGTAAACTTGGAAAAGCATTTGAAGCTCAATGTTATAACTTAGAGATGAATAAAAAATCGAATAGAATATTCTTGCATGTGCTAGAAAATATTCTTATTTAGAGAAACTGGTTTTCTTGTTTTAAGAAAATGAAAAATGTTCGGCATGTTCTAAGAAAATTCGTTATTGTAAAAAACTGGTTTTCTTATTTTAAGAAAATATTTTCTTGTTTTGAGAAAATGAAAAATGTTCAACATGTGCTAGAAAATATTTCTCATTTCGAGAAACTGGTTTTCTCATTCCTATAAAATATTTTCTTGTTTTAAGATAATAGTAAATCTCGATCCTTACAAGAAATTTTTTTTCTCATTTTAAGAAAATATTTTCTTGTTTTGAGAAAATGAAAAATGTTCAACATGTGCTAGAAAATATTTCTCATTTTGAGAAACTGGTTTTCTCATTCCTATAAAATATTTTCTTGTTTTAAGAAAATAGTAAATCTCGATCCTTACAAGAATTTTTTTTTCTCATTTTAAGAATTTTTTTTTCTTACTAAGAAAAAGATTTTCTTATTTTAAGAATGTTTTTCTTACTGAGAAAATGATTTTCTTATTTTAAGAATTTTTTTCTTACTGAGAAAATGATTTTCTTGTTTTAAGAATTTTTTTCTTACTGAGAAAATGATTTTCTTGTTTTAAGAAACATTTTCTTAAAATAAGAAAAAAATTCTTAATAAGAAAATCATTTTTTGCTGTGTAATCATGCTGTTTCGAGCTTGTTTGGTACGAAATAATCCATTTTCCAAAGGAAAGAATGTCTATACATATCTTCAAAGAAGGTCTGAAGAAAACCTGGATAAATTTAAAGCTGTTCTTTGTACTTGTTGAGTCTGGTGTATTTGTTTATTTGAATTGAAAGCACGAAGACAAAGTCAAAGTGTTTTGGTAAGTCTTTTTGCCTTTTGCAAGTTTCGAGTCATTTGGTATTTTGTATTTTAAAAGTCTTTGGTATATAACAAAACGCTTGTTGACTTTTGCCTCGAGAAACATCCGGTTTTACGGACCCTCAGGCTTCAATGTCGCCCTCGGGTGACATTGAAGCCTTCGGGTCCGTAAAAGTCGATGTTTCCCTCGGCGCCAGTCAACAAGTGTATATTGTTCACGCATGTTGTAACAACCGAAGAACGTGTTGATACATCAACCATGTTCAACATTGTTGTTCATCGTTATTTCGTCATGCTGTTACAACATGTTGTATCATGTGCGAACAACGTTGTTCGCTATAAAAATGTGCTGTTCGAACAACTTGTTCATGACTGTTGATTTATCCGTGAACAAGTTGTTCGAACCATAAGTGAACAACTTGTACAACTTGTTCACGGCGAGCAGCACAACATTGTTCACGCCTGTTGACAACCGTGAACAAGTTGTGCCTTTTTACGCGTGTAGTTGGAAAAAGATATGTAGAAATAATAGTCAAAGGGTCTTCAAAAGTTGTCGTTGGTAAAACAAGTGTGGTTTTTCGCTCAGTCTTCAAACCCACTATATTCTCCTTGCGCCGATCATGGGTCATCGTGAGCGATTTTTGAACGAGTTACCCATTTTTTCCAAAGATAATTTTGATTCAGGAAAATAGATGAATAAACATAAACTGCCTTAACTCATTCCTGTCCGGGGGCTTCCCCAGAGGTGAATAAAATCGTCTGGCGTTAGCCAGAATAAAATACTAAAGACCAATTCGGACAAGAAAGAGTTAAAGAGATCGTTTATAACTCATTCCTGTCCGGGGGCTTCCCCAGAGGTGAATAAAATCGTCTGGCGTTAGCCAGAATAAAATACTAAAGACCAATTCGGACAAGAAAGAGTTAAAGCTATTTTAAACGTAATGCGAACGGCTAGATTTTTTGCTATCCTTCGTTAAAGAGGATGGTTAATTGCTGTTTTCGTTGAAAATAAAGTAATTCGATCAACTTGTGTTCGCAAGAAAAGCTTTGAAATGAATATGTAAAGCACACTTTGGGAACATAAAAGTATGAAGTAAACATCTGAACTTGCCTTGAGGTAAAAGAAAACGTTTAATCGATCCTGAAATCAATTTTCTTTAAGATCGTTTTCGTAAAATGCCGTACATCCGCTGCTCCGATTACGAACCTTTTCAGCTTCAACGAAAAATACCAAGTTGAACAGCAAATCGCTGGATGGACAAGCTTGGAAGGCATATTAAAAACGAGAAAAGCTCAGAGAACTCGCTATTAAAATCGTATTTTGACTTTCGCATAAAAAAATGTCAATAAAGAACAAATACGCCCGCGATTTTTTGGTCAGCGCAGACAAATTGCCAGCCTGTTACCTCATAAGATGTATAGAGTCTATAAACTTTTTTATTATATGGCTGGGTTTGATTTCCGGTCTGTACGCAAAACGACGCACGCTGATTGGTTCCTGAGAGGTCGGGATTTTACGATATTGACCGACCGGTCAATACGCTTTTTTCTCGGCCCTGTAAGTTTTGGCGGGAACATTTCTGAGTTGATTTGAATACAAATAAAAGAGAAATAGGTATCTTTATTCAAATATTCTGAACAATAAAATGTGTTGGAACATCACTGTTGGTTTTCTTTAAAGCTGTTTATCTAAAACACGACAAATAAAAGCCGAACTGGTGTAAATAAGAAGGCCAAGAAGCGACACGAAAAAGTCAACAGGTAAGGTAAACAGCATACTCCGAAGACGAAAACAACGCTCGAAACTTAAGAATAAAATGAACCAATAGCCATATAATGAATTCCTTATTAACCTCGTTTGCTCGGTCTGTACGGGAAAGTATTTGCCCTCGGTTTTATCGCAAAAACCTCGCTCCTTCGTCGCTCGGTCTGTACGAAAACTGACCTCAGGCAAATACTTTCCCGCACAGACCTCGCACTCGGTTAATAAGTTTTTAGTATTAATCCTTGTATCTTGAAAAGCTCAAGAAACTAGCCTTGCCGAAGAGAGGGGACTCGATCGAGAGCAGTGTATCTATATTCCAATACTATCCTGGGTCACGGTCGGGAGACACAAAGCTAATTAGTATGTTGAGATATACATCGACGATTATGACCGAACTTTCCCAATTGACTATTCTCACTCCTTTCCATACATTTGCTATTTGACTTATCCCGCGGTAAATCGAGTTGGCCATGCAGGTTCTCGACATTCGAAACCTATATTTATCTATAGATACGCTACGACTGTTTCGTATGAATCATGATTCATGAATGTTATCCTGGTCAATCCAATCGACTCACCCACCGACACTTGCGATCGAATCATAATCAAGCAATGTTCCAAATATAGAAACAATTACATTTGTTTACACTGTGTGCTGCATGGACCTTCAATAAAACTGGAGAGGACATGGGGTCGAATTTGACGTTGCCAGCTGTATGATGACGTGACCACATAGATGGTCGCCACTAAAGTTCATAAGCTTTCGTAGATTGAAAACAGACAAAAAGAGTTATTTTAAGAAAATTTAAACGAATGTAAGGACACAAGAAGTACTCGATAAGGTTTAAGACGCTAATTTCTTTGCATTTGATTCTATATTACTGAACTGTAAAAAGATTAAATTTCGTTGTTTTTCTTCAGTGCCGAAAACGAAGAAACTGCACGATAATATAAACTGAAAAACAAACGATAGAATCTACGAAGAATTCAATTCCAAAGTCTTAAATTATGCCTTTTATAGTAATCTTAATGCCTTAATATATATATATATACGTACGTACGTACGTACGTACGTACGTACGTACGTATGTATGTATGTATATGTGTATGTATGTATGTATGTATGTATGTATGTATGTATGTATGTATGTATGTATGTATGTATGTATGTATGTATGTATGTATGTATGTATGTATGTATGTATGTATGTATGTATGTATGTATGTATGTAGTATTTACAATATGAGTGGCCGTGTTGTATTGAGCTTGCAATATCCAATACAATACGGCCACGAATATTGTAAATACTACTTAAAATACTCCAATGTTAATATGAGTAATATTTGTTCAGATTAATTCAGAAAAAGCTCATTTTCAATGTTTTAGAGCGGAGATGGACCTAATATACAACCACTAGTGGTTGTATATCTGATACAACCACGGGTGGTTTGTATCAGATATACAACCTCCTTCACGGTCATGATTTCTTTTGTGTTTTCTTCATGAATTATTAATGAGTATTTTAAGTAATGTTTACAACACGAGCGGCCGTGTTGTATTGAATATACAATCACGAGCCGAAGGCGAGTGATTGTATATTCAATACAACAAGGACGCGAGTGTTGTAAACAACTTGTGAAATGAATAAAGAGTAAAAATCCCTTTGGGATATTAAGATGCTAATTAGTTACAAGCAACTAGGGGAGCACGGGTGGCGTGTGCTGTTAGCGCGCTGCCTCTCACCAATAGTTAAGCCCAGTTAGTCGGGGTTAGTACTTGGATGGGTGACCGCTTGGGAATAACCCCGTTGTCCGGCTTGGACTCATGTGAGTAGAGTTGTAGTTGATCTCTCCTGTGCTTCGAGGGTTTTTCGCCGGGTTCTCCGGTTTTCCTTGCGATCCGTGGTCTGAACTAAGTCGTTGGCGGCTGCTTCGAGCGCCTTGATATGCCTCGACACGGCCACGTTGATCTGCGTCCTTTGCAATTCAGCCACTGGCTGCAAGTAAGGATGATTAGCCCCCAGTCCTTACTTACTTACTTACCTTACTAGTGGTTGTATCAGAAGAGTATACATCCACTAGTGGTTGTAACTAATTAGCATCATTGGTTTTAGTTTGTATGGGGTTTACAGGGGTATACATGTGACGTAATTTCTGAAATTGGATTGGCTGCAAAACTCATGAATTAGTAATGAATTTCACAAATATATATATATCTATATCTATATATTTATATCTATCTATCTACCTATAAATATATATATATATATATATATATATATATATATATATATATATATATATATATATATCTATATCTATATCTATATCTATATCTATATCTATATCTATATATATATATATATATATATATATATATATATCTATATATCTATATCTATATCTATATCTATATATATATATATATATATATATATATATATATATATATATAGATACATATATATAGATATAGATATACAGTATATATATATATATATATATATATATATATATATATATATTATAGTTTAAGTGGGCTTACCTCAAAATGTTGAGTGTCGCAACTCAAACAGTTGTGACACTCAACATTTAGAGGTCAGACCACTTAAACTATACTATATTCGCTCTACCTTTACGGTATTGAGCACTTTCCGACATTCCGTGAACAAAATCACACGTGCTCGTTTGGACGAAAAAAGTGGCCATCATTAAAAATATGGTTAATGTGGAATAACTATTGTTCGAGGAAAAAAAAATATGTAAAGTGATACATTTTAGAATGCATGCGTTAATATCTGCTCACTGATATCCAATTCTAATTTTGTTATTGGTTTAAAAATACATTAACTTTGAAAGCATGCCACGCTGTGAAGCTGTAGCGAAATCAAGTGAAATGGCAACAAAATATATAACTATTTTGTTGTTATAACACTTTCATAGTAACTAACTCCATTAATCATTTTGAAGACCAATTGGAATAAGTCGAACTAAGATTCACCTCATTTGTTACAAGATTGAAAATCATGAAAAATTAATATATTTTTTAAATCAATGGGTAAAATTAGAATTTGATGTCATATTTGAGCAGATCTTGGCACATGCATGTATTCTAAAAATATAACTTTACATATTTTTCTGTACTCCAATAAAGTTATACAATGCACATTAATTTTATATATATATATATATATATATATATATATATATATATATATATATATATATATATATATATATTGAAATGTACGTTATATTAAATCGTATTAAAAGGAAAACACGTTATATTAAACACATCCAAATTCATTTTGTTTGAACAAGTATATACATGCCTGACATATATGTTTATAATTGGATATAAAATGTCATTTTCAGAACAGAATCGTCAGGCGTCACGCATCTTTTCCCATATGACATACAAGTAGTACATTTCATTACGCTCGTATTGTAAATAGCGCTGTTATCACACAAATGTAGTTTTTCGTTATCAACAAGTGATACAGAAACTGTAGAGAATTAAGAATTTTTTACAGCTTTGTTGGTCGTGAGGGTTTTTGCAAATTAATTATGAATTGGATATCAAACACACCGCAGGTTGCATTTGTGTCTAAATGACATTCGGTTTTTTCTAGACAAATATTAATTTCTGGCACGAAGTTTTTGATGAAGTCTTGTGAATATATCTTTTTTGCCTATGAGTATCCACTTCGTTATCACTATTTCACAAATAAAAAAAAGCGAGTGCGTGTAACTCATTTTTGTGACAAAGCGTCTGCGAAATAATGAGGTCGAAATTAAATCGTTAATAAAATACGCGGTTCAGGGCTTTTGCAGCAGGTAGCAGTTATGCATCTGCCATTGGCTTTCGTGCCTGTTAACAAGCCAAACACATTAACCGAAGCTATGTGTAGGAGTCTTCAAAACCAATCATGCATGATTGCAATCTAGTTTAGCCAACGGAATATTCTGTATTTTTTTGGAGGTGTTTTCATGGCGGTAAACGGAGAGCAATTGACTTGTAATATTTATTGGATAAATTGTGAACTTTCCCGCTTTCCTTAGCAACCAGTACATCAATAGTTACCGCAGTGCCACGTTCTGCATTATATAGGAGTCAGTACATTGCCTAATGAGTTCGGCAAACCGTTAGTCTGTCTGTTGACTATTGTTGGATATTTTGGATATAAAAGTGTTGGAACTTATATAGATAGCGCGTTTTCCCGTCGAAAGACTTGGGACACGAAATTCTGTCGTTTTAACCCAAAGCCTTATTGAGAAAGCCTGAGTCAACACGATGGCGAGCGTCGAACGAATCAGGCAACACACAATATGTCCGTGTTGCGAAAACGTGTTGAAAAAGCCCAGAATGTTGCCTTGTCTCCATTCATTCTGCTCGACCTGCTTGAGAAAGGTTATTAACGAAGACGAGGACGTTATTTGTCCGAAATGTTCGGAAAATCACGGACTTGTTGAACAGAAGGATGAGTCAAGTATGCCTAGAGACGTTCTTGCGGAGTCTCTGATTTATATGGGAACTGGGCAGGAAAAGGACGAGACGACTTGCTCGAGTTGCGAGAACAAAACGGAACAAGCTCTGGACCGTTGTCTGGATTGTCGCGAGTTCTTGTGCTCCGAGTGTTCGGATGTTCATCGTCGGCTGAAGCAAACGCGAGATCACGAAATCATAACTCTACAAGAATATGACGGAATCAAGGAAAACGAGGAGGTAGTTCATCGCACGTTATATTGTGACGCTCATCCGAGTGAAGAATTGAGGTACTTCTGTGAGAAGTGCAAACAAATCGTATGTCGTGAGTGCACTGTTGTCAAACACAAAAGCCACAAGTACATGTACATGGAGGAGTCGAGTACGATCAAACAAGTTGCTCAGACTTTAGAAAGCCTCGTTCTTAAAACGCAATCGAAAATAAGCAAACTTAAGAGAGCCATTGACGACGTCAATGTAACGTCTGATTTGATAACAGCGAGCATCGCGGGCCTCAAGAACAGCGTCCGTAGCACGGCAACCGAGATGGTGAGGCATATCCGAGTCGCCGAAGAAGAAATGCTGACCGAAATAGATCGCGTTCAGAGTCGAAAATTTCACGGGCTTAATGAACAACTTCGAAACTTCGAAACGAATTTGGAAGTGTTTGAAAATGGGGAATTTTACACCGAACACGCTCTGAAATACCTGAGCGGGGTGGAGTTGTATCTTGCAAGGGATCCAATCAGTGATCGGTTGAAGGTATTGAATAAGAAGAGAATTAGTCATGAGCCAGTGGAGGAGAACAACCTGAAGCATGTGAAAGAGTCTAGGGAAGGACAAAAGATGGTGCGAAGCTCGCTGGGCTACCTTGAGGTCAATGGGAATTTGGTAATCAATGGTTGCGTACGGGATCTAAATAACTTGGATCTTAAGTACTTGGATAGGAACCAAGTAACGACAGAACCTTCGCAGTATCTCAAGGGGATAGCCGTGGATATCAGGGGACCAGGAGGAGAACTATTGAACCCATTGAGAACGGAAAGAGGTAATGATTTTTTTCTTACACTGATAATCATTATATAATATACACTTAATGTCTGCTCTCGACGGAAACAGTTAGTTTTGTTTTTCCGAGAGTCTTCGGATGTTTCACAAGACGAAGTCGAGGGCAGTTCACAAAGGTTTTCGCTTTGCTTTTGTCATATCGCAAACAATGCCTATGCAGCACTCTACCTTTTACATTTATCGTATCTCAGTTTAGAAACGGGGATCCCGGACAAAAAACGTCTTGGTAAACGCTTGGTAAATGTAAGCAGAGCTTTTGCCTTTGGTTCAAGATTACTTTATACATCAAAACATTCTCATAATGTAAAAGTTTTGTTGATCGGAGCCATCACACACTCAATCATAGTATACACTGACTGACACAGCTCAGCTATTTAAAACGTGGTAAGAACAAAAAAGTGGCCCACGAGACGCATGATGTCTTACCACGTTCACGTTTTGACGTCCTCTGTGCATCTATAACTGAACAGACAACAAAAAAATGGAATCTATTTGTCTTATACAATAAAAAAAATAGAAAAATTATATTTAACAAACTTACTAAATTTTCCCGGCGAATTTCCGGGGCATTGAAAAAGATAAATCACTTCATCTGACGTGACCCTTGATCTATACAAATCAAGCAACGTCATTGGCTCGTGATGTTGCAGTGAGATCCGTAATTGGTTTAGAGAAATCAGACCACGTCAGTGACGTAATCTGTGCATCTGTCCTTTTATAGATCATGGCTATTGACCAATAAAAACGCACGTACTATTCAAATTATTGTATAAAATAGTATTCATCA